>KV751340.1:437771-448115 GCA_001698575.1 Mola mola
ACTGCACCCTTTAAAAAAAAAAAAAAAAAAAAAAAAAAATTAAAAGGTTACTTGGATATGAGAAATATGCGTACAAGCTTGAATATAGCCTATAGATGTGCTTGTGTGTAGGACTATAGAGTGGGCCTCGCAGTTCTCATTGAGATGAGAATCAAGTGTTGTCAGTCTGCACTATGTTTTCCATTTCAGTGCACGTCAGTGCAAATGTCAGTACTTGTAGACTTCATCCTCAAATGCACAAACAAACCCAGCCGTCTCAACTCCCATGTATGAACACAAACACAAATACTCCAGTCCACATATCTTCATAGCAAACTGAATTATACATGCTAAGGCATTATGACTTGCCCCTGTGTCTCATGTCCATACATGCAGTTAACCGGCCAAATGATTGGACTAAATAGGCAGGAAGTTAATGTAGACGAGATGGTATATGCTGAGGGAATTCAGCAAGTAGTTTAGAAATTAATCTGAAAAACACTAATTGCAATTCTCTCCTCTGTCTCTTCCTGAAATGCTTTTTTTGTCTCCTCGCTCCATCCCTGGCATCCTTCACAGTAGTGCAGCCGTGTCACACACGGGTGCAGTGGGAAAGCAGCAGAGTAAATCACTCAAGAGGTGGTCGGCCCGGCTCAGTGTCCAGCATCGCCTGTATTATCCCCAGTGACTGCTGATTTGCATGATTACACAGCACCCACCCGACAGCCAGCACCACGTTTTTCACCTCTAAAGCACAAAGGGCGATTAAGAAAACGCACACAAAAACACACAAATACTGTACATCAAGGTAATGTCATCTGACACTGTTTGCAGCTTAGCAGAGCACGGATGATGACACACCAGCGATCAGTGATACTGAAAGCTCGTGCCCAGGGATGTTTTAATCATTTTGCTCATGCCCACATTGTCAATTAGCACAAGAGCCTAGCATGTTAAGACCTACCTCCCACTGATCCGTCTGTATAATCCCACTGCTGGGCAAGCATAAAAGGCGGCGCTCGCTGGCCACAGAGCGGTGGTAGACAGGTAAATGACTGATCTGTGTACGAGGAAAGAAGGGCGATCAATAAAAGACTATTGAAGCCCCAGGTCGATGAAAGGCCAAAGGATTCAGAATGCAGGGGCCACCTCCCAAAACCCGCCCAGTGCTTCATGGTGTGAGAGCAGTGGATTACAAGCCTGTAAAATGTAAGCCTGAATGTGTGTGTGTGTGTTTGACAGAGAAAAAAATGAGCTTTGCTTCTGGTGTCTGCGGAGTCATACAGGAGAGTTTGAGCGTTCACATGTGAGTTTTACCATCTTGAGGTGCCGGACAGTCCACCTTTGTGAGCACAGCAGGGATCAATAGCTGCTGAGCTAATTTATTGCACAGAAAGCACCTTGGGCTGGGAGAGTTGTGACCTGCCAGGAATTACAAGTTTGTGCGAGATTTACACTTCCAGGTTACTTAGCACTAAATATGCCTGTGACATTGAAGGTGCGGAACATAGAAGGCCCAGTGCACTTACAGGCTTGGATTAATAAGGCTTACATCGATTGTTCCCAGTGAGAATAAGCCAGAGTGCCACATGAATGTATAAGTGACAGAAGCATTAAGAATTCAAGTCTTCTGTGTGATTTGAAGGCTGTTGTTTGGATATTGGCCCCGTCACATGTGCTTGTACGCAACACCTGCCCCCGTGTCCGCCTTTCAACAAACACAGGCTGGTTCTTTGAAATCACCGAGCCGCGAACGGTGCTTCGCTTCCATTCAAGCAGCCGCTCCCCTTTGAAGTCCAACGCGAGGCTTTTATCTTGTTATCTTGTTATTTCATTATATTCCCCCTGCGTGGCGCCATGCCACACCCGGAGGGGCGCAACAAATACCAGAGGCCCTTCCCCCCCGTCTAAAACACACAGCTTACAGTGACGGCAGAAAGGGAGACAAATGGGGAGAAAAAAGGGTCAATTTTATGTTTGAACTAAAAAAGAGGGAAACTGACAAGTTGATCATATACTTGTAACGATGAGCCTAATTAATCAGATACATAATTCATGCACCGGAAGGAGGAGGGGTGGCTGGATGAGGGAGAAGAAAGGACTGCAGCATCAGCATTCTTCAGATGGAGTACAGAGTGTGTGCATGTGTGTTCATGACCAACAATCCGACAAATAAATGCCATTATGGACAAAATGTGAGTTTGAAATTTTGTCAGGTTTACTTTGACCCAAAATGGCATCCAACTTCTTCCTGTAAGAACACACCTTTGCTCCGGTACATTGGTGTTATGAAGTGCCGCTTCAATGAAACTGACATAACAACCAACATTACCCTGTCATTTTCTGGGCAAGATGTTATTTAGAAATTTGCAAGAAAGACACTGGGAGATAAAACGTCTTCCGCAGTCATCTTCCCTTAGCAAACACAATCTCTTATCTTCATAAATGGATATTTTTCAACACAGGGCAAGAAATGATGTATTCTTTGAACACCAAATCACTGATTTCTGATTTCTAACCCATCTGCCGGACAACTAAAGTTCCAATTCTCTGAAAAATAAATCAATTATTTGAGAAAAATACAGTATAACCCAATCGGGGAATAAAAGAAACTATAGAAGCCACTTGGACTGAAACACCACGCAGATAAGGGTGTACATGTAATTAAAGTCTCCCATAACCACCTCTTGGACAATAAAAGGATAAATTATTAAATAATCAATAGCACATCCTTCCGTAACACATGAGAGTGAGATCCATAATGCTTCCATAACGACGCAAATGAACGAGTCGATCCGATGGCAATCAGCAGACAAGCAGCGGGTCAATACCAACGAGCCCAGAGGACAATGATCACTCATGACTGTCAAAGATTCAACAAGAGCATCGTGGCTGCAGCTTGTAATGGGAAGCCTTTGGGTGCCGCTGTTAGATCAATAACTAAATGCAGACGCCACCCCTTGTGACGGCACAGCTGAAACTAAGATCACATGAAGTTGGTAACCTTTGTGTTGTCTGGCTTCACGCAGAAAAGAATAATGTTTCTGCTCTTTTCAGTGGGAGACATCAGTCAACCAGACGCTCCTCCAGGTCCCTGTGTGGGGAAACAAACGCAGATCTGTCAGCTCTGTGTGGAATTATTTTCGATTCACCAGGTGCATGTTTCCCTGAGCCACGCCACCGCTGTTTGTGGTGATAGAAATTAGGCAAGGTCAGCTTGAGCCGTTGCCATGGAGACGTGGCTACACCGGGAGCTGAGCTGGTGCTGCCGTGTGTCAGACAGCAAGTGTGTTTATTTGGACACGAGGCGAAATAGATTTCACCCACCCACCCATTACTCCAAATGTTTTATGTAATTCAACTATAAAAAGAATTAATACTCATTTCCTTGTTTTGTGTGTTTCATCCTCTTGCTATTCTTTTTGTGCTGCTATTCATTGTCATGCTTTCAGAGGGGGGAGACAGCGCAAGGGACAGGCTTGTCCTCACGCCAACGCCCACAAAAGGGGCTTTGATGCTCAGGTGGGTGGACTGAAAAACTCTCTCTGGCTGTCACCCCGGGTTCTGGCAGCTCGTGTAGGACCAGGACTGCAAACGCTGCAGGAAAGAAAGACAAAAGATAAAGTGTGAATATAAATGAAAAGGAAGGCAGAGAGAAAGGCTGCTGGGCTGTTATATTGTTGATTCGGAGCCCATTCCTGTGGTGGAGCCATCTGCTGAGGGAAGGAGAGAAACGACACACTAAAGCACAAGCTACTTCGGCTCCATCATTAATGCGAGAAATGACATTTTACGACAAGCAGGTGAAACCCCTGAATGCCTCAGATTCACATTCACACGACCAGAAGCAGCACAATAAAATGCAACAGAACCGCACTACAACGCCTCGTAGCATAAAATTGAAAATGTTTAACTTTTGCTGAGACTGTTTGGTAGATGAGTCAACTCACAGCTACTTTCAGACACTAAGCTGGCAGTGACGTGGATCATATCTAAATGCTGCAGGTGCTCCTGGAGCTGCCAGTATACCTCCCCAGAGCTACTTGTCGGACGGTTGAAAAGCCTCCTGCATAGGGCTTGGTTGTGCTTTCACGATGGGATCTTGAAGGCAGATTATTCAGTTTAAAAATGTTGGTGTCCGGCAAATGTAAGAGACACTGACAGACACATCGCCCAATGAAAACCACGTGACAAACACACGTTGAATTTAACCAAAGGATTCACAGTTAAAACTATTTAGGATTGTGAAGGGATAGATAGCGTTGAATAAGACCATCACTTATTGAGTTCACATGTAGTGCACATCCATGTAGACTATATCCAAGGTAATTTTAGAGAAAAAAGTCCAGATTTTTCTAAAACCCCATCACCAACCTAACACAGGTACTCATGGTACACAAGTGGAATGTATCAATGAATAAAATAAAGATGGACAACCTCTCACCGCATCCCCTTGCTGTACAAAAGAGAAACTATGATATCCAGGATATGAGCACAAATGATGCCGTTTGGAGTCTGCTCAGTAGCAACCATGCCGTGGAGCCAAGGTATTGAGTCCCCGCCTGTCCAACTGGGAACACTAATGAGTAAAACACATCAACATGAAAAGCACTACCTAAAATGACAGAAACCATATCATTGTGTTTCATCAAAACAGCATGAGAACAATACAACATACTGTATATGAATAAAGGATATCAAGAAGTGTATGTTTATTAATTTCAGGGGGAAAAAAATACCACAATTCAATATTGAGTTTTGGTCAAGAAGTTTAAGAGTTTTAGAATTTCACTTTATGAACGTAAAATGTTGCCAAGATGATAAACAAATGAATAATGTAACGTTAACTGTCTTCAAATTTTGCATCATTGAAGATCAATAATAAATCTTGTTGTTTAGGTGAAACAGTTTTAAGATCTAATTGAAGATCATGTCATCCATTAGAGGATTTTTTTTATTTTTAACATGTGATTATTTCAAGTGTCATGTTGTTAACCTGGAATTTAAAGATTTTGAATTATTGTTAAAAACGTTTAATACATGGTTTTAATATACATATAGTATATATAATTTGCACATTTCTAAAGACAAAAACAATGCAGCTGTGTTTCTGCAGCCTTTAGGACACCGTCAGTAAATCAGCTGTAATACAGCTACAGCTGTGCATGGAGTAATACAACAGGCACCAGCTCAGCACTAATGACAGACTCCTTTAGGGGAAATTGTATTCTGCCATCAAAGCTGACTGACAGCTGACATAAGGTGTGTGTGTGTGTTTGACTGTAGATCATTAATCAGACAGCACGGTGACGGCACTGATGAATTGCCTTCTCAACTGCATAATCTACGGGCTGCTTTCCTCTGGAGTCGACCTTCACTTGAGACCAACTGTGTGCCTGATGAGAGGAGAGAGTAAAAGTACTCAATCCATCACCATTATCCTTTTTCACCATGGTTATTTAGCCTCAAATCAGGCTCACTCCCTCCATCTCTCTCCTTGTTTCCTGCTCTATCACTTTTTCATTTCTCCTGTCTTTTCAGCTCACTATCGTCACATTGCTTCTTCCCTCTGTTTCGCCACAAGCCACAACTCTCACCCTGGGGAAATTATGCTTTTCCAAACAAAATGCAGGCTACAGAGAGGAAGGAATGCTAATGTTGCCCGAGAGTGAGCTATTAACAGGGTTTGTGTGTGTACAAGAACATGCAATAATCGGCCAGTCTTTGCACAGAAATACTGGCTGCACTACTGCGCTGCTTTCCTGGCAAACATACTGTAGATACACACTGCCTCCTGCTGGCCAGTAAAAGAACATTTCTGCAGTAATGAAACCTGGCAAATGAGTCGACATTAGAAAAGAGAATCTTCAGAAAGGATGCATAATGTAGTAGAAAACCAAATACAGTTAATTATTGCCACTTGCACCACTAATCCAGCTGTAAACCATGCATGTCTTCTGATGCCAGGCACAATTCGATCTCCCCAAATAAGCACCGTCTCTGCTTCTCAAATCAAGGCCCAACCCAATATGGGTCACAGTCCCATGTTTGAGCTTCCATCTCAAAAGTTGACAGACCATCTGAAGTCCACCTGCTACTTTTGTGTTCTGGGACAGGAAGAAAAGTCAATCTGGGGACGAGAATAGGGTCAGGACACTAGTGAGCACATGAGAGATAGGTGAGAAAGGGGCAGAGGTCACAACTGGGCTGGTCCTCCTGCACCATCATGCATGGTTACCACATCATTTTCCTATGGGGTACACAACCCCCCAGAGATATTTATTTTCTACCACATACAACTGGTATTTCAGTTGGTATTTGTTTTCCCACCAGCAAAAGGAGTTATGAGGCAAATCAAAAAGGTAATTTTCACTTCAAACCTTTTCAGCTGAGGAAGATGAGGACATACTGTAATTATCCAAATGACAAAAGGCAGTAACATCAACAAAGCTTCAAGCAAATTTTGCCTGAGAATTGACTGCAATTAAGTTCTTTAATAGTTTTAAATAGTATTAAAGATTGATTATAAATCAGTAAAGTTGGCCTTTTATATCAAGTGTGGACAACAATGATAATTGAAAAATATTTTTGTCGTTTCACCCATAGTTATTATACTCAGCTGATGAACTCTGAACAAATGACACACACACTGCAAAAAACACACTGCATGGCTTACTGCTTTTTCTAGACGTCAGGTGAAGACAGGTTACCAAGGAAAACATGAGGCCTGGTGTGTGGAGAGAGTTGGCTAAAGAGCTGTATGAATGCGGATGAGTGGAAACAACTTGGCTAAGACTAACAGTTAGGTAGTGTTATTGTAACAGGTTGCAGAAAATCAGAAATGTCAATGACAAAATACAGGTCCTGAACGATCCAGTCTAATGCTAGCTACTGTTCCTTCTGTTGCAGTTGCTGAAATATTGTGGCAAATTCTTTGATGGTAAATAGAATTTTTTTGCACTGGTATTTTCGGTAGCTCACTCAAGCCTTAATGAGCAAGTTTTGTCCACTGCTAATAACAATGTTCGATTAGTTCCTAAGAGGAAGGTGGCTTTTTGCCAGTACACACTTCACCAGTTGGGTCCACGTTGTGTTTGCTTGGCAGCAACTGACACTTGACGAGTATGTTCTCATTCAATCAGAAGAGGAGCCGAGTCGGGGACAGGTGTGTAGCGGGAAGTAATAATGTATACATGGACCTGCACGAGTTTACATTTGCATACAGAAAGGGTGAAGAATTTATACAAGATGTCTCCTTGCAGTCCATTATTAGCCTTTAGTATGTCTGCAAAATGCCTGGATTGGCATTGTGAGTAGTAGTCATCTCATGGCGGGGCCATATTTTTTGGAGGATGGGTAAGGCTAATAAACGTGGTTCATTGCTCTAGGGGTATGATTCTCATTTAGGGTGCGAGCCGTCCTGGGTTCAAATCCCGGACAAACCCGCAGTTGGAAGAGCTCATGATTGGTGGGTGTGTTTCTAGTAGCTGATCTCGTTAGTCTAGGGCTATGCCTTGACTTGATGGCAGGTGGATTTTGCAAAGATAGCTTGAGAGGAGATTCAATTTGGCATTTTCACCTTCTGGTTAGCACTGTCACCTCACAGCAAGAAGGTCCTGGGTTTGATTCCAAGTCAGGGCGTTTCTGTGTGGAGTTTGCATGTTCTCCCTGTGCCTGCGTGGGTTCTCTCTGGGTACTCCGGCTTCCTCCCACAATCCAAAAACATGCAAAACTGGGGGTTAGGTTAATTGGTCACTCTTAAATTGCCCGCAGGTGTGAGTGTGGATGGTTGTTTGTCTCTATATGCCAACCATGCGATGAACTGGCGACTTGTCCAGGGTTTCTCTGCCTTTGCCCGAAGATGCTGAGATAGGCTCTAGCCCCCCATGACACCTAACAAGACAAGCAGTAGAAGATGGATGATGGACCGCCTAAGGAATCGTCAAGATTCTCAGTTACCTGACCATGATCAGCATTACATCTGGGCCAATAAAATTTTGTCTTAATGACTTTGGGGAGGTTGAGTCTTTATCAAAGTTAATGACACGACCTTATGCATCAGTGCTCCCAGCTAATGTAATGGCAGACGTTTGCGGTACCAAGTTTAATTGACTGTCAATAGCCTGGTAGATGGTTCCAAATGTAAGTTGGACAGCAAGAACAAGAACGCATTGTGGATGTAGATCAACTGCTGAAAAGGCATCATATACTGTCCCTTTCATACAAACTGTTGCATTCATCACTGCACTGGACTGTTTACAATAAAGTGGTTTAAGATGGTTAAGTTGGGTATGGTTGACTGCACGCAGCCAAGTATCTGTCCATTACTTAACGGCACCCATTTTCTGTGAAGAAGGAAGGCTTTTAACATTCCGTGTGTCACCTGCTTAGTCTTCACCTGATTAGCAGGCATGCCAGCGTTGAGTCACCCGCCCAAATTACTTCATTGCTGAATCATTAGGTATGAACAACTGGCGGGGAGTTTAGGGTCATGGTATCTCTTTGGACAGGATGAAAGGGCTGGAACATGCAAGTAAGCCACACTACTATGTAGTAGGTGGGGAAGAAGTGGTTTGGTTGTCCTTATCTGTTCAGTGGTGGTTTTCTATGACTTCAGTTGCTGCTTTCACTTCCCTTTATAACCATGTCCCTCCTGTTATAGTGTCTCTTTAAACTGCTGAGTCTTGTCTACAGGGGTAATCCCCCATATGGTTAGCCATTTAACTTTTTTATATATTTTTTTCCAAGGTTGGTTCAATTTCCCTGAAACACACGCCTGTGCTTACCACACTGCACTTGGTTGCATACCATAGACCACGTTTCTTGTGTTTCAGGTTGACTGACACTGTACGCTAATTCACACAGATCTGTCCCTTTAAGTCTAATGATTCACGTTTCAGGTGCAAGAGGTCCCAGGGTTCAATTCCTGGACGAGCCCTTTGCTCTTGCTTAACGGATTGATGTCTTTTTTTATGTATGTCCACCCTGTGTATTGAAGCCCATTTAGTCAGCAAACTGAACTATAATTCCTTCTTCATAACTGTAAAACTGGTAGTGAATCAGTTTTTTTCTGATTCAAACGTCTAACGCATGTGAAAGTCAAATCAGGGCGGGGCCATTTTTTTCGAGGGTGAGTGCGACTGAAAAAGGTGGCTCGTTGGTCTAGGGGCATGATTGTCGCTTAGGGTGCGAGAGGTCCCAGATTCAAAACCCGGACGAGCCCGCTGTCGGTAACCCCAAGGTCAGCACAACTCGGGCTTGAACTTTCAGGGTTCATCCAGAGCTAAGGGCTTCGTAAACCCATAGTTTACTACATAAGTACATTGTACTCATAGTGCGTTGTTTTTGTGTGTGTCTAGCAGCTGGGCTTGTTGGTCTAGGGCTATAATTTGAGTCGATTCCTGGCGGTTTTTGGAGACCACAAAAGAAAACCGGAGAACAGATGCAAATTCGTCTAAGGAATCGTCAAGATTCTCAGTTACCAGGCCATGACCACGACGAGCATTACATCTGGGCCAACAGGATTTGCGTAATAACTTTGGGTTTAAACGACTGTCAATAGACTGGTAGATGATTCCAAATGTAAGTTGGCCTTAAATTTCCGGAAAAGACAGCATTGTGGATGTAGATCAACTGCTGAGTAAGCATCATATACTGTCCCTTTCATACAAACTGTTGCATTCATCACTGCACTGCTTACAATAGAGTGGTTTAAGATGGTTATGTTGGGTACAGTTGACCGCACGCAACCAAGTATCTGTCCATTACTTAACGGCACCCATTTTCTGCGAAGCAGAAGGAAGGCTTTTAACATTCCGTGGGTCAACTGTTTACTTTTCACTTAATGAGCAGGCATGCCCACATTGAGTCACCTGCCCAAATTACTGTACTCGACATACACATTGCTGAATCATTAGGTCTGAACTGGCGGGAGTTTAAGGTCATGGTTTTGATATCTATTTGGAGATGCTAGACTTTTTACACTTTTGACTAAACAAATTAAAATAAGTGTAAATATAGTGGTTATTTTTGCAAGAAAATACAAATTAACTAAGCAAAGGACTGATTCTGACAAGTTCTTGACTTCTAAGCATAGGAATACCATCCTAATGTGGTAAACTGTTAACATTCAAGGTGCAGACTGCAGGAAATATGAAGTCAACTGATCTTCGAAACCAGAAAAACATGGCAAAATTACCATTACAAATTACTATTAATTTCAGTGATGACATCAGTGAGTTTAAGTCTTTAAAATTTCTCATCTGGTTTCACTGGTTTCTTCTTTAATGACCCACTGAACCTGTAAGTTCTGATTCCAGTCGCTCATTCTGCATCGACATCCTATTGCTTATTACATTTTTGATC
>KV751340.1:451720-474012 GCA_001698575.1 Mola mola
TCTCACGCTCCTTTTCCCGCTCCTTCTCTTTCTCTTCCTCCTCTTTGCGCTTCTTCTCTCTCTCCTCCCTCTCTCGCTCGCGGTCTTCCCGGTCTTTCCTGACGGCTGGGCTTTCACCTTGTGGGTCTTCTGAGCGCCGACGTAATTTCTCCTAAGCATAGATGAGCAAGTTCCTTGTTAATTAAGAAAAAGTTCATCATTTCAAACCAGACTGTCTTATCCATGTCTGCATTCTTTGTACCAGGTGATCCCATTACCTTGAGCTCCTCTACAGTGGATTTGATCTTGGCATAGCCCATGTGTTGCTTGCCCATCAAGTGGTCATCCACTCGAGACTGTGCATCGCCCACGATGAGGAAGGCCCCACACACCTCACACACTTCCATCTGTTTCTCTTGAGCAGCAAAGCTCTCGATGGTCTTCAAAAAAAAAAAAAACAAAAAAAAACACACACAGTCGGACCATAAGAGACTGCTATAATATGCTTTACATTTTCTTAGAGATCAACTGCTCAGGCATTTTACACTTTAAGGATGGGATCATTTAAATCAGGATGGATGGAGATGCTTTAGGGATAATAGCTTAGCTGGACATGATGAATATACATGTGATGAGGGAATGGTTGTCATTTCAAACGCATTTGTAAAGAGATATGATTGTATGAGCTGTGGCTGAAGGCCAGCTAGGCTCAAGTTGTCAAACTCACTGAGGGGGTGGAACTGAGCAGCTCCCTCTCCTCCTTCAGCTGCTCCACCAGCTTCATCATTCCCTGGGCCTCCTCCACACGGCCTTCTGAGCCCAGCTCCTCAATCTGAACAAAAGAAACAAGTTAAACAGGCCATTTTATCACAGTGCAGCAGGGTCACTGACAACTACATTCCTAAAGCATCAATGGCAATATATTGTAGTTGGAAGTTCTAGCAATTTCATAAACACATCTTTTCCCTGGTGGCAATGCCAGCTGTGCTGCAATCTGGCAAAGGCTTGCAAATATTTTATAAGATTACAGCATGTACTTGTGCCACTATCTTCAAACCTACAAAAGCCAACATGAATTCATCATTTGAACAGAACTTCCATCAGATTGTGTCATATCTCAAACCTGTACAACCAGGTCTTCGATCTTCTCTGTTAAGACCTGAGCCTTCTCTTCATTCTTTCCTGATGGACCAGGACCCTGCAGAAGAAAAAACAAACATATCTCAGGTTCAACTAAAAAGGGGCCATATAATGGTGTACAGCAATTACAGATAGTCAAAATGCACACTTTTCCAATATATTTAGCACCAAGACATTTAGCCATACTCTCCCAAGAAAAAAATACAAGATAGAATAATGAATTCATTAATTGTCTTTTAACCCATGTCAGTTATGACAAAATCAGTTCTCGTTGTTGTTAGACTATGTATGGGTCTTTTAGGTTCATAACGGGCACCGTAGTCTATAACAACAAGACGCAACACTGAAAAGTAACCAGCACGACTGTGTGCTTGCTAAAAAAACAAAGAACAAAACAAAGATCAACATTGTAGAACCAAAGCACACACCCCTGCGTTCTGCTGAGCCTGGGAAAGTGCTAGTCGCGCATGTCCTCTTCGAATCCGCCGTTCCACCTCTGCAAGCAGTGACTGGAGGTAGCGCAGGAAGTCTCGCTCATAGCCCTCCTTCATGAACCGGGAGCTTTTCTCATACCTGAACGCAATGAAATCCAAATCTTAACAGAGGCGCAATCATCAACACACACAAAAGATAGAGTACTATCAGATACTTACACTGTCCTAAGATTTTCATCATGGATTTTCTCACAAGGGCCTGGAAGAGAAAAAAAAAAAAAAAAAAAAAAACTTACTACCTTGGAACATGTGATCTATCCATCAGATCGAGCCACACAGTTCTGTAAATCCACCAGCCAGGTAACTTACCTAAGTCAGAGCGCGTGTTCGTGAACAGCTCTGCTGGACAGAAGCCACACAGATAGTAGCGACAAACCTTAATGGAAAGGAGGAGATATATGGATTATTTCAAACAATTCCTCCTGAAATATCCCAATACCTGATTACCATTAGCCCATTAACATAGAATACATGTCATTAACTTTCTGGCCTGCTTCATGCATAACCCTTGGAAGTGAGTCCGCAACGGGACTTTGTTTTAACACACTAACGTCACTTAAATCTAAAATTAACGCGCAACATTAGCTTTATGAACAACCTAAAGAAGAGTAAAACACTAATGGAGTTTTTTTTTAAGTCTGATTTAAAGTTAACGGTGATGTCAGAGTAACCGCTATACAGTTTTTTTTTTTTTTTTTTTTTTTTTTTTGTTTTACGCCTTAACAGCGTGACCAGCAAACGGTTTAACATTAGCAGACCGTGGTGCTCATTTTTGACCGCGTGCCCACATCAACAATCACCACGGCCATTTTACACCAATCTTCAAAACTTGGGCAAACGGCAGAATATGGGCGCGCTACTTTAGCTAATGTTCACATTTTACTACTTTGATTTCGGGTATTTTCATTTAGCTAGCTCACAGTGTGTTAGCTTATGACATCGGTTGAGCTAACATTAGCCGGAATGCTAACTCACGCTCTCGTCGTCCCAGCGCACGTTGGAGCGCTTCTCGTCAGGGGCCAAGTTTCTATCTCGGCCCATTAACTCATCGAGAAGCTGGGCTGCCGAAAGCATTTTCACTACAAGGGCGTAGCCAGGCGTTCAAGAGGAATGGTAGCTCCCTGATGAAACAGCGCACACCATCTACTGCGCCCAGAGCACTTCTGCTCAAAATGGCAGACGCGTTTCCAACAACGCCCGTCTGGGATCCAACCACAGCCGGTTAAGTAGCAGCGCGTTCAACCTCTGAACTGGAAGTGCAAATCTCAGCAGGTTCACGCTCCTTATGTTCACTGTTTATTATCTCTACATACTGGTACACCATGCGATGAAATGATAAAATGCTATAAGTGTGTGGGCTTATCCTTTTTATCGTTGTTATATTCTTTCCTTCCCCCCCCCATGTTGTCTTCTATGGTGCTGCTGTGATTTGGGAATTTCTTTAACCCTGGGTCTCTTATGTAACATGAAAGACATTAAAGACATCATTTCGCCCTATCTGTAGTTTATTGAACGATTGATTTCAACTTTTAGCTTCACATTTTAGTTCAGCTTTACACTGACAGAATGGCTGAGAAATGGGAAGAGACAGACATCAGATTTTTTATTTCTTTTTGCAGGCTTAAATCACCTGTGTGTGTGTGTGTGTGTGTGTGTGTGTGTGTGTGTGTGTGTGTGTGTGTGTGTGTGTGTTAATATCCCTGTAAAATTACAAATAATAGTTGCTCATAGAAAATGAATGAAGTTCACCATTGTTCCTTCCTTGGACCTCTTTTGATAGATACTGACCCCACAAGAGCTGCAGTTTTGGAGATGCTCTAACCCAGTCCTCTAGCCATCACAATTTGCCCCTTTCAAACTCGCTCAAATCGTTATGCTTTCCCATTCTTCCCGCTTCTGATACATCAACTTTAAGGACAAAATGTTCACCTGCTGCCTCATATCTGCTAATATATCCCACCCACTAACAGGTGCCATGATGAGGAGGTAATCAGTGTTATTCACTTCACCTGTCAGTGGTCATAATGTTATGCCTGATCGGTGTATATGCACGTTGCAGGCAAATGAGAGAAGGGCCAAAGTATTGAAAGAAAGCCTTTTTCCTGAAATATTGTCAAATTAAAAATATTTGACCTACATCAATTCTCAGTCATTTGAATGAATTGGATGATCATTGATAAAACTTACACTGTTAATAAAAGTAAATTTAGTAAAAACTATAAAACCTGCATTCCCTGACCAAATGTGTGTGGATGCTAATTGCTGAAATTGAAGCTCTGCTGAAATGTAGAAATGTGAAATGAAGAATGGAGAAAAGTCATTAGCTACAATGTAAGTTGACAAGCAGCATCCACACTACGGATTCATTAGTGTGGATGTCAAAGCAATTTTTATAGTTTAAAAAAATACAATCAAAAATTCTCCTTACTATTTAAATGTGTTTATTTGAAGTGTAATCATTAATGATATGGTATTTGTGTTGAATTAATTTGATATTTTTTGGTTTAATTTCAAGCATAAAAACGGGCTACGATGAAATAATATGCAACTCTCAAAGTTTAAAGTTTCCTATTATGTTCAGATGTATGTACTTATTTATTTTCCCGAGAAGTTGAAACGTACATGTCTGGTAGAATTACCCACAACATTCACACCCACAAACAGATTTTAAATTTATTAGCTCAAAGGAGGATCAAATTTGTTTGCAGCTCCAGGATGGTCAAATTTGAAATTGCAAAACATGTCTAAAATGTCTTCTAACCTAGTTCTATTCTAAACCTAATATAATTAAACATTTTCATTGCTATTTCGGTTAATTTCTAATTGTTTCGAAATGACTAATTTATTGTCTTGCAGTTCTAAATTGTGGCCACTGGAGGGCAATAAACATTCGCAATTGTAATTTTTATAGTAGTTTACCTTCTATTGTACCATCCATTTGTACGGCTGCGAGATGTTATATTTTTACTGGCATTTGTTTGTCCGTCTGTCTATACACAGGATAACCACGGATTTTTATGTAGGGATAGACCTGCATGAAAACCTTGTAGATGGCTTTATGGGGGAACAACTTGGCAGGACATGATCAGAATCACAATCAGATTTATTGGCAAAGTTTGTGCATACAAACAAGGAATTTGACTCTGGTTCAACTTTCTTTTCAATGTACAAAATAAACACAATAGAATAAAGTAAAAATAAATAAAATTAAGATAGAAAGTCTGTGTCCAGTGAAATATAGGAGACGATTAGTGCAAGTACAAGGAGTCTGTATTTAGAACAGCAGATACAATGAAGAGATGTGCAAATATAAGGCAGAGAGTTATTGAAAAAAGTTTTCCTGAGATGTGCATATATGCACATGAGGTAGAGAATTGTTGCAAGAAGTTTTCCTGAGGCTCAGTGACTGGTAAGAGTTCATCATAGCGATAGCCTGGAGGAAAAAACTGTCTCTGTGTCATGTGGTCTTGGTCTACTAGAGGAGGGGAGTTTAAACAGTTTGTGTGCAAGGTGTGAGGGGACTGCAGAGATGTTACCTGCCCATTTCCTGACCATGGACTGGTACAGGTCCTGGATGGAGGGCAGGTCGACCCACTGATCCTCCCTGCAGACCTTATTGTCCGTTGCAGTCTCTTCCTGTTCTGTGTGGTGGCTGATCCAAACCTGACAGTGATGGAGGCGCAGAGGACAGACTGGATGGTGTAGAAGGTGATCAGCAGCTCCTGAGGCAGATTAAACTTCCTGAGCTGTTACAGGAAGTACAACCGCTGCTGAGCCTTCTTCTGGACAGTATCTACGGGGGAGGTCCACTTCAGGTACTGAGAAATTGTGGATCCCAGAAACCTGAAGGTGTCCACGGTAGGCCTTGTGTTGTTGAGGATGTTGAGCTGGGGTTGTGTCGGGGGGGGGGCTTCTCCTGAAGTTCGCTATCCTGTCCACAGTGTTGAGCAGCTTCAGCTCCAGGTGGTTCTTGCTCCACCAGCTGACCAGCTGTTCTACCTGCCGTCTGCATGCAGACTCATCACTGAGTGAGATCCAGAGCTCCCTCGGTGAATAAAACAGTTTGCAGTCTCTAAGCGAGGGCTGCACCACGTCTTCAACACTGTGACATCTGTACACCAACCTTTGTTTATATAGAAGCAGATTCCACCTCTCTCCTTTTCCAGAGAGCTCTGTGCTGCGGCCCACTCTGAAAGCTGGAATCTTGGCAGCCGTAGTGCTCCGTCGGGGATGAGTTCACCGAGCCAGCTTTCAGTGAAGCACAGGGCAACGGAGCTGCCACAGTCCAAGTTTTTTCCTCCATCTTATTTGCCAGGGAGCTGCAAATGATGACTCTTAGTGTGGCAGTGGGAGTCATGATTTCACATTTAGTTTGTCAAAAAAATATTTATTTATTTAAAGAAGATGGAATGTTGAAGATGAAGTGTTTGTCAAAACATGAGAGCAACAAGCGATTCAATGTTAGACTGGA
This sequence comes from Mola mola, assembly GCA_001698575.1. Lineage (NCBI taxonomy): Eukaryota > Metazoa > Chordata > Actinopteri > Tetraodontiformes > Molidae > Mola > Mola mola. Next base: position 457,805 of record KV751340.1, read on the forward strand.
TCAGGAGATGGAATCATAAGAGTTTTGAAGGATTTTTCAATAATATGAGATGATTGCATCCTGTTTTGGTGGAGGTTTGCACTCTCCAAGCGCTCTCTAATTTAGATCAAGATTTTCTTTTCTTTTTTTTTCTTAGACCCATCAGTTGTTTTTCGTATATGAAACTTTTCTGTTGTAAATACATGACTTCTGTTGAAGTTTATCTGAGTGTGTGTGTGAGGTCACTGTCCTAATCTTTGTTAAATGTAAACACTAATTTTATACACATTTTATTAAATTCCATATTTTAATATGTGTACCAGATGCATAAAAAACACATAATTTCTCGCACATGAAAGTAGCCTCATTGCATGCAAAATCATTGTGAATAATAAGCTATGACTTTTCTACGGTAATGTGCAAACAGTTTCCAAGAAAATCAGATAAAAAGGTGTAAAATTTCACGTACACATGAATTGGAAAATGACAGCTAATTCAAGCTGACTGGAGCTGATTGAAGCTAATTGAGGCTAATGCAGCTAACTGAAGTTAATCGCACCTAATTTAAGTTAATTAGAGCTGAATAAAGGTTAGTGCAGCTACTTGAATCTAATTGGAGATAACTGAAGCAAAAGGGAGCTAACATAAGCTAATGCCAGCTAACTAATTGCATTGGCCAATCACATGTCAGGGATTTAGCCAAACCAGGCACCACAACTGTATAATGATAGTTATTCTTTATTATTTTCTGAATGTTTAGGGGTTACTGGGTTTTGTGTATTTATAGCATCCCAATATTTATAGCATCCAGCAATGAGATAACCTCGAAATCTGGAAGGATTTAGCCATATTTTTCTCAACGTGCAATATGTGAAAATGGCATCTATTTGGTTCCCTGGATTCTGAGAGCAGCAACAGGTGTTTGCATTAAATAAAAGCGGGTTGACCTTTAATTGTAGGAATTATTTACTCAATAAGAGGAACTGCACTCGTCATTTTCCTTAAAGCTGCGGTCGCGACAGATATTTGCCGGTTCTCAGGTGGGAACTAACGTTTGTGCTCCGTGTTGTTACATCAAAACATGCCCCCCGATGAGGCGGTGATGCTTCCGGCAGCGTCCTGACGAGGCTCTGGGACCGCTGGCCGACTGATTGAGCCCGTGTTGGCAGTGACACAATAACTGACCTAACAGCAGAAATAAATGCCTCGGACTGAAGCTGCAGTGAAGTCGCAAACGAAGAACAAAACGAAGTTAGCCGAAGCGGGCCGCTGCCACGAACGCGCCAGAGACCGCCCGTATCTTGCTAAACTAGCCGCAAGGTGCGATTAGCCGGGGAGCTGATGCTAGCTGGCAAGTCTATTTATAGCGCTCCTGCTGCCATCGTTACGAAAGTTGTCAAACGATTGGGATTGACAACTTAATCCGAGAAGTTCCTGTGTGTCCTATGATCTCACAGCGCTAGTTTGTACGAAAATGTCCACCATTTCGTTGGATAAAGAGTTACAGGAGCGACTGAGAGAGGCGTCTGCCATCGGGGATATCGACGAAGTGCGGACGTTGGTGGAGAGTGGAGTAAATGTTAATTCCCAGAATGAAATAAACGGATGGTGAGTGTCTGCACGGATAAATGTGGTCTTCAGTGCCTCGAACTCTCAGCTGCTGGGGCGCCTTGCATGTTTGTAAACAGTTTCAATGTTCAGGGCAGCTAAGTGCGTTGTTTCACGGATTAAAACTGGTCAGTTGATGTGATTAGGCAGAATGAGGCAGAGTTAGTCTACCAGGCCTGCCATGTTTCAGCCTGCTCCTTCTCACTGTAAACAAATGCCCTGTTAAATATTATTTTGGGATGCTTGGAAGTATAAAGCTCATTCTGGTCAAAGCAGCAGAAAAGTCCAGTCAACGTGGAGGGAAATGACAGCCTATTTACTAAGCATATTAAATGGGCGTGCAAGAGGAACCACAAGCACATCGTGTCCTACTTACTCAGTTGCGGCGCGGACAAAGAAATCCTGACTTCGAAAGATGAGTTGGCCTCACAGCTCACATCCAAGTCAGAGATCAAACGACTTTTAGGAGGTAAACTGCACATTTCTTGCACGTTCAACCCATGTTGTTAGTCTAATGACAAACATAACATGTCATGTGAAGGTCATAAACTCAGTAAAATGTGTGGATTGTCATTTTGGGATGTTAATTAAGGAATAATAATGTTTTTATCCACATTTTTGCTTTAGTTGAAATTGAGGAAGTGCCTGAAGTCAAGGAGCCTGAGTTGCCAATCATCCCCAACTACCTGTCCAACCCGCCCTTCATGTACTCCAAATTAGATAACAATTCAGAGCTCATCCTGGCCCAGCACCTCACACAGAATGGTTCAGGAGACCACGAAGAGAATACACACAGCGATTCTGCCTCCCTTTCTCCAACTCACGATCTTCAGAAATCACAGAGCTTGCTCTCAGATGGCCCTGCTGCTGCCCCAAACCCCACCGCCACCCACCGCCAAGCGCCAGCTCCGGAATACATTCCTGTAACTGAGCAAAATGGCGTGTTGCCCAGCCCGGCCTCGTCCCATAGCCACACTGTGGTTAACTGCACAGTGCCCATGGATCTGTCGGTTGAGCCACACCTTGTCAACCACGCTGACTACCCGCACGTTGTGGCGCACAATGGCACCATGTGCTCGCCTCCGCTGCCCTCAACCAGTCCGAGCTTGGCCAGCAGCGGTGGGACCCAGGTTCAGGCCCCGTTGGCCAGCGCTAACCCGGCTATGAGCAGACAGCAGTCTATTCCACAGCAGCTGAGCCACAGCCAGGCCGGTGGGCCCATGCCAGCCTTCCAGCCTTTCTTCTTCACAAGCGCCTTCCCCGTCAATGTGCAAGGTGAGGGCCGTGTGTTCTATCATGTCTACAACCCCTACACACTTACTAACATATACAAGCTTCACTGCACTTCTGCGTAAAAGTATATCAATGGCCTCTGAGTTGCTGTTCCGCTGTCCTGCTTGTTCCTGCTGTTGATGATATTTAGATAAGTACCTCTGGTTTCCTATTGTGTCTGTCCATTGAGGACAAAGATGATAAGCATAACCTGGCTCTATGCAAAGGTGAACACCAGTATTCATATCAATAACAAGAACTATGACGAAAAATCCTTTAACAACCTTTCTCCATGAAGAAAACAAGATTGTGTCAAACTACAAGTCTTCTTTGGCTAAAATGTTAGTGGCGAGCTAACAGTCATTCAAAATGCATAAAATTCTTCCCCATCTATTCTGTCAAGATGCAAGCAGTGTATTTAGATTGAGTGTCAGTGTTAGCCTTTTTCTGCTCTGTGTCCAGACCGTGATCAGGGAACAGATCAATGTCTCGTCCAAGATTAACACCTTTAAATTTTATTTATTCAACGTGTTACATATTATTTTTCTTTAACAGGCACATTCTCAGAAAGGTTCAAATGTTAAAAATTAGCAGCATCTAATGGTGAGGTAATAGAATGGATGCCACAGACCACTGCTTCGCTGCCCCCTCCCTCGCTAAGCTCATAGGAGCCGTCTGTGTATGATCCTCCATTTAGAGTAACTTAGTTTAACAAACTTGGGGACAAACTTCTAGCAGACTGCTGACAAAAAAAAAGTCCTTGTCTTACTTCTTCTTTGTGACCTTTTGCTGCAGTGAGTCCTTTCAATGTCATTACATTACACAAACCCAAATTAAAATTTTTTTTCATAATAATTAAGTAGGTGTAATTAAAACTCACTTTGACCGTGTCCGTTGTGAAATCACTGTTGTTGAAAAAGAGGCATCACTCTGGTCCTCCTCTCTAGAGTTGGTGCTGAAGGTGCGCATCCAGAACCCCAACGCAAGGGAGAACGACTTCATCGAGGTGGAGCTGGACCGCCAGGAGCTCACTTACCGTTCCCTCCTGAGGGTCTGCTGCCGTGAGCTGGATATCAGTACCGAGCACGTGGAGAAGATCCGCAAGCTTCCAAACACCATGTTGAGAAAGGTATGGGAAAGATGGCCTGCCATGTATACAAGTTGCTAAAAGCTGATAAATGCCAATCAACATCAAAACAAGTGACCAAACCCATCAATAACAGTCAAGTTGCGCTGTTAATATTTCTTTCTAATCAGAGTAGATGGGGACATCTGAGATACACAATGCCTCGTTCCTTGTTTGAGGGTGTATCAAACTTTAAAATACCCTTGTTTAACCTCCGCCAAGACCCAAAGGTCCCGTAAATTAAAATTCCTGGATCAGATATATTCAGATCTGCATCAAAATTTTATAGTGTCTTTGACACTATTGAAGGTCAAAGGTCACTGCTAGTTTTACACATTGTGAAGTTGCAGTATAGTGGGATTTTTGGCCAGTGTGAAAAGGCTGTCAGAAACAACAATGTGATCTCTACTGTCCTAAATAAAAAAAAAGGTTCTTGTGTTATACATTCTGTCACACTTTATCTTAACATGCACCTCTAACACTAATGTAACTCAGTACTCTTTACTTCCTCTCTCAAACATAGCAATCTATAAAAGTCTTCCCCAACCCAATTGTGTTTGCCAATATATATGTTTTATAGCTAGGTTCGGCTCCACGAACATTTTTCATTGTTTCCTATATCCTTATTTACTTGTGTTTATTCTAAACAACAATTTGACACCCCTGCACTTTAACTAGCTCTGTAACCCAAACTTTATTACGAAACATGCACCTAAACCTTTGAACAGAATAAGATTTATACCATTCACAGTTCGACAGAAACCCCTCCAGCCCCTCCTTCTTGCCCAACGCTGTGCTTTCACTGTCTGCATTGTGGGCCTTCCAGAGGCCTCCAACCGCTAGTTGGTCATTTTTCTAGTTTCAAACAAAAATGCTGAATATTTGCTTGTTCCAGCTTGTGAAAAACAAACGTCTTTGTCATACGCGACAGCAAACTGATCGTCCTCAGCCATTTAAATCTTTCACTGTGTTTGGGGAAATGCAATCATTTCACATGGCTTTTCTAGATTGAATTGCTCTTGAAAATTAGTAGTCGAACCTGCTGTTGATTTCAGAGTGTATATTTGTTTCCTGTCCAGGACAAGGACGTGGCTCGGCTGCAGGACTTTCAAGAGCTGGAGGTCGTGTTGGAGAAAGCCGAGGGCCTGTCCCTTTTCTCTGGGACCGGGGGCCTAACAGACAGACCCTGCTACAACATGAAGGCCTCACGCCTCACTTACTAAAGCTGCTACGGAGGCCGAGGTCTCCTCATGCTTACAACGGGCTCCTATAGCCGCCCGCAAGCAGACATAACTAGTTGCCTACACGGCCCCTCGTTCCAGCTTTGTTCAGCTTTGGTGTTCTGCCAGTTTCCTTACTAGGATTTGTTTTCTCAAGTTCTGTAGCTTTTGTCCTCCTCTGGCCCTCCTGCTGCTTTAGTGTACCAAACCAGTTCTAAGCAATTACTGATGCATGGCGTCCTCGATTATGTGTGAAAGTATTTGGGCCTCTCTCTCCCCTCCCTTTGCCTCTCTTTTCCTCTCCTCCTGCTGCAGCCTTGGAACAAAGTGCAGCGGGACAACAGAGGGAGACATCAGCTGGTCTTCCTTACAGACTGGACTTGAATGGGATTCTGCAATAGCCTTATATGGACACGTCCCTGCACCGACTGGGGACTTACGGTCACGGGGGGAAAATGGTCTGATGAGGCCGAGAGCAGAGGATGACAGGAAGGATTTATGTTTCTCTTACGACCGAGTTACAGCACAGTGGACACGGTTATTGAGCGTTACAAGATATTCTAGCTGGCTTACACGTTTTCATTTAAACTGTAGGCATAAACCTTAGTGTCTTTCCAACAGGGGGAGTCCAGTACTGGCCTAATTCTTTAGGTGGAGTTAAATAATTGCGCCTAAAATTGCTGACCAAGAATACAGTATGCTTTAAGTACATCCGTAGTAGGATGGACGTGTTTAGATATCCCTACATATTGAAACCATCCTATCATATACTGTGGAAAAGGCATAGTTTGCTTTGTTCAAATCCTTATGTGTCGTTTCATGTCCAAAAAAAACATCAGTCTTAGAGATTATTGTGCAGCAACTTTAACCTTTTTTTCCCCACCACTTCTGCTTTCGCAGGGTGTGTCTGTTAACTGTGAATTATTTATTTTTGCATCAAATTCCGACTAATAGCCTGACTTCAAGAGTAACGAGTTTCCCAGCAGAGGTCACGTAAGTGCTCTCACTTAGCCTTTCGTGCAGGTTTAAGCCTTCTGTCAAAACGTTTTTTATTTGCCATCCCTTCTGTTTTACTGTGATCATAACAGAAACCAAAAACTAATCTAGCCAGCACGGATACTCACTGCAAAGTAAATCATCAGTACTTTGCCAAAGTAAGGAGAGAAATAAATGATACAGCCAAGGCCATGATTATATTTGTGATTTTATGGTTGTGTGCTTCCTCGTTCCTCCAAAACTTATTATGATTTAATTTAGACATGAGTATATAATCACGTCACCTCACTTTAACACTAAGCTATCTATGTGGTGAATAGATTTCTTTGAAACATTCTTAAAGGTAGTTGGAAAAGCACTAAATCAACACATTGCATGTGATTTTTGTTTCGTTTTCAAGGCTAATTTTTTTTTTTTTTTTTGCTAATGTCTTTTAAAAAAAAAAAAAAATGTTTTCTGTTTGGTAGCTGAATCAGAGCTGTTGTGTTCTGTTTTTAATCAAGACTGACAAGAAAATAGCGTTCTTATACAGTGTGTTAAGGATTGAACTGGGTCACGACAGATCTTGTTGAGTCCGAAGTTAATGTTTCTGCTCTCGATGCTGGGGCTCATTTATGTTCAGCAGTGCAGTAGGACGCCACCACACACTTCCAACAATCAAAAAAAACAAAGAGGTTTCTGACCCTGTGGTCACTGTTTACTGTTCAAATGTACACCCAAGGCTCTTATTGTATTTGTATTACATTTTTTTATTTGTATTTTTTTAACCAGCTAGGCCTGTTGTGTTTGTGTCAAAAAAAAGGTCTACTATTCTGCAGGATGGAGTTTAAACAGGGGGGTGAGAAGTGCTAAGCTGCTGATGAAGCCAAGTGCAATGTTGGGGGGTTGGGAGGTGGAATAACAGGAAGTTTGCAGTGAGAAGAAAAAGACTCCCAAGAGTACTTAGCTTATGTTCACAGCTATGTTAGATGCTTTATTAAGTGACGTTGCGTGCCACATGGAGAACGCGGGACAGTGGGTGGAGGGAACGCCCTCCCACCCACCGTTTCTGTGCCCCTGGTTGAGTGTGAGCAGCATGTTTGAAAGACGTTTTCATAGGATCGACTTCGATTCAGTGGAAAGGAGATAACGAGCTTCGTGTTTGTGGGGGTTGCTTACTGTTTTAGAAAAGGCAGAATTCAGTTTGACTTAACCTATGCATTCAGAGTCTGATATTTTTATATACAGTATGTCCTGTGTACTTGTAGAAATAATCTTAGGCACTGTTGAAGCTGTATTTTTGTTTTTTTTTTGGTTCCCGTTCTTAAAACCTGTGTCTGTTCTTTCATAAAGCATGGTGAACTACTTGATATTAGTCCCCTTTTTCTCTCAGTCTCACCATGTGTGGTTCTACTTGTCATATCGCTCACTCGAAGGCATCGGTTAGATGTTTTTGTGTGGCTTTTGTTGCTTCATCTTATGAGGACATTTTGATGGATCATCACGAGTTTAAAGTACTTTCTGAGGATTATGACTCTGTTTTAGAATCAGGGTTACCATTAGACTTTGGTTAGGTTAAGGGCATATGGAATACATTATGTCAAGTGTCCTCCCAAAACGACTGTGTGTACATTAATTCAAAAATACGTTTCACCCGAGAACCACTAGAGGGAGCAAAATAGCAAATATTGGAGTCCGATGCGCCACGAACTGCAGTAACAGAAGGTTTACCACTGTGGGTGACAAGTCATTAGTTTTTTTGTTTTTTTTTTAATTTACTTTTTAATTGGCTTGAATGGGTGGATTTTTAAAACCAGATTGGATACTGGTCCATGATATTGTCACAGTGAAATGCACCAGGACGCAGCAGGGTGCTACAAAGTGCAATGTCCGTGCTCTTAAGGTGACTCTTTCAGAATCAGGTGAACACAAAGCTGCAAGTGTCAAATCAACGTGTTGTTTTAAACCTCAGCCCTTAGTGTTGATACTGTAGATTGCTGCTGGGTTGACAGTGATGAACTCACAGTTCACAATTAATAATTCACCCGCAGGTCTACATGGACTAAATGAAAATTGTCATTGCTACAAAAGATGCTTATGTTATAATAATTTTAATCAAAGCTTCTGCTCACCACCATCTATTTATTACTGTATACCAGAAAAAAAATAAAGTGTAGCAGCACAGATGTATTCTTTTAACAACTTTCCACCTGCACATTAATTCTAATAAAACAGAATAAAGTATTTTGGCTTAATAAAACAAAAATACATAGAAAATATGGATGAAATCCTCAATCTTGATAAATGATTTTAGATGTTCCAGTATAGTTCTATTTTGTCATTTCCTCTTTTTTCGTCCAGATGAAAATGGAAACAAGTATTTAAGGTCAAAAATGCCTATTTTTGCCGTTGAACAAACTGGAAATTTGAAGTTCTTCTTTGCATTCATGTGAAAAATATATGAATATCCAATAATGTAGTGCTGCCTGTGTCCGTGAAGGTTGTCAGTCATCCAGGTCATCTTAGTCTTGGAGTGTTTAGTAGGAAGCAACTGGACTTCTTGTTTGAAAAACAAGATAAGTAGTGCTGCCTGTGTCACAGTTATGAAAGGACAGCTTCCTCAACAACTCAACTCAACACATTTATTTTGTCTTACAGTATATATTGTGCAATTTCAGCAAATACATTTCAGAGATTTTGTTATTCTTACAGGATGTCCCCTAATGCTTTACTAGGTAAAAGAAACCCCGGAATAGAAGACGTGAAGAGGCAGGTGTTTTACTGCAGAATATATATTTTTTCCTAAGTAAAATCAAGTTGCATATAACAAAAGCAGCTGATGAAAACTTAAATATAAAGCTACATTTGCTGCCCAAATAAGCATTTCCATGCAGTCAACATGTCTTTTTTATAACACTGGAAAAAATGTTTTGGGACGTGTTCCACGTTTAAAGACTCAATATTTTTTGCACAGTCCAGCTGTGGCTTTGTCTCTCGTCCGTCCATTCACTTTTGACCTGCATCTGCACAGCAAGCCAATGTGTTGTACATTCTGTCATGAACTTAACTAACAAGGCATTTTGTTATGTTCCCACTCTGATTTAAAGAACATAAACAACACCTAAGTAATGGTCATACTGACCGCACTCGTGTAACCGTGGAATCCTTAACCTTTTCAGAGAAATGAATACAATGGTGTTCATGTGGTGAGCAGATGTTCGGACGCTGCATACTGGGGAGCACAAATCTTGCATAATCCCAGCAGAACAGTATTGAGAAACTAAAATGTGTGTGTGTGTGTGTGTGTGTGTGTGTGTGTGTGTGTGTGTGTCCGTCCAACCTAAATATAGGGAGTAAGAAGCATTTATATATATATGTATGTATGTATTTACTGTATCTAATTCTGTGGACACCTGCATGTGTGCCTGCATGTCTGTCCATCCATGGGCGTGTTGTGTTGTGTGTCTAGACAGGGGCTGAGAAATCAGCTTAGGGCCCTGCTGTGGCTGGATGTGTCTCTCTCCTTTGTTCTGGAGTGAGACTCCCCTAATAAGCTTAGTATGAACAGTCATAACACCGTCAGCTCCACCAGCTTCCCAGGCCTCAGCCGTGGGCAGAGAGAAGCCGCGGGCCGGCATAGTCAAGGACCCCTAAGAGCATTTTAGAAATGGAGGCAGAAGGCGACATTACTCACAAGTACGAGCCTCTGCCGTTACGCTTGGACTATGGCCCCTCTCGAGGAGGCATAAATCCATATGCAGAGCTGCTTATTTACAACACAGATGCATGAAAACCACTGGGCGATTAATGGTGAGGTAAGATGTACAGCATTTGATATACAGTATCCCAACAAACTGTGGGACCTTGTGAGAGCTGGATATTAAATGGTTCAAGGAAAAGTGGAATATTTGAGGAAATCTGCTGATATACCTTCTGGCTGAGATTTAGCTGAGTAGAGCCAAACCACAGCAGTCAATTACCTTAGCATCTGGACTGGAAGTAATTTGGATTGAGAGACAAAATTTGGCCACTAGCACTTCTAAATGTGACTACTTTACTCATTGTATATTCAATCCATGCAAACCCCAAAGTACAAAAACCTGACATTCGAAGTAGTTTGATTTCTAGGAGCAGTTTTAGCTGCCTCCGCTATTTGCATGCAGAAGTGACATGTCCTTGTGTATCCGGAGGAAGGTCCAACTGGTCTTCAGCTTCCCACTAGGCCCACTTTCCCAGTCTTAATATGCCCACTGCTTGCGCAATAACTGGGTCAAATACGTTTCTGAAGATTCATGTTCCAGCCATTACTGGAAAATCTAGAAGCTATATGTTAACAACAAATCTCCACACTGCAAGAAAGTAAAAATGAATGGCACTCCTTGTGTCTGGTCTCTTTGAAGTGGGCTCAGAGATGGAGAGGGTGTGCGCGGAGAAGGTCAAAGTCAAGGTCTGCCTGCAGACAATACATGTGCTGAGGGCGGATAGGCTGTCGGAGCGCTCTGCGTGGGGTCCGCTCTGTGGCTTTATTCAATATGTGACATGCCTCGTAGCTCCAGTCTCGGCTATGCTGGGAATGCAGGCTTGAGGGGTGAAGGTTAGGGGTGGAGGGTCTGAGAGGGTGAGTGGGTGAGCAGACACTGAAAACACAGCTTGACTGTGTTTTTGCATTTGGAAGCAATTGAGAGCAAGCCTGCTTATGTGTGTGTGAAGGTATGTAATCTGTACTTTCATTCTGCTACATCTTTGCAATGAAGATTAGATAAATAATCAGTTTGTCTCCTTACATACAGTTTACATGGATTCATATGAGCCTTACCTGTGTGCGTGTGCGTGTGTGTGCGTGTGTGTGTAGGTGTGTGTGTGTGTGTGTGTGTGCAAGACTCCGTGTTTTCAGAAAGACAGACAGACCAGACTAAGACGACAAGGTTTGGTGTGGGCCTCTTTGGGCTCAGCAGGGACTCAGCTTGGGAAGCAGAGACTCCATTTTCACACTCTCTCTCTCTCTCTCTCTCTCTCTCTCTCTCTCTCTCTCTCTCTCTCTCTCACTCACTCACTCACTCACTCACTCACTCACTCACTCACTCACTCACTCACTCACTCACTCACTCTCACACACACACACACACACTGCAAGAAAATGTTGGCTCTCTTGTTCTTAAAGGTTGATCCATTTCATAAGATCAGGCAAAACATTTTATATTTGAGCTAATTGGTGTTCCAATAATGTTTCAATGACTGTTGGCTGTATGATCAGATCTGCAGCGGGATCCTTTTGATTTAGTTTTTCTTTTTTTTCATGTCCACAGCCGACCACACCATCAGCCCACTTGTCTTCCTCTTGGGACCTCTTTTCCCGCAATTACCTTTTTTATTGGACGAAATCAACCAGCCAACACTTGTGACTTCTTTTGTCACTATAGATCCAAGTTCAGGTGGTTCTATTAATACCTGTATGTAGATTTGTTGTGCTGTAACAATAGAGGAAGTCATCTGCAATGACAATTAGTCAAGTAAAACACTGATAGGAGACAAACACTTCACAGACATGACAGACAAAAAGTAGACCAATGGCTAGACTCCAGTCAGGACTCAAAGATGCTCCTATAGGACCAGAAGTGAGCTGGAACTTAGAAGAACCTTGAACATCTTTGTATTGCCCTTTCTCTCCTGTATATATTCTTCCTGTCTCACTTAATTCACCGCACAATATTCCAATAGTGACAAAACTTTACATGTGAAATGACATGCTGTGTTTATTATAGTTTTAATAATCAAATTTTTAATATTCACTGGGCACACTCATCTGTGAGACGTGACAAGTCATCATGAGGAGTCACATTGGTCCAGGAAGAGAAACAAATGAGCATTTCAAGCCAGTCTTGTGTGCCACATTAAAGGTCATTTGGAAACAGGTTTGTATACGATGATATAAAGAATGGAGCATTCAGTAAAATGTCCTTCATTTCTGAAGATTTCTTGTAGCTGGATAATAATGAGACAGAAAGAAACCATTCTTGCACAAATTCATGTTAAAACTCAACCATGCAAAGAGGAAACTGTACATAAACCATAAATGTCTCCTTTTCATCATTTGATATGTTGTCATTGTGCTATTTTCAGTTAAATATTTTTAATATTTTGCACCTCACTACGTTTTGTTTGCATTTAAACTTTACACAACATCCCAACTTTGCTTTTGGAAACCGGGTTGCACGAGGGTTGACTGTAATTACTCGCCTAATCACCCTAGAATGTAATGTCATGGAGCAAATGGCTATAATGCAGATGAACCTTGCCCTACTTGCCTTCACTTTCAGTGCACAAGTCAAACCGGAACAGTTTGTACTGTACAAATAAGAAATAGTAGAAGTAATAATAGAGTTTGGTGCCCCCTTCTGGACACTGGACACTGCACAATGGCACCCTCTTTCATTACATGACAAGGAAGATGTTTGAGAATACGTCCCAAAACACGTTCTAACATGAGATTCCGCACAATTACTCGAAACACTTATACAATAAAGTGTACTCATACTGAAAATAAAGAGCTGTGTCTAAACTCTATTTCTGCACCTCTTTCTAAAATTCCTGCCCATCCTAAATATCAACATCCCCCCCCTAAACTGTGTAATAAGTATTCAACCCATCTCTGATATTTATCAGAGTATTGGGTAAAAAAACACCTCCCTCTTTGCACTGATTTGGGAGTTAAGGGTTAAGGCAGCCAGCGCCTTTACGCACAGGTGTCTCGCCAGTCCTCTCTGAAACAGCGCCCGCAAACTGTCAGAGAAGTTTTTCCTTTTTTTTCCCCACCCCCACCCCACCTTCTCTCTTCTTCTCCTTCTTTAATTAAAGTGATCATGCCTGTAGCTCAGCTGGGATCGGCTGTGCGACGGGACGGGCCACTGTAATTCATGTAGGCGCACTTGAAGTGGGTTTGCGCGCCGCAGCCCTAATCTCTCTCGCTGCTCTTTAAACGTGGAGCGACTGACCTGGAGAGCTGTCCGCACCGCGCACACACGCGTCCCTGCGCTCCTCTGCCTCGTTTTCAACGCCGCGTCTGATTCAGGTGTGTGTGTGGGGCAGAAAAGAACAAAAACTAATCCTCAAAGCGTTGAGGTTGTCTTAGACTCGTTGGATTTTAAAGATTATTCAGGGTTTCGCGCTGATTCTCGCCGGACATGTGGTGGATGCTGTTCCCCCGATGGATTTGGTTTCTCCTGGGGCATTGCTGCACTATACTGCTTCACATGGACTGCTGCAGAGGGAGAGCGATGCCCATGTCGGTGGCCAAAGTGGTTTACTCTCACGCAGGTCTGTGTCCCAACGACCTGAACCCCAACCTGTGGGTGGATGCGATGAGCACCTGCATGCGTGAGTGTGAATCCGACCAGGTGAGCTCTATCTATCTCTCTCTGTCCATCTATCCATCCATCTATCCACCTATCTATCTGTCTGTCTATCTATCTGATAAAATTGCAGAAGATATTTGAGTCCAGTAATTTTACCGCAGTTAATGTGTTATCCAATCCCATTGTCTCATTGCCCCAGAACGCTCACTTTTCCTTTGAAGTCGTATTGTATATTATTTTACACAAGCTTCTGCCTTGCAAGACACCCAATTCAGCAAAATCAGTTTTGCGATTGATGTCGCCTAACGCTCCATGCGTAACCTTCATTCAACAAAACATCTTTAAAGCTTCTGTTCATGGTCCATCCGCCCTGAAAAGACAGAGTTGTTCATTTAAACAATCTGGTCTCCGGTAAAGTTTTGTTCCTTTTCCAACTGTAGGACTGCGAGTCCTTTGAGAAGTGCTGTCCCAACGTCTGCGGTAACAAGAGCTGCGTGGCAGCACGCTACATAGACATCAAGGGCAACAGGGGCCCCATTGGAATGCCAAAGGGCGCCACCTGCGACAAGTTCATGTGCTCTCAGCAAGGGTCCGAATGTGACATCTGGGATGGCCAGCCTGTTTGTAAGTGCCGGGACCGCTGTGAGAGAGAACCCCACTTCACATGTGCGTCCGATGGCATGACCTATTATAACAAGTGCTACATGGATGCAGAGGCCTGTTCCAAGGGCATCTCTATCTCTGAGGTCACCTGCAGGTAACATGTTAAGTATTTTAAGTGTTTTTGGTTCCATGAGGTAAAATTTTTCGTTTAAGACTTCAGATTCAAGTGAGAAAAGCTTTATTCCGTCTTTAGAATAGACCATTTGGTTGAAGGAGAACCTGGTTCGTATTGAATCAATTCATATTCGACCTACCTACAGGTACCACCTGACCTGGCCTAACACCAGCCCAATTCCCGCAGAGACCACCTTACATCCCACTACTGCACTCCAGACCACCCTTCCAGCTGACATCCAGCTCCCCACCATACACAGTGGCCCCACCCAACAGGCTGTTTTCGTGGGTGAGACAGCCAGCTTCCTGTGCGAGGTGTCTGGGAAGCCACGTCCAGAAATCACCTGGGAGAAACAAGTGCAGGGCAAAGAGAATACCATAATGAGGCCAAATCACGTCCGAGGGAACGTCGTAGTCACCAACATCGGCCAGCTGGTCATATACAACGCCCAACTTCAGGATGCTGGCATCTATACGTGCACAGCCAAAAATGTAGGAGGAAGTGTATCGTCACATTTTCCCTTGGTGGTGATCAAACAAGAAGCGGAAGGTCAGCATTCCGTGGGGAACAGCACCAACCTGCCATTTCCGGCGGCAGAGTGCCTGAAGAGTCCCGACACGGACGACTGTGGAGAAGAGAGCATGAGTTGGTACTACGAATCCAAGAGGAATAATTGCTTCACCTTCACCTACAGTCAGTGCAATAAAAACCGCAACCACTTCGACACCTACGAAGCCTGCATGCTGTCATGCGGGGGGGAGCTGGCGGCTCCCTGCAGCCTACTGAGCCTCCAGGGGCCTTGCAAGGCCTACGAGCCCCGTTGGGCATACAGCAGCAGCCTCGAAAAGTGCCAGTCGTTTGTGTATGGAGGCTGCGGCGGCAACGAGAACAACTTTGAGTCTCGAGAGGCGTGCGAAGAGATGTGTCCCTTTCCGAAGAACCACAACTGCAAGGTGTGCAAACCTCGAGGCAAGATGGTCACCAGCTTCTGCAAGAGTGACTTTGTGATCCTGGGCCGCGTGACAGAGCTGACAGAGGAGCAGGAGTCGGGCCACGCTCTGGTGACAGTGGAGGAGATCTTGAAGGACGAGAAGATGGGTCTGAGGTTCTTCGGAAGAGAGCCCTTGGAGGTGACTCTTCTTAACATGGACTGGAACTGCCCCTGCCCCAACATCACTACGGCCAACGGGCAGCTCATCATCATGGGGGACGTGCACAACGGGATGGCCGTCCTGCAGCCTGACAGTTTTGTGGGCTTCTCCAGCACTCGCAAAATCAGGAAGCTCCGTGAGATCGTCCACAAGAAAACCTGTGACTTCCTCAAAGATTTCTCCGCTGCCCAGTAAGAGCTCAAGTGACCTCAACTGCCACTAATCACAAAACTAGTAACTTATCTGTAGCCTTGAAGGCTGTGCTGACGTGTTTTCTGTTCCCGTTACTTTGGTCCTTATTTCTTCATCTTTAAAAAAAAAACTCATACTTTTTATTGTCAACAAGCATTTTTGTTTTTCATTTTACAATTTCTTCACACATGTGGTGCCTAAACTCTCCACATTCTTCTTCTTATTATTATTATTAGTCAAAATCAAGCTAAGACAGTTTTACAGTAGTATTATTACCAAGCATTTACTCTGTACAAAGTATTTAATCTTTGTGTTTACTAAAATGGAAATGATAGATTTCCTTGCCAAATGTTATCTTGAATACATAAATTTCATTCATTGATACTTTAATGTGATTAGTTTGTTTGATTTTTGTTCCTGTGGGTCAAAAATAGACAAGTCTCAGTCTACGTATCATAATCAAATATGCTCTTTGCTTCCATATTTTATGGAACCTATTTGACAACTTTTAATTTACGAGACACATTATGTATATGGACTTCTGTAACTTCTGTA
>KV751340.1:474033-496304 GCA_001698575.1 Mola mola
CTCCGTGTGAGTGTAATTACCTAGAGAACAGACATAATTTCATGTTATCTATGAAGTAGTGTCCATTCAAACTTTATTGCAAAACAGTAAAGATGATTTATAAAACACTACAGGTGCTTTGGGTTGTCGTGCCGTTCTCAGACAAAATACCCAGCATGCTTGCACCTATTCCAGAAAGCTCATGTGGGCACTTGCATGCTCCTCTGTGGCTGACATCCCTCCATTCGTGTCCTCCTCCTCCTCCTCCCACTTGTATTCCACACGCACGGGGCCTCGTCTGAAGCAGGTCACATTCCAGCCCAGCTGTGGTGGCCCGCAGAGCAGTGTGTTGTGTTGTGTCTGGGTCTGGGGCCCTCACATAGCACACACCCCACCGGCCATCCGCTGGCCTTGGGCGGCCCCTTTCATGTGCAGGAGGCCGGGGTGAGGGGAAAGACGAGGAGGAGAGGGATGTTGGCGCGCTCTCCTTCTTTCACCCAAGTCAGTTGGCCACATCTGCGTTACAGGGGCACAGTAGAGAACAGGGAGGGATTGAGGGAGAGTAAACAGTCAAGTTGAGCTGAGGTTAGTTGACATCTTGATGCTTAGATTTTCTCCCTTCGTTCACTTTTCACGCCGGAGCTCGAGGCTAGACCCTGGTGTACAAGAGGTATATGAACACATGAGGCATGCGTGCCAGATGTGATGGATAAACTGGACTCCTGGGATCCCTCCAGAGCAAAACTAGAGACCAGGACCAGTGGGGCATACAGGAAACAAAACACAAGGAGTCAACATGCCATTGAAAGCCCTCCCCCCCAGGCCTTACATGCACCTCTTTAGATCCCTTCGTCAGCCCTCTTCCTAAACTTTCTACCCTCTCGGACCAGAAAGACAGCTAACCTTGGGCGGCGACCTCTGACCCATCTAATGAAAAAGAGGCCACCAAGGAAAAGGCCAGTTTCATTAGAGCTGTTGACAAGTGTTAAGTGACTGTCTGAGCTCCAGACGAGCTCCGCACAGCCTCCTTGATGCCCTACACATGGCAGTCGGCTGCTGATTTCTGTATCAAGTTCACTTGGAGACCACCAGCCAGGCAGCCTGCCAGACAAGCCATAATAATAAGCCAGACAGCCGCAAGAACCAAGAGAGGGTTGTGGGGGGGGCAGCACAATGCCCTCGGTGAGGGACTTCACTGTGTTCAAGGGCATGTTAAACTTTTTCTCAACACAAACAAAATTCAGCTACTGTACATATAATAAACAACTGTGCACCATTTTCTCTAACTTTTGTAAGGCCTCTAGGGATTAAAATGTAGGTAGAATCAAATTTTGACTCCACCACTCTTCTCCCATGTCGAAACCGTGAGAGACAGATGTAGACGTGCCTACTACGCTCACTTTACTCAAAGTCCGCATCCCCCTTTATTCGCCCCAGTTTCAAACCAGAGCCACAAAAGGCTTTTTTACAATGTTTTCACTGAGGCATCAGCACTTCCCACGACCTGTGACAGTCTGTGAGTAAAATTGATTGGGTTCACCAATAAATTTCCATGGCTTCTTAGTCGAAAGTTCAGCTGTTCCTTCACCAAGATTTACAATTTCTAGCTTAAAATTTGACTAGATCTGTCCGTCTACTGCAGTGAATCACTCCACATACAGACTACTTTAGAGATAGAATGAGATAAATATATGGGTGAGAAGGAAAAAAGGGTCTGTAAAGTGTAAAATCTATAACAATCTACAACTCACATTCCTACATGATACAGGATGACTGGACTGTTGCCTTCAGTATAGCTATATGTTCTATTTGGGCACATTTTCATTATAACTGGTATTTCACATTTGTTACCCATATTTTGGCAGAACATATTTCCACTTTGCCATAATTACTCATAGAAGTACAATTGCATTGCTGCCCTTGATGATGTGCAATTAGTAAAGTTTTCCACTTGGTGGCAGTACAATATCTAACAAAGAGCAGTGGGAACAGGATCTCTGCAACTGTTGCTTGTCTCTTTGGTGTGTGTTAGTAAAATTTAATTCAGGATTCAGTTGTGATTTTATGGCGTTTTCAGTGATCAAGGATTACTTTTCAATCCCAAGGTTTATACATGTGGAGTGAGAATTCTCCTTCCCCCTTGTGATGTGAATTGAATTGAATTTGAATTAGAACGAGTTAAAGTGAAGCAGCTTTTATTACTTACAATAAATTATAAAAGGACTTAGGTAAAAATAAGTAGCTGGGGTGAAAATCGGTTTCTGATAAACAGTTGTGCTTTTACACTCTGTGCTTTGAAGCTGATTTGCACACACACGCAGTGTCACTTGCCCAATGAATGCCTGCAAAAGCACTCAGCCAGATGGCCTGGTAGTATTTGCCCAGTATGTGCCCATGTATGCTGATACACGATGTGTGAAATCACACACACATGAATGCACGTTCATCTTGTCAATAGCAGCTCTCCAGGGCACAGCTGGGCTGCTGTGTAGAGTCAGCCAAAAGATTTTCCAGATGGGAAGGGATAGAGAAGAGGGACAGAAGGACAGAAAGCTATTAAAAAGTTAAGATGTTGAGTCACAGAAAACAACATTTGTACACTTGACAAATCCATGCATGCATGGCGACACACAAATAAGGTGTGCAAACGTGCAGCAGATGAACGTAACCGACAGTATAGGGAAGGAGTACGAGTAAGAGCGGGACATTTCAGAGCCACGGATTTTATGTTGCAG
Organism: Mola mola; assembly: GCA_001698575.1. Taxonomy (NCBI): domain Eukaryota; kingdom Metazoa; phylum Chordata; class Actinopteri; order Tetraodontiformes; family Molidae; genus Mola; species Mola mola. Next base: position 476,748 of record KV751340.1, read on the forward strand.
CAGCAGATGATTTTGGACAGGGCAAAGTTCAACGAACAAATGCCAGCAAAAGGAAAAGCAGGAAACGGTTTGCAGGATGGAAGATGAGACGTGGAACAAAAAAAAAAAATTGAATCGGAAAGGAGAGATCAAATACAAGTGCAGGAGCGGGTAGGATAGGAAGTGGAATCAAGGCAAGGTTGGAGACAGAAGAAAGGAGAAGAGGACAGAGGGGAGAGAGAGTGGTGGGGGGCTGGGATGAATGAGCGATGAAGGCAGAAAGGTCATTGCACCATAAGGAGGGTATAAATTGTCCAGAACATAAAACTGCTGTTCTCGACTCTGGGGGATTCTTTTCCACCCTTATCTCTCCAATATCTAAATATAGTACCCGCTCAACGTAGGGGGGAAACTAGGACACTGTTACCTCTCACATCTCCCGTACCTACTTTAAAATAGGTGGGTAGATGCTTCAAACTATTTTAAAAACAGAAATGGGAATCAATATGGAGATGCATTACATCCAGGCATTGGGTTCACCTAAAATATCTATAGTGTGAAAATTAATCATTTTGGTGAAGACAATTTTCCCACATTTGACAATAGCCTTCATGCACTGAACAAACCCGAGCCTCAATAATTATCAATGTAGCATTTCACCGGGCTGCTCAAACCACCGAAAACCACGACAGAATACAAACAGAAGGACACCAAACCTGTACCAAGAGAGCATTTGTGTGTGCATTATAAATCATATAGTCAGCCTGCAAGTCACTTATGTCATGACACACATGCTTTCACATGCACGCACATACCAATGCGTAATACGAAAAGAGACAAACACCTGTGTGAACTGAAAGTACTACTTACCCACGAACTAGGCCTGAGGCGGTATGTAAAATTGAGATGTGCTGCCAGTGTATGCAGACGCACTGTCTCTTTAATGAGATGTCACACCGCCTGCCTGCTTTTGATTCATGTTGCACACGCTCATATTCTGCACACACACACTCACACACACATCTCCTATGCCCATTTATTGTTTGCGCATGTGTCTGGAATGTGAATCATGCAGAGATAATAAACATTGTCTGTGTGTGTGTTTGGCATGCATGTGCGAAGGTAAACACTGCGGGACAGAATGGAAGGCCTAAAGGTTTTTGGTTTCATTCCGAGGCTTTGTTAGACTAAATGAGAGTGATAGAGAGGCACAGCTAATAATAATCCAAACAGAAGTTGACACAGCATAGGTGAGAGTGGCCAAAATACGAAGAGAAAGAGAGAGGAAGGGAGAGGACGGGGATAAAAGGAGGCTTGAGACAAAATGTTCTAATCCCAAACCAGCATCAAAGAGAGTCGGAGATTTTGCATTGTTTCCGATTTCGGGACAAGGATTGTACTTGTCCTAGTACGACCCAGCGGAAGAGATCAGCTGCTGTCAGGACTGGAAGAAGAAATATCAGTTTATTGTTAGTGTGACTGATCTAAATGATCTACAAATGTGAAAAAGGAAAAAAAAAAAGGTCCTCTGGGAGACGAGGGAAGGTCACAGGAGCTATTAGTGACACTGTCATTTGAGTATTTTAAAATAAAAGGATGATGTTACCAGACAGGAGGGCAGTCAGATAGAGACAGATGACCTTCCAAAAGCAAATGCTAACATAGCTGGCAAAAGGGCCCATCGTGAGCATCTTATCCACTTACAGGCCTTTGACTTTTGTGTACAAAAAATATAAATGGAAATCAGTTGAATGAAAGAGCTCGTGCCGAGACAGAAATTGAAAATGCTTTGTCCGTTTAGACTAAATACACCTGACCTTTCCAGTGAGTGTAAGTAATACTAATACTACTAATGCCACAGTGACACCTGAGGAGTCAGTGCATACAAATGAAATGCTGTAAAGCTCTGCAGACACTGGAGGGAGTGCTAGACCTCCATCTCCCTAAATGAGTTGACGAAAGGAAAAAAACAGTGTGGTCAATTGTGCTGCGGCTCTGTTACCTGTTTTTGTCTTTAGAGACAGATACAGACAAATTATTATGTGTTGGTTGTTTTGTTTCTTATCTGGGTTGTACAAAAACTACTGCATGGGTTTTAACATAACGTGTATGGGGAATGTGCCAAGTGAGAGTCCATTAAAAAGGTTCTTCTATGTTCTTTGGTGCATATTCTGGTACAGGGGAACATCCGGAAATTTTAATTAAAGGGGGCCACTGGGCCTACTTAGTGCCAGTCCAGCTACAAGTGTATTGATTGTAGATAATGCAATCGTATCTTTTCAATTCCCTAAATTGAGACCTCACCCCCAACCTTTCTTCTGGTGTCCCTGTTTATGGTGCTTGTAAAACAACGTTACAGTTCACTCCGTGAAGTGGGAAAGATACCCTGCACTTCTCCCTATTTGTATATTAGCACTTGAGTAATGTCGGCCCTTACATAATAAGTCACTTACAGAGGCCCTGATTTAGCTCAGAGCGAGTCATGTTTTTGTGTTAGATAGTTTTCTTGGTAGGTCATAGTCTCCTAAAGACAGTTCCATAAATAGATACAGAAATCTGCTGAAGTGTACACAGTTTGGAATCCATACTTAAACGGCTTCTTTTTTTTTTTTTTTTTTAAACAGATTTCAACCTAACACAATTTTCAGATTGTGAATTTGTCCATCCAGTTTGTGACTGTTGGTTTGAGCTTCCCTGAGCCTTTACCAGTAGCCCTTAGAGAATTTTGAGCTACATGGAAAACAGGGTTGCTCCTTTTCAGTGGCAATTTTCAAACATGTTTCATATTGAGGCCTAGGTGTCTGACCTTATTTCAAGAAAGCTGCTTGAAATGGAAAGGAATGCCTGAGCTTGCCACGGAGCAGGAGATAAGTTGCAGTCTTGACTATTTTTGGATTGCAGACAAGCTCCTCTCTGACAGATTATTCTTCTCCAAAACAAAAGTATGAATATTAATCATCGCTTTTATCATTTGTTATGTAAAGGATTCTCTCTTGTGTTTGAATGGCAGGAAAGTCGTAAACCTGTTTGTCCCTCTGAGGTATTACCATGAGTCAGAAACATTTCTCATGGAAAGGGAGTAGGGGACTTGAAAATAAAAGCAGCTGTGTGGAAGGCAGGCTGGCCTGCACAAGTGAATAATTTGTCCATTTAGATCTGTTTAGAGAGGCGATGATTAGGAATCAAAAAGCAAGATAGATGGCATTTTTCACAGATGGGGCTTTGTGTGTAGGAGGAGGAGCAGTAGTACCTGGGTATGTGCATGTGTTTACTCAACATATAATGTTTGTTGGCTCCAAGGCAAATGCTTCTAAGCTGGCTACAGCCGAAATCCTCACATGCAGCTAACGCCTAAGGAACACTTGTGTGTGTGTGTGTGTGTGTGTGTGTGTGTGTGTGTGTGTGAGAGAGAAGTCACGCTTTTGACCCGAGCAGCTTAGGCTGCAGTTGAGAGTATATCAAACATCTGAGTCACATGACACTTGACCTTTCATTCAGACCCTGCAGCAGTGAGAAAAGACGATCTCATGTGTGCACACATGTTTTTGTTCCTACGAGGACCTTTTGTGGGATGAACCCTGACCTCGTACATCATTGGGACCAAAGGCCAGTCCTGGGGAGTATGCCATTAACATAGCCAACCAAAAGCCAAACTCACTTGATACAGACAGGCTGAGATTACCCTCATCTGCAAATTAAGCCTCAAATTGTTCCACTAATGCAATCCACCCACATTTAAGCAAGGCTGGCTCAAGGCAGGCATTCGTAGCCTTGCTTACGTGCCTCTGGGGTATACAAGAAGCCCAAATGAAATGATAAACGAAAAAACAATCGAATGAGTCACAGAGAGGAAAGTTAGAGCGCAGTTTTTTTCTTTCTTTTTCTCCCAAATATCTGAACGAATGCTGCTGGTGGACAATTTAAAGATGTTATGCTAAAGGCAATACTGCAGCCATTAATGAGGCTGGTAGACAGCATGGCAGTAAAGCACTGACAGACCGAATGCATGAATTATGCAATTGCTAGGATTGTTTCATTTTACACTTTATTTCATCATGCATATTTCCCTTCATTTCTGTGCTCTTTTATCTTACATAAAAAAAAAGAAAGAAAAAAAAACACTCCGTATTGCCTCTGTATGAAATCTGCTGCCCAAAAAATCTTACCATCCCTACCCAATATATTCATAAATGAATTTTTAGACTGTGTGACTGTATTTTAATAACAACAAGTAAAGTAAAAATATCTTCTTCAGTGAAAAGTATCCTATAATGAAATATCAATTTTATTGTCACCATATGGCGGTCTGTTGTAGGGAGGAGAGAGCTGAGCCAGAAGGCAAAGCTTTCAATTTACCAGTCAGTCTATGTCCCAACTCTCACCTATGGTCATGAGCTCTGGGTAGTGACCAAAAGAATGAGATTGCGAATACAAGCAGCCGAAATGAGCTTCCTTTGCAGGGTGGCTGGGCTCAGCCTTAGAGTTAGGGTGAGGAGCTTGGACATCCGGGAGGAGCTCACACTAGAGCCGCTGCTCCTCCGCGTTGAGAGGAGCCAGTTGAGGTGGTTCGGGCATCTGGTCAGGATGCCTCCTGGACGTCTCCCGGTGGAGGTGTTTCGGGCTTGCCCATTCGGGAGGAGACCCCGGGGCAGACCAAGGATACGCTGGAGAGATTATATCTCTCGGCTGGGTTGGGAACGTCTTGGTGTCCCCCTGGAGAAGTTGGTGGAGGTGGCCGGGGAGAGGAGCGTCTGGATCTCCCTTCTCAAACTGTTACCCTCTGCGACCTGGACCAGGATAAGCGGCAAAAAACGAAATGAAACGAAACGAATGTACAGTTGTAGCCACCAAAATAGGAACCAGGCCACTGCTACTGGTGATGGACCTCCACCTAAAGAGGAGCAGAAGGTGGACCAGAGGGCTTTATAGACTACCCGCTGATATGGAAACATTTCATACCATTAGAAATGATGTATTGGTCTAAAAAAATATATAATACCACAAATACAAAGTAGTTCTTTAGTAGTCTTAGGGATGGACTCCTAACCCCTAGCCCTGTCAGGTGACCATTTTATTGGGCTGCTTGGATAGACAGCAGCTATCACCACAGTACTTTGCTGGGCCTGTCAACATAACTGAAGTTCCAGCTTGAGGTGTAAAGATTTGTGGATTCAATCAAGAGGATACAAGAAGTCTTGCAGTTGAACGATGATGGATGGAAGAATTGGGCACCATTTGATTTTTTTCCCTTTAATCTGTCAAGCTGTCCACCCTGCATTGTGGAATATGTTTGCATCAATTCTATGTATTTGTAGTGATGACACACCTGTCAGTTTTTACATGCTGTCCCTCTCTGCTCCTAGAAAACACATTTGAAGGAACCATTACATTTGAAATGCTTGTTCCGTGATCAAATACATTTTTCTGCATGAGTTTGCCTGATTGTTATTCTAATAGAAAATGTTCTCCCGGATGGGGATATCAAGTAAACACAAATTACACAGTAAGAATGTCCTACAACTCCAAAACCTAATGCTTTCTGCACTTGGACCACACATGAATTCTTTAAGCTACTGAGACTGATTATCTCATATAAAAGTCACATTTCACACTTGACTTTCACGCTTTAAACATGAATTTTGTGTATTTGTATTCTAATATGTGTAAGGTTGCCTGATAATATGATTTTGTTGGTGGTGCCTGAGCCCCAAGGTGTTGGTTGGTTCTAATATCTTTTCTAACGTCTGTTAAGGGCCTAAATCATCTTCCAGAGAAGCCATTAGTTTCACCCCCAGCTTCCACCAGTCACAGTCGACTGATGTGCAGAAATGATGGTATTCAATCACATGGGTGTTCATTTGGAGGGGTAGTGTGGAGGTAGTGAAAAGTAGGAAGAACTGAATGAGAAACAGCGAGCGGGCAAAAAATGGGGTTTTACGCAGGTATAGATGTACATTTCTTTCCCTTATTTGTGTGTTTGGAATTTGTGTTTTGCAACACTTGCTAGGTGCTGATCAGCAGATGGCATGTAACATCGTCTGCCAGATCTTCCACTTCTCACACTGTCAAACAAACACATACACACACCCAAACATGCTCAAACACATGTACATTATACACACACACGCAGAGCCTTATGAGTATCCCCCACCGAAGGCTCATCTGCTCAGGATATTGCCTTGGGAAAGAACTGAGCCGACTGTTTACCTTCAGCTTACAAGCTGAAAGAGGAGTGTGGAAAAGAGGACCATTAGCCATTCAGAAAGAAACGGGACAAATGTTCCAAAATGTATCCCATAAAACCAGTAGATGCTTATGCACTTTACAATACACACATACGTATATGTTTTAAATATAAACATAGATATATAAGCTTAGTGCCTTCCATGAACACCTAGCAGCCCAGATGAATCAGCTGCTAAAAGATTGGAACCCACCACGAATGGTTGACCCAAGGTCAGAGGGTCCTGATCATGAGGATCCCGAGAAGAGAACAGCTCAGTCCAGCTACTTGGTCAATAACCTGCCTCTGCACAACATGGAAGCTCCTGTCAGGCATCATTGGGGCCAAGATCAGTAGGCCTGTGGCTTGATACATAAGCAGAGCCCAGAAAAGTGTTAGTGGTAGTGAAACCAGAGGAGCCAAACACCAGCTACTGGTTGACAGGGCAGTCTCTAGAGACTGTAAGACCAGAAAGACCAACCTGTGCACTGCATGGATTGACTGCACTGGAAGCCAATTCAGGCCAGTTGCCCAAGTTAGCATCTTATTAGCATATACTAAGGAGTTGCCCTATCCCTCCTGCTGTTCTGGGCTGAACTCCCTCAGCCAGATCACCACAAAGAGTTGCCTCGGTTACCAGTTTAGGAATGGAACAACTGTCAGCCACCTCCTCTACATGGATGACATCAAGCTGTATGCGAAGAATGAGCGAGACATCAACTCACTGATCCCCATCATCAGGATCTACAGCAATGACCTTGGAATGTCACTTGGGCTAGATAGTTGGATGATATCAAAAAGAGGCAAAATGATGACAACTAAAAGGGTTGAAATACCAGAAGGCAACACAGTTGATGTTCACGACAGCTGTTCATGACAGCTCAGAACACCTTGGGATCCCACAGGCAAATGGGAATCATGAAGAGGCCGCAAGAAAGCCTGCCAAAGCCAAATACTTACGTAGAGTAAGGCAGGTCCTAAGAAGTCAACTGAATGGTCAGAACAAGATCCGAGCCATCAATAACTATGCCCTGCCCATAACCAGATACCTTGCTGGTATAATAACCTGGCCAAAGGAGGAGATCGAGGCCACAGATCTTAAGACAAGGAAGCTCCACACCATGCATGGAGGGTTTCACCCCAGGTCCAGCGACTTGAGGCTGTACACTAAGCGAGGTTGGGAGGCCAAGGATTAGCAAGCATCAGAGCCACTATCCAAGATGAAACAACAAATAGCCAGGAATACATAAGGAAGATGCCCCCTGAATGATACCTCAAACAGCACAACCCATGTGAGGAGGAGGAAAAAGAAGAGACACCATCATAGAGGACAATCCCCTCCACGGGATGTACCACCGACAGATGGAGGAAGTGGCTGATATCGAGAAAACATAATAGTAGCTGGAGAGGGCGGGTCTCAAGGACAGCACAGAGGCACCAGGCATCAGTGGTGCTCCTATCTCAGTGGCGATAGGAGCACTCGGGGCTGTAACCCCCAAACTTAGAGAGTGGCTCCAACAAATCCCATGAACAACATTTGAGATCGCAATCCTAGGAACAGCTAAGATACTGCGCAGGACCCTCAGGCTCCCAGGCCTCTGGTAGAGGATCTGAGCTTAAAGGAGACACAAGACTGCCCACTGAGGGTGAGAGGGGAATTTATTTTATATACTGTATATATATAGAACAAAGCTCATGTCGCAATGCAGTGTTCAGCTTTGGCTCCAGACATCCATGTGGATGTTACTTTGACACACACTACCCACCTAAACATTATTGCAGAGCAAGAACACCCATAATGTAGGTTTCCAAATGAGAAACAGATGCCCCAGTTCCTATCCAAAAGATCCAAAGAAGACCCTATTGCCAATGTCCCTTTGCTAGGTACCACAGGACATCCTCAGAGGTCCCTTGTTCATGTCCTGACAGCTCAGAGCTGTTGGGGGAATAAGAGGGGCAATAAAATATCAAGCAGGTGGTTTTAATATTGTGGCTGATCAGCGTACATTGCAAGAATTGGTTGCAAATACTTTGTCTTCAGCTAAAAGGTTTTTATAGTACCTTAATTTAACTTTGAGTGTTTACTTCACAATAGAGTGTAAATCTGTTGTCCTAACCTCATTATTTCTAGCTGTATTTTAATGGTTTCCATTAAAGATAGATTTTATTTATTTTTCTTTAGTCACATCCAAAATGTATTAATGAGACTTAAAGCGCTCACATGCACCATCTTTTAACGTACATATTTTGACAATGAACTATTCTACTATTTGAAGTAATGTCCTCACTTAATTATTTTAGGAGTGTTCCAGTACTGTTATTTTCCACCCATTAGGTCCATTAGGTCCATAGCGGCAGGTGTCAAGTGTATTATTGGGTTGTTCAGTCAATCCTTTCATTATCTGGGTGGGAGGTGGTGAACCCTTAATGCTACACCGTACTACTAGGATATATGTTATATAATAAGGCGACACATATAGACAAAAATACAATACGTCCCCACCCTCATCTACCTCTTCCCCCCACCTCCCCTGCACATTTCCATCAATCACACCAAGACAATCCCTGGCATCATAACTGCAGCAAGATTTGCATCCACACAGTTGCCATAAGTCTGACATATGGGCTGCTTATAGCCTCGCTCTGTCAACACACGATGACCAGTGAGTGTATGCATACGTGGAACAGCTGTGAGAAACGCCCTGAGCAGGCTGTGTAATCCTGCTCTGCGGAAGCTTGACATTTCCTTTCCAATGGAATGTGGTTAAAACAGTCAACACAGGCCCATACACCTTCTCATGTATAGATTTATGCACACTCAAATACACTCACACAAGCTCACTGTTGACATATATTCATTTTCACTAAGAAACGTATAACAAAGGCGACGCGCACAATAAAAGAGGAATAAAAAGAGGAACTGCTGCAACCCTCTGACAACACAGCTTTGAAAGTCATATTTAATGCCACATTGTATGCAGAAAAGACAATTTCCCAAAAGGCAGAGAACGGGAGGAGGTGGCTTTAGGTGGAACTGTTCCCTGCTAATCAATACAACTTGTTATAGCCTCTCTACCTCCCTCTCCCTTGCTCCCTCTCTCTCCGATCCATTGTAATGCAGCACAGAGCGCTCCACACATGGCCTTTACAAAGGCTGCTTGTGCTCTTGAAGACCTTGGGCCAGGAGCCTTTGTACCGAAAGTCTGTGACCTCACTCACTCCTTTTATTATACGGACAGAAACATGCACACAAACACGGACATACTCCTGAGGGCGCACGCATAGAGCTGGATGAAACAACTGAGAGGTAATATTGTTCTATTTGCAAACATAAGCTCATGCCTCTCTGCACATGAAGGCACACATCCTGACACACTGACTCACCGAGGCCCATACGCACACACACAAACAAGTTGTGCCCCGCACCAGTTTTTCCCAATGCTAATGGCCTTGGTGTTCAGAAAGCGCAGAGCAATAAACACAATGCTGGTCCACATGACATGTGAGCGAGTAGGCTGTGAGCTGTGTGCCTAACAGATCTGTGTGTGTGATTGTGAAGGAGCTGGGCTTTGTCACAGCACTTCAAACATGTCGCTTCCAGAAAAGACCCTCTTTCAATATGGTTTTGTAAGTACCTCACTACCGGGGCTCAAAGAGGACAAACTGTTCACTGCGGGTCAATTCACATCACATTTATCTTCTAGCGTTCTATTGTTGCGCCCTCGGTGAGCTAGTGAGAGAGGTTTGACGAAGGCATTGCCCTGATATTTATTCCAAGCAGGTAATATTTTTTTCCGTATAGACAATGAAATTTAACGTCGACTACAAATTTAAACATTTTTCAATTCTTTTAGAGTGCAACACGGGTCGTGGGATGAATGTATTTTTTTGTTTAACCTATTTTGTTTCTTAACTTCTGGCCATTTTCTTCTTTTATCTGTACCTTATGTTGGTGAAATTATCAGCTTTATTCTTCCCATGTGGATAATTTTGCAGTTGCGTAGGTGAGGACTGAGCCACACATGCGCACACACTAAGTTCGTGTCAGTTTTCCTCAGTTCCCTCAGCCATACGGTGACATGTAAAGCAGCTGTGCTGGCAAATGTCAGTGTAGTAACTAGAGAGAAGCACAGAACAGAACAGGACTTCAGCAATAATGCTGCAGCAGGTCTGTCTGTATGTGTGTGTGAGAGAGAGCGAGAGAAAGAGAGGCAGAGCCTGCTGAGCCAGGCCTCTCATTATGTGGGATGTAATCTGAGCTTTCGGGGCCTGGGCTGGTCCTCCGACTGCACTGAATGGGGGTCGAGCACCGGCCCCCGCTGTCTTTCCTGTGCTTTCACTCTGCTTAGCTCTGCAACTCTGATTATAAACCGAGAGGGTGGGGTGGGCGTTTGGGGCCGGGGTGTGGCAGAGGTTTGGGTGTATCAGGGGTGGTGAAATTGAGGGCTGGTGTGTGTGATGGTACGCTTCTAGTTTGTGGATTGCCTGCGAGCGCCCGTTAAGCGCATGGAGTTTGCCGATTGTTGTCCTTTTCTGCATATTCAGTATGAAAACATCTAGAAAGTATGAGATCAGAATGAGATTCCATTTTCCTTCTAACAACATATCTGCCTTTGTTTACCACTATCCATAAATTATGGGGAAAAAAAATCTATATACTGAAATTCAGAGATGTGTTTAGAAAATGACAGCATTAATTTTTTTGCTCTATGTACTGGTATGTATTTTAACCTTTAGAACAGGCCCTGAATAAATTTGTACTGTGAAGACGAATCCCTCTTCTAATATTAAGCACGGTAGTATGACACTCATTACAGCATCTATTTAAAGGCAGTTAACACCAGTTTTCTTTGGGGTGCAACACCATGACAAAATGATGATGATGATGGTGGTGGTGGTGACGGCGCGTGTGTGACTGAGACTCTCAGGCCTACCCACAGCACAGATAACCTTGGATAACCTCAGGCTAAATAACCGCTTATGCACAATAAAGGTGATTAATGCCCACCTTCACTATCACACACACACACACACACACACACACACGTGCACGTGTGCCAAGTCACGTGGAGTGTATGTACAGTCGATGTGTGTGTGTGGTGTTAGGATGACAAACTTGTCTCATGGAGCTAATGGGGCCTTGTGACCAGTGTCCCATAGCTCAATCTGTACTTGATACGAGGGCATTGGCTAACAACAGAGGGCACAGCGCACATTTCTCCTCACATGTATTTATCATAAGACTTCTAGTACATATCTTAGTACAGCCATTATCATCTCTGTTCACAATGGGAAAAACAGAAGAAAGAGAATATAAAAAAAACAGTTTTGCTTAAAAGAACTGCATTCATTGCTGGAAAAAACAGGTCAAAAATTCATAAGGTGACCCTGCTCTTTGCTGGCAGAAGTGTGACCCTCTAATAATGAGCTGAGGGAGGGTTGTGTGTTTTCATGTGTGGTGTGCCACGTGTATGTGGTGTACGTGTGAGTAAAAAGGGGCCGATGGTTTACCCCAGGGGAGCTCTCTGCCTACCTTTATGTGCTCCTTTCCTTTGAATCCAGCCAGATGTAATTAAAGGAGTGAGTTGGTCTGATGCTCTCCGGGGAGCAAATTATTAATTTTTTAGCTGCTTCTGCCAGATTCTGTAGAAAAACAGAGGCCCAGGGGGACAAAAGGAAAATGACTCTGGGCAGGTTCTCAAGTGTATTGTGTGTTTATATTAAACCTTTCAGTCATTTTATACCGAGAGATTTCTGGTCTAAAGCAGGAATCTATATTTAGCTTTAACAGCAATGTTTTCCCCATCCTTTCAGCTCTCTTTTCTACCTCTGCATTAGAACATGTATACTGGAGTGATGAAGTGAGAGAGGTGGTAGTTGGCAACCCACACTTCTCGTGAGTCAGCTGAATCACTTTCTTTTGGCACAGCTTGACATTATAGAGGGTGAGAGAGAGAGAGAAACAGCAAGAAAGTGTCTCTCTCATGACAGGCGGAGAGTGAATAGTGACCAAGCAAAGGAGGCGGGGAAATATGCCTTCCTGAATTCTGATTAGCACATCTGGGGAAAAGATTGATGCTGTTGCAGGTGCTAAACGACTGTGTCCACTGGCTACATTTACAAGCCAAACTTGATCAGCGAGGGAAATTTAAGTAAAGGTAACAAGTTTAAAACCATGTGTACATGCAACTCATCAGTAATCTGATTTATTCCAATAATTACAGTTTATTAATTTATTAAAAATCTTTTTGGGGGACATTTGGAGTGGCAACACATATAGATTACAAAAATGCAAATGCGACGTTAGTTTTAGCCAGACTTTGGGTTTATTGATTTTGAATACACAGATGAACCACCACAAAAAAGGATCTCTGCCATTCCACTTAAATACTTACCATGTCAAGCACATTTGCACATGTTGCAGAACCATTTGAAATGCCAAGAAAATCACTTGGAATGGTTGAATTTTTCCTAGTTTGTCAAATACTAATTGGAAGCCCTTGTGACCTACAAAAATAAAGCATCAGTATTTCATGACACAGGAATAAAACTTTGCTAGGTACCAGTGAGACCACTTACATATACCGTATGAAGATGGTAGAAGCATGATAGCGTGATGGGAATGTCTAATCAGGTACTATTGAGGGGGCAGGATTCATGACCTACTGGACAATCAAGACATTTAGGCTTTATATCTGTAATGTGTAGGACTTTTGTACAGTAGGAAAGCAGCATGTAACAAGAAATCTATGATTGGTCAATACAGTGCCTTGCCAGATTAAATCTGAATCACAACAAAAGATGATCTTTAACAGTGAACTGGCTCCATTCAAATGGACGCTGTTGGTTTCGATTGTACTTCAGCCCTGTGACACTGTGCACAGAGAGCAGATACATCATATGATCAAAGTCATATGTACCGTTGAAGCAGTGACGGAGAATCACCTCGGCTTACAGGCACAGTAATGAAACCATCCAATGTTCTGGGCTTTAATATTAGAGGCAAGATGGAAGGAATAGTCTGCGTGGATGCCTTATAGCTTCCTATAGCAACTGACAGTGATACCCTCCTTGCTGATGATAAGTTCCCTTAGAAAATCTGCATTAACTGACTCCAAGGAGTTCTCAGCAATGAATTTGGGTGGGTCCGATTGATTAGATTTGATCGTAGTATAACACACAGTTGCTTCCTGTAAACAAACATAGCTGACAGCTGACACGTGACAGAGACAGGCTGACGGTGATGTTGTGCATGAGAGACTACTCAAAAACAACACAACACAATCTGTTATCACACATACACGTGCACAGACGTTTGCTACATATTTCCAGGGAGCCATATACTTTTTTTTTTCTTTCCCATGTGTATGCTTTTGCCAAAGTTGTTTTGTAGTTGCGAGACTGTCCGCCTACATTTATATCCTTGGAGGAAACACAGAAAAAAAGCTGAGAAATATAATGTGCAAATAAGAAAGAGCTTGTGGTGTGTGTGTGAGCCAGTGACAAGATATTGTAAAATGATCTAACAATAAGCAGACAGTTCTCAGAGAGATGCAGTATGCTGGATTAAATACTAATTATGAGTACTTGTATGTCTGTGTACTTGTGGGTGTTTGTGTTTATAAGCACATTCCTGTGTGTGTGTGTATTTACCTGTTCACTATGTATTAAAAATCATAAGCAAACCAAACTCTCTTTTTATACCCCAGGCCAGTGTTTCACCCTCCTCGACAATGAGCTAGCTGGTGATTTGTGTGCTGCTATCTTCAGCGGAACCTACATTCTGCTGACCCATCAGCAGGTGAAAAATGACACCTGAACTGGAGAGGGGAGGAGCTGTGGGGATGTGGGTGTGGCATGTGTGTCTTTGGGGCGTTAGGATGTCTCAGACGAGCTTGACCTGCTTTTTGGGAGAATGTTGTTGTCTCACAGATCAGCAGTAAACCCAGCTGTGGCTTTAGAGATGAGTTTAGACAGAGGAGATCAGGTGACAACTCATGTTACAAGTTTTAACAAATTCGCTGACAGAGATGTTTGTAAAATATGAGAAAAAACTAAATAAAACTCGCAAAAATGCAGTTGCCACTAAGCAGCGAGAGGAAAAAACACTGAGTAGCACAGATCATGATGTGTCAATCCTCCTTTGTGGGCCTCCAGTGAAGTGTTAGGTGCCTGTCCTCTCACATTAGGAACAGTGCTGTTGACTGTCCTTATTCTTAGCTTGCTGAGTAAAATGTCCTCTTAGTTTGGCTGGATCATCTATTTCAGCCCGAAAAACGGACAAACATACAGTTAGTGGGAAGGAGAGGAAAACGAGTGCAAGGGTTCAAGAGCACAGTCAAACCACATCAGGCTACAAAGCTGCAGCATTCAGTTGCTTTCCCACTTTCGCGTTTGATTTACTTCCATGATTAATGTGTGAAAGGTAAAAGAGGCATGCATGAAATGGAGTGAAAATAAAATGGGATTGTGGTCATGTAAGAATTGAAAAAAAAAAATCCAAAATAATAATACAAACAAACCAAGCCCAGAAGTGCTGCATAGCTACACATATTAAAGGAGAATTTTTGTATTTACAAACTATGCGTGTCCAAAACTTCATGAAAGACATCTTTTTCTTTTTTAAATTACTTGCTCGGTTGCTAGGACCAATCAGTCAACTGCTGAATGGGAACTGTTTTCTCCTGTTTTCCACTGCTTTCTGAAGTTTACGAAAGAAACAAACATTTTTGTCAATCAGACTTATTTCAAAGCAGCAGAAATTGTTTTGGCTGATCTCCCCTTACGCATGATGATCACTCAGACAAGAGTCTGAATGCTTAATATAAAGGTACTGAAAAAACAAAAAAACAAATTTTTAGCTTAGCCTAGAACCAAGACTGGGAACAGTGGAAAAGCATTACTCAGTCGACAGATAAGAAGTCACCAACCAGAAACAAAAACATAATCATTAACATTTAACTTCTGATTTGTACTATTGATGACTGAAATGGACTATAAAAATATTATAGTCATAGATGAGGTGGGGTATGTGCAGATGTTCCCATTTGAGTCACTTGATGGAGTCCAGTCACTTAAATGAGGTTACCATTTTTTCCTTTGATAAATCTGGTATTTAAGTAACCATGACAAAAAACACACCAAAGGCTAACATGCACCAGAATATATTTAACATGTATCAGCAATATTGTTATTACTTTATCATTGTCACGTTGTTGTGATCTGTGCATGTTGCACATCTGTCCGTCCTAGGAAGAAGGATCCCTCCTCTGCGGTTCTTCCTGAGGGTTCTTATTTTTCTCTGTTCAGGGTTTTTTCTCACCTGGTTCGGGGCTCTAATGGCAGAGGACGTCACATCTGTATAGTTTATAAAAGGCCTCTGAGACGAATTGTGCTGACAGAAAAGAGATTTTAACCCCAAAATCTAAGATTAAAGCAGTTTATCAGTATGTCTGTGAAGATTCTCAGTCATCCAGGCCATGGTAGTCTTGGTGTTTCAGCTGAAGTCAACTGGACTTCTTGTAGTTCCTTGAAGATGTTTCACCTCTCATCCAAGAGGCTTCTTCAGTTCTAAATTTCTGGTTAACAAAGACAACAGCATCACTATTCTTCTGGCGGACAAGGGGAGATGTACAGTGGTACTCAACCAATCAGATTACCACTCCAAGATCACCACCTTGCTCAGTGATGACAACACCAACGAAACACTGAAGCGTGACCCCACCAGTGGATACAAGAAAAAGGTCATCAACTGCCTACAACAATTGGAGAAGGAAGGAGTCAACAATTGTCCCACTTATTATAGACTGTATCCGGGAGATTGCATACCATGCGTATACGGCCTTCCCAAGATCAAAAGGAAGGAACCCCGTTAAGACCCATTGTCAGCAGCATCAACTCAGTAACTTATAACATCGCCAAACATCTCGCAACTATACTTTCACCTCTCGTTGGCCAAACTCCACACCACATCCAGAATTCTAATGATTTTACCAGCAAAGTTCGGAACCTCAGGCCGGCACCAGAGGAAACCATGGTCTCCTATGATGTCACCTTACTCTTTACATGCATACCCACATCCGAAGCGGTGGGAACGGCCCGGAAATGACTAATGCAAGACAATACTTTGGACCTTAGAACCAACTTCACCCTGGAAAAAATCTGTAATTTGTTGGACCTCTGCCTATCCGCCACCTACTTTAAAACAACAAAGGTTTATACAGACAAAAGCATGGCTGCGCCATGGGCTCAGAGTGTCTCCTATTGTGGCCAACCTCTATGGAGGAAGTGGAAAGTAGGGCACTGAGCTCCTTCAAAGGAGCAACACCGAGCTATTGATTCAGATATGTGGATGACACCTGGGTCAAGATCAATACCCAAGAGGTAGAAGCTTTCATGGAACACATTAACTCAGTAGACAGCAACATCAATTTCACAAGGAAGGATATGAAAGAGAACAGGCTGCCTTTCCTGGACTGTGTGATACACCTTGAAAACCGGAAATCTACTCATACAGACCAGTACCTGCTCTTCAACTCTCACAATCCTTTGGTGCACAAGCTGGGAGTTATCAGAACCTTAGATCACTGGGCTGAAAATGTTCCCACAAAGACAGAGGGGAAGACTAAGGAACACAAATATATCAGGACAGCATTAGAAACCTGTGGTTACCCTAACTGCGCGTCTGTCAAATCCACTAAGGGCTCAAGGAATAACACCCCGATAACACAGGAACAAACGCCACAACGTTGTCACTCCATATGTGGCCGGGGTGTCAGAGAAATTTAGAAGAATTTTCTCCAAGCATAACATCCCAGTTCACTTCAGACCCCACAACAGTCTGAGACATAAAACTGGTTCATCCTAAGGACAGAACTCCTAGACACAAACTTAACAACGTTGTTTATGCAGTCCAGTGCAGTGAGGAGTGCACAGACTTTTATATCGGGGAGACCAAACAACCTCTCCACAAAAAACATGGCTCAACACCGGAGAGCCAGCTCCTCTGGCCAGGACTCAGCAGTTCACTTACACTTAAAGGAGAAGGGACACTCCTTTGAAGATGAGAATGTGCCTGTGCTGGACAGGGAGTATAGATGGTTTGAGAAAGGAGTAAAGGAGGCATCTATGTCAAGCTGGAACAGCCATCACTTAACAGAGGATGAGGCCTCAGACATCAGCTGTCTGCCACATATAATGCAGTTTTGAAATCTCTCCCCAGAAAACTGAGCCACCGTTCACACCTTGGCTCAAGTGAAACCAGTGACTCACATGATGACCGGGGGGAGGGACGACTGAACTGATGGTGGGTGGATCTGTGTCACACAGATTGGGGGCAGGGCATTGTACCCTTTGCCCACTACCCTGAGTGAGAAGGATCCTCCACAAGGTTAAATTAAACTGGGGGTCCATACCACAAATTAAGAACTGAAGAAGCCTCTTGAATGAGAGGCGACACATCTTCAAAGAACTACAAGAAGTCCAGTTGCCTTCAGCTGAAACACCACAACTTATCAGTATGGTAAAATCTGAAACAAATGAGTGAGATCTCAAAGGACTGACCACAGCAACAACCGTAACGAAGATTTATAGTGTCAGAGTCAAAATGTCCGTGAAGTGTCAGAGTCAAACTATCTATCTCAGTATTGATTTAATCAATATGCTGTTGTGAGCGAGGGCCTGAAGATCTCCAACCTTATTACACCAAATAGATTTGAATTTTATCAGGAAGCCTCACATTGATAACATCGGACTGGAGATTCCCAACTGACTCAAAACTCTTGACATTCAGCTCTTGACATTCAGGCTGAACTAAAAGCTGGCATAACGGTAAAAATATTTCTCCAAAAGGCTCTTTAGGTATGTAAACTACTACATACTGTAGTTTGTGACTCTATCACACAAACTCTTTTACCAATGCACTGCAGAATCAATGTGAATAATTACCTTCCGTGCATTATAGATGTTTGGCCAGCAATGGGCGGTCAGAATATTGGAATCCTAAGAGCATATCTATAATACTTATACCTCAAAGGGTTCAATATCCTTTTAGGTAACAGCTGAAGTGTCAACAGCTTCATCAGATGTCTTGGAGATAATGAGTTTCAAGCATGTGACAACTTACCTAAGCGCGATGTAACTTCTACAAGTGAAACTAGAAATATGATCTTATTCTTGATGCTAAAATGTGTGTAATATTTCTCCATCTAGTATGCAGAGATATAATCCAAATGAGATTTCTCTTCTTCCTTTCAAAGTGCATCTTTTTAAACTGGTTATTTGATGTAGTTAACAGTAGCTATATTGAAGTAGTGGGATCTTTAATCCTGAAATATGAGATCAATCCATTTATCCAGTTGTTATCTCTAAATATACTCTTCAGGGGTTTTTCTAGTAAGGGATCATAACGTTTTTGATGATAAATACGTCATTCCTGGATACACATTAAAAATCAATGTGAACAGAAGAGATCTACATATTTTCAATAATTGTACCAGAGAGATCAGGAATTTGCAAACAAAAGCACATTTTGCCTCATTAGCCGTTTTTAGCCATTTTTAGATTGTTTCACTAATGCTTAGAAAAGGAATAAATAATTAATCAGAGTCAAAGTCAGACTAAACCGACACATCTGAAAAAGAGAATTAAACATTTAACAATCCATTTAGTAAATTCAAAAATAAATTCTAACACATAATTGTATTGATTTATAGCTCACTGCTGCCATCATTGCAATGCCTACATTTTAATGTGTATTTCAGATTTCATTGTAAATTATGAAATTGTCTCACCATTTTGAATAGTCCATGTTTCTGGAGACCAAACTCAAGCTCACTCGGACTCATCCTATGTTCAGTAACTCCTGTAATATATTCTAATACAAGAGTTGCTTCAATAGAGCGGGAGGACCAACACATTATTCAACTCAAGTCAAATGAATTGATTCCAAAGGGAAATTCAGTTTTTAACAGTCCACCAAGACCATACATACACTTACAAGTCACAATACTATACAAATAATCAGCAGACGGGAGTCCTGTATGTCCAAGACATAATGAATGTGTTGACTGACGCACTGGTCTTCTCAACCAACCACACAATCCACAATAATAATTAAAGGTAAATGTTCAATCCCAGAGACTACTGTCAAGATTTAGCAGCCTAATAGCAGATGGAATAAAAGATTTTGAATAACGATTAGTTTTCATGAGCGGAACTATAAAGCACCAGCCTGAGAATAATTTTGAATTCAGTGGCCAGAATTTTGTCAGGTTGGTCAATAATTTTTCTTTGCTTTTTGGACTAGATGCTTTAAATTTACTTTAGCAACTCCGGAGTCATCAGTCTGCAGGGTT
>KV751340.1:503404-513856 GCA_001698575.1 Mola mola
GATTTATGTTCACATGCCACTGCTGCTCCATGGCTCATGACTGTGTGCTGTTCTGCATGAGACACAGAGAGAAAGAGACACTAAATGTCAGAAATCCCCCCTCCTCCTATTAATTCTTTATCTAACCTTACCTCAGCGCTCACATTCTTATGCAACACCACCCACTGAGGAGCCATCCATGCCTCCCACACGAACGCACACATTTGGCCTACACTCAAAGAGTAGCCGTGAGCATCTCTGTTCTGCGAAGGAGAGGAGAGACATCATTTATACCACCTGTGCATTACAAACAACAGCACTCTAGTTTGGCTCAGCGACGGTAATCTATATGCAGCTGTTTAGGATCAGATTTCCAGTCTGATCAATGTGGATTCATTGATTAGCCCACCCTAAAACAAAGAAATTTCTGGAATTTTAAACGTATAGTCTCTAGTTTTACATAGTTTGGTGTGTAATAGCAAACAAAAGTTTTGAAATTGATCTCATAGATCAGTAGAGTAACCAGCCATAACTTGGCTACAGTGGCTGCAATGTAATCCTTTGGGGCAACTTTGTCCCAGTGTTTAAATTCAGCCCTACATAATGACACTTCTAAATGACATTTATGTGCAATATCACCTCTCTATATACTCTATTAAATATATTTTTACATATGTTTTTTTTTAAACATAGATTTTAAACCAATTGACACCATTTCATCCCGTGGATCAATGAAATATTTCTGATTCTAAATGTATTTGTTTATTGTGTACCAAAAAAATCACATAAAATGACAATTGAGGTCGTGTTCCCAGTATTTCTTGGCAATGTTCTAAACTTAGCTAGTTACGTGGGAATGTAGAATAAAAGACAACAGATTACTCCTAATTTCATCAAGCATCCTTGTAAAAAAAAGTCCACAGATGGATACTGTTTCCACAGTGTTTAACATGCAATAATGAAGCAGTCATGAACCTGTAAATAAACTTAATATCCCTTAATTTACAGCTTATTCGATACTGCAGGGGGGAAATGTAAGGATGAAATTATATAAAACAGGTGCATAAAAAATTAAATGCAGGGTATGTTGTAAAGCTTTAACTTAATAGGCTTGAAACTGGGAATGCAGGCAGCAATCTCAAGCAATCCATAGGAAATTAGCACCACATAATAACCTGAACAAAGCACCTTGGGCACATAACGGCAATCTATAATGCATGCACATGTCCACAAACAAACCACACATTCACATCTCAACCTTCCAAAGTGTAAGAGTATTATGCTAATCGGATCTTAACGGTTGGTGAGAGTGGTAAAGTGTGTGTGTGTGTGTGTGTGAAATAAAGAGCACGAAGCCATGAACAAAACTCAGGAATACATTTGAAAACAACGAGCTTGATCCCTTCATCAGATACATCCACTCATTCATTAGCATGATAATATAAGCTCTGCACATGTGTGCTTTATTTGTGTTTGACAAATTGTCTTATTAGTGGATGGTGAGATAAGAAGCCAAAGGTATTTCAGCGCTTTAGTTCTCATAGGCCTATATGTTTCAGTGTTTACTGCCAAGGGGAGAGGAATTTGCATCGCCAGTCTCCCACACAGAGTGATTAATTCAGCCATTATTTCAGTTGCATCCCCTGCACAAACTGCATTCCACAGCCCTCCAACTCCTTTGCGCATTTGTTTGTGTCATACAACCCTTCAGCATGTGACAAATCATCGCGCCACCGTAAACAGCGCTGGATGAAACCAGACAGTTTGTGTTTGTTCCATGAGCTCGCGCATCTAAAACGACAGCACACAATGTGATTGATACGGTGCTGCTGAAGTGACTTAAAATAATAATAAAATAACAATATGTTTAAGTATTTACTGCAACTTTCTTCTTTAAAATTCAATTTTATTATATGTGTTAAGCAATAATCTTCCAGTCCCAAATTTAACTTATCCAGACTTTATCCAAATTTGTGCTTAAATACAAATTAGATTGATCTTACTCAAAAAGTAAAAGAAATAACATTATCAAGGCTGATCCACGATATTGAGCATAAAAAATGCACCGGGTTAATAAACCAAGTCATATTGTAACTAATATTATAAACAGTCGTCATTGAGAGTCACTTTAAAAACAGTTTAGAGATTCTTGAACCATTGATAGGACAGAAATAAATTGTATGAATAACTTAGCAGCTAAATGCCTTTACTGTTAATGTTCATCATACCAACATATGGAGGGAAGATGGGGGAACAAGGCTGCCTTCATTAGAGGCTCTCTGCACGGTGCTGTAGGTCCACAGGTTTCTGGTACATTTCCCAGATTATTGCACAGTGCGAGTACACAGGAACCTATAAAGTGCATATTTCTAACTTCACAAGCAGATTAAGCTCAGTACGTTCAAAGACCTCAAAGAAAAGAAAAGAGAAAACTGAAGGGGGAAATGCTGATGAATAAAAAGAAGGAAAGTAGATTAAGGGCAGCGGTGTAAACTTTTTGACTAGTAAAAAAGATTCAGTTAAACAGAACTGAGGATTATTTGGTTTGGACTATTTGAACATATTTACTCAAATATTGATACCGTTCAGCTATTTTACCACGATATCACGTGGAGAACCATTCAGGGGAAAAATCTCCTGACCTTTGGCAGCTGTCTGTGTCTTGCTGATGTCGGTTTAGTGTAAAAAGTGAGCAGTGGTCTCGCTCCCCCCCCCCAGTCAAACAGTACATATCTCTGCAGACGGATGATAGGAGGAGGAGTAGGAGGAGTAGGACGAGCAGCAGGCGTGACAGTGAAACAGCACAGAACTGTTGTGTTTGGTCAATCAGACATCTCCGTTAGAACACTTTTGAAATGTTCAGTGCCAAGGTCTTTAAGAAAGAGACACAGCTTAAGACGAAATCATAAAATCAGCCCATGCATGTATCTATCAAGCATAAAAACATATGATTGCTCTGTAACTTTGTTATCATGTGTTTCCTGCCCAGGGACTACAGATATAAAGTAGTTTACAGCTAACTCTGGCACAGCTTAGAACTAATGTGAACTAATAAAAAAAAAAAAAAAAAAAAAAAAAAAAAAAAAAAAAAAAAAAAAAAAAAAAAAAAAAAAAAAAAAGAAACAAAATAAAAACAGTACACATGATGTTGTATAGCCTCCAAAGGGACCTGAGATTATCACCGTTCTGTCTTTTTGTTCACTGTTTTGAGCAAGAAACGAAGAAAACCCAATCAGCTCACCAGCGAACATCTGTCCTGCTACACTTTTGCAGCTTCTCTCACCTTGAGGTTAATGTGCACAGCAGTGCAAACACAGAAGCTGTGGAAAGTAATACTCAGAGGGAAAACAGAAATGTAAATTTAAAAGACGCAGGGGTTAAACGGTAAATGGGTTTTTACACTTACCAGTGGAAATAATCAAAACATCATAATTGTCTCAGGAAGGCATGCAAATGTGAACAGTTTCGTCGGCATAGAGATGCA
Organism: Mola mola; assembly: GCA_001698575.1. Lineage (NCBI taxonomy): Eukaryota > Metazoa > Chordata > Actinopteri > Tetraodontiformes > Molidae > Mola > Mola mola. The sequence continues at coordinate 506,868 of KV751340.1, forward strand.
CTCCTTTGTAAAGTTAGCACAGTAGACGGCACTGATAAGACTTGTTCTAGCAGGACTATTTGGTGTCAAATGCAATTTTTTTCTGAGGATTTTTTTTCCCCTCACCATCTTCTAGTTTAAATGAAGTCTTAAATGAAGCCAGCAAAAGGCATACACCAATTCACACTCAGAATAATGCTTTTCCACTGGCATTCATGATTCGATCTCACTCCCCATATACTACTTTCTATTTTGCTCTTTAGCCTGGGTGGAAAACCGACATTGTGTTTTGTTTCACTTTTCGCCTGTTTTTATAGACTTCTTCTGTTGCTTAGAGGTTTATTGTGACACGCTTGGCAGGCAAATGAGAATGCACTTCCTTTTTCAGATGTGAAAGTGGCCCCTGAGAGTAGGAAACATCCACGTATACACAGTTTCAACAACGTGGCCATGTGCGCCCCAGACCACCTTTAATTCTCAATGCGTCCTCAATGAATCTTGGGTAAATTCTCTCTACTGAAAGCTGTCCACCCTGTGATTGGATTCCCTAAGGAACATGTGAATGCCAGATGTAAACAGCGGCAAAATAAAACGAGTGGAAAAGTGTTCAGGCCTGCACGTGAGTGGCCCAGGCAGCCTCATTAGTGGGATGGTTGAAATTCCAGAGTCCTGAGTCAGTGGAAGCTGCTCCAGCTGTGCAGACATTTCCTGGTGACGTCCTAACAGGTTCGCTGAGACAAGAGAGGCACGATAATCTCGACACTCGGCTAACATTGCACTTTTCCATAGAAGCAGAACATTTTTGAACTATAACTTACAGTCACATTGGGCATTTGCCACTCCATGCCAGAATCACCAGCACGGTCTACTTTGCAGCTGTAAATGCACACTTTTTTCTCCGGAGTTGAACTCATCTTGGCAATTCGGAAGGGGACGAAACTGACCTAGCAGTGTCCATTCACGACTGATGCCCTGTGCTCCTGCCAATAAAGCCTACAAAAGATGGCTTTATGTCTGCACCTTTTGACTTCCCGTCCCACTGATCCATATGAGCACAAACTGTGCTTGCCAACAATCCCATCCTCATACATCCTCAGAAAGCTTAAAAAAAAACACTGTCAACTGTATTGACAAAATATTTTAGTCGTGCACAGACAGTTAGAGAAAGTATGAGGGAACAAAGTCTGCATCTCTCATTCACAGTTGCAAGTTCGAAGATGCATGGCGTCGTCACGGTTACTTTTATGTTTAAATATTATTCATGAAAGTGTTCAAAGCATTGTGGTGTATGACAGGTAAATCCAGACTGACACTAAGCAGACAGAAAAGACGTTTACAAAGCTATAGGTATTTTTTTTTCAGCAACAGGGAGGATTGTATGAGGCTTTCTTAGTCAAAAATAATATCTGCCCATTCCAAATCGCATATATTTTCCTTTCTCTTGCAGCCGCAAACTGCAACTACAAACCCAAGTTACAAGAAAATATATAGCACTCGAATGTGTTATCATCTGTTATTTGGGCATCTGTCATCTGTGATGTCTCTTGATGTGACATCTTCTGCTGCACTGACTGTGGGTTAGAAAAACATACTCGTATACTGTAATTAAAATTGCGATCAGATGTGGTACGATATCTTGGTACTGTGTTTTTGGCATACTGCATTTAATGCTATACATTTGGACATGTAGTATAGTCATTTTTGTCAGTTGTATAGTGTAAGGGTATTTGAACACGGGGACAGCTCAAGCAGGGGGGGACTGGTTTCATATGAATGTCTTTGGTCGCCCTTCTTGCATTCGGTTTTGTCATCCCTGCAGTTCAGAGCATATGTATGCTTTTCTGTTTGTGTCGGTATGTGTTTGCATACATAATTTTCCTCTCTAGTCTTTGTCAGCATGAGCATAAGACACTGAGGATTTGTTGCTATAGTCAGAGTCCTTCTTCCTCTCTAACTTGAAGACACACACACACACACTTTCATAAGTGAGGAATAGCTAGTGTCCACTCCCAACGCCTTTTCCTGCTCTCAACTTCCCTATCATCACCAGCAGTGACACGGATCTGCAAACTGCACTGGCATAGATTAGTCTCTGGCAAGCTGAGTCTGATTCATGTTGTTTGGATACTGCTGAAAGCAGCCAAATTCCTCACAATTATAGACATACGTTTGGGGTACATGATTGCAGACTAATGGGTTGGTTTAATATTAAAAATTTACTCCTTTTCATCCAGAAATGTCGTCAAACAAAGCGATTTTTAACTGTTGGGAAACTATGTAGGTCACAATTGCAACTTTCACTCATATGTCTGATTGTGACACAAAGCAAGTTGGGACTTGCTATAAGAGAACTCTGTTGTGTGTTATGCAATGTGAAAGCGCTACAGCCATGTAATCAAAACTCAATTCAGATATGAGATAAGTCTTTTTCTAACTGATAACGTGCAACTATAATTACCACAAACAGCTGAACAACAGTTTGCACGATCACTTGTAACACTTGTGTGTTAGTTTGCGGCGCTGATGATTAGCGGTATCATGCGGGGCCAGTGGCAGGTATGGGAGTGCCATGATAGACCGCGCTGGAAGCCAAAGTACGTCACCCAGAGAAGTGTGGGGAGGCGGGGCAGAGGCTGAAGACGACTGTGTGTTTGTTTTTGCTTTCTTACTGCAGATAAGAGCAGCTGCAGTTTAAGGGGCCGGGCGTGAGCGTCTGCTGGGGATATCAACCATGCACAAAGCAAACTGGACAACTCCCACAATACATAAGAAAATCTAAATAGTCTGTGTGTGGTGGTGCTGTTTGTTTGCGTGTCTATGAGACAGTGTGTAAACAGGCATGCAAAGAAGTATAGGCCTGATACCATATACAGTATACAATGCAGTAGTATCTCAGATAGAAACACTACAAGCTGTTCTGAACACAAAGCCTTACTACATATTTAACTTATGGTTCTGTTTGAACAAAACAGTCAGCAGCTGAAAGTCCTATTAAAGGAGCAGCAGAATATATCTGAGCATTCACGGTGTCCTCCCTGTCTTCCAGCAACAGCCCATGTGTTCCAAATGGGTGTGGGAGCAACTGTTTCAAGCAACTGCGTGTCAGCGCCCTTGATACTCAGCTGTAGCTGTGAGGCCAGTCAACAAATGTTATCTTTTTCATTCATGTGCACTAGAGGCAAGTTGAATTTCCCGTTGTACACCTTGAAAACATAACCCCTTATCTTTTAAAATGGACACAACTGCTCCAGTGCCGGTTGCTGGCTGAAAACAAAACACAAACAGATGGAGTCCTTTACTTCCCCCTCAAGATACGGATCAGGCACAGTGAAGTAATATTTGGAGGAACGCACAATTCTCTGCAGCCTATCGTTGCTCAATCAGCTCCAATGTGTTTCCAGAAATAGATGGGGTGAGGGGTTGGACTAAAGCGAAGGACTGAAAAGTGATTAACTGTTTTTTTTCCTTCAGGAGGTCGACATTACCAGAAGGCCTTGCTGGCTGACCGGGACCACAAGCCGAGCTGAGCTCCACCTGTTTTTATGACAGGTGTGTGTGTGTGTGTGTGTGTGTATGGGGGGGGGAATCGAGGAGTGTGCTTGGCACCGGATTAAAATCAATAGTGGCACCGGCAGTGTTTCACTGTCACCCTTTGTCCCTCCCAGTCACATTGCTCCATCCCATTTCTTCTAATCAGGCTTCTGTCTCTCGTCTCTCTGTGCTATTCTGATCCTGCTCTCAGCCTTGTTGAGACACATGGATTTTCTTCCTTATTATGGTATCCTTTGTAGCATAGTTTTCATGCTGCTCACATCCTCTTTATCACGTTCCCTCTCTCTCTCTCGTGTCAGTGCTCCTTGTCTTTCCTTCAGTCTTCGAGTCACATATGGGGGTGTGAAACAGTTCGCAAGAAAGAATATACATTTACTTTTGCAGCTATGATTTTCTAAAGCAAATACGCTGAAATTAATTAAAACACAATTTCTAATCAGAATCCTGTTGACGTTACATGAGTTGCACTCACATGATTATGTATTATAAAAGAACATTTCTACAAAAAAAAAAATGAGAATACTAAAATGTATCACATGTATGCAGCCAGCAGAAAGCTTTCAAAGGTCTATGTGTGAAAGAGGAATTGTTTTCAATGCAGGTTGGTGTTGGTGTTGATAGTTATATTTGTTAAAATATGATATATTTTTTACACCATTAAAAAATCCTTTGGTAGACTAGGGACTATTTTGTTTGAGGTGGACTACACCATATCACTATCTCCCTTTTAAGCACATACTAGAATTTACTCATTAGAACAAAGCTAGTTAGACTAAGCTTACTAAGCTTTCTATTGTTTCAGGTCAGCCAAGGAGGATGCCAGTAAGGAGAATAGTTGAAACTGCTCACAACATGAGAGGTCAGAGGGTTATCTGGACTAACCAGATCAGGATTTCTCAAAAGAGAAATTGCTGTTGAGTCTAAGATCCGTTTGTTGGTGCAAAGTGCCATCTAGTTCCATTATATTAAAGACAAGGCAGACATCCTAACACTGGCAGGACAACTCACAATAAATATAATCTAGATGGGCAAAAACACTACAGGAAAGAGGAGTAAGAGCCTCTGTATGTTATGTTGATTTGGGGGTGAACTGTCCCTTTAAAGCCATGCCAATCTCTGTGCATTTCATAACAACAGCACTGTCGCCTAACCAATGACGACGACTTTGAGTTCATTGACCAAAATCAGGCTGTTATAGCTAGTCTTGGAGGTATTATTACGGTGGAATAATTCTTAAATGATAATCAGCACACCGACTAGACTATATCTCACAACTCTCAATCAAGGAGGCTAGTATTCAACTAGATATAATCCTATGCTATGGATTTTTTCCTTGGTGAGTAACAAAAGACAGAGTTGATGTCCATGACTTGCCGTCCTGGACGGTCACCGCCCTTAGTTGCGAGGAAGAACATAAACACGACATTTATATTTACACATTTTAAATGCACATAACCCAGTGTCACACAGCAAGATAAACAAACACCCCCAACCATTCTCTGGACCACTCACAGTATCACCACCTGAGATAAAACCTGCACACACACAGGCTGAACTTTGCACAGCCTATCGAGCTCCTAATGTGTCAGGGGACATACAGACAAGGGATGATGAGCCAGCCCCCGAGGGCCGGCGATATGCCGGCAGGGTCAGGGTGATTTTAGTCAGCCGGCACTAGCATGATACGGTCCAACGACCTCCGATCAGCAGTAATACCCTGGGGATACCAACCCCCCTTAAGGATCAATAAAGTATTAATGATTCTGATGTCAAACCCAGGAGCTGACCGTCAATAAAATAGTGAGTTTTTACTTATTTTTGTCCTTGCTGAAATCAAATCTTGCATATTTTAATGGACTGAAAAGTATTAAAAATATTCTTTGAATCTTCAATTCTCATGTGTGGTGATTTCTCTACAATCTATCTCCACATCTCCTGAAAAAAGGCCCCTAAATATGCAATTAATCAACTCAAATAATTAAGCTAAATGGTCACGCAACAATGAATGGAGGAAAAAAAAAAAAAATAAAACATAATCTAAAGCGATTCGGTAAATGCCTGAGGTTTGAAACGGGCTGATCCATCCCTGAATGCAGTCTCAGAGATAATACTCTCTTAAGATGGACATACAAAGTGCTGCCGGTTATCCATTAACAGGCCAAATCCATGAGGACAGTGGGTGAAATGTAACTGACAAGCGCAACATCCACCATCATTTAGCACTGTTGGATGATGAAGCTGATAAGTATCTGTGCTGATTCCCTGCGAGTTTTCAGAGAATTTCCACCTAGCTTGTCACCCACTAAAATCAATTTTGTGTCCGCCTGTGCACCACTTAAAAGCAGCTGACATCTTGTATGCGCCGTATCATTTGTTTATTTCATTTTTATGTCCTTCTGCATGGGTTCCACCTGCCTGCTTAATGAAAGATGTTTTAGCAGCCTGTCAGCTAACATCCTTGTCATGAAGCCAGACTGTCGGTCAGGAGAAATGTTGCGCTGCCCAAGGGCACCTGTTAACCAGCACAACTACACAGCATGTTTGAACAAATGTTGCTAAGGACCTGTGGTGACGCGTGCACGCTAATATAACAGCGCTTTAAGGCACAAGTGTTGACAAATGGAGTGTATTTCCTGGTGCAGCATTTATTTTCTCATACAACTCACTAATGAAAATGTGAACCTCTCAGCTTAACCTATAATGAGTTTTAAGACCTAATCCCCTTGTGAGTGAGCTGTCTGGTACAAATGTGTTGGAAAGGTGAACTAAAATTGGTGTGAGTGTAGTCCTACCACAAATCAACACCCTCAACCATAAAAAAAAACAGTGACAAAGTTAATTATTTTCAAGCTTTTTAATACAAACTTAATAAACTATCAGTCCCTCTTAACATGTAAGACACTGACTCCAAATACTTTGTTATACCGTTTGTTTTATCAAGTATTGCACAATGTAGGTACAAAATTAATATACGATTACATTTTGTCCATAATATAGCAAAAATCTTTAAACTCTTAACAGAAAATACAACTCTTATGTTTTTCAAAAAAAGCAAATATTCTTAAACCCCACCACTACGGAATAATCTGTACACAATCTTTAGAATAGTCAATAGTTTTTTTTGTTTTTTTTTTTTTGTTTTTTTTTTAAAGATGGATTCATTTTGTAATTTCAATAAAAAAAGAAAACATAAAGTTGCTGCAGCCATCACAGATCACTGGAGTAGTAAAAAGATATAAATGCAATACCATGTCGTAGAAACAATAGATACTCTGATATCTTACAAACTCTGTACTAAATTAAATTATACAATTAGAAAAAAGACCAGGAAACCCAACTTATTTATGCCAATTTCTTGAAAAATTGGCGATGTCCAGTTATTCTTAAATACTGAAAGAGGCCATGACTTGTGGTGGGTTGGTTTTTTTTCCTTTTTTCATATCTTAAAACAATCACAT
>KV751340.1:514225-528638 GCA_001698575.1 Mola mola
CTGGTCGCTTCTGTCTGAAAGAGTAGCTTAAGTAGTACCTTTATGTGTACTAGTTGGCCATGACAGGCTGGAATTGCTGGTTAGAATACTGCATGTTGTTCAAGCTGAAATTCAAGCCATCCATAACGGACTTGTCGTTAAGGCCACCGTAGGCGGCAAACACGTCGAAGGCATTGCTATACTGCAGCGGGCTGAGGCTGAGGGAGCTGTCCCCGGGGAAGAGAGCGCTCTGGCTGCCCTGGCCCTGAAGACTGGGGAACACAAACTCCTTGGCGTTAGGGGACAGTGCTGAGGGCTTCTGGTGCTGCTGCTGCTGCTGCTGCTGCACTCCAAGGCCCAACCCGTACAGAGAGTGCATGGAGGTGGAGATGGCTTTCTGTTTCAGGAGACTGTTCACATTCAGGCCCAGGTTGGTGGGAGAGGTACGGGACACCTTGTTCCCAGCACTACTTCCGCCGTTGTTGTTGTTGTTGTTGCGTCCGCTGCTCTTCATCTTCGTGGAGCCGAACTTGGTGGCGGCGAAGGTGGCTGTCGTGAAGGTTAAAGGCTGCGTGGAGCGGGGCATGAAGGTGGGGCTGACGGCTGCGGAGTGGCCGAAAGGAGGGGAGGGCGAGCTGGATCCTGGAGAGGCTCCGTTCACAGGCTCATTAATGGGCATGAAGACCTGCGCGTCGGGATTGAAACTGTTCTTGATCTCCTTGTCCAGATCGAGCCCCCCACTATTAGCTCCAGTTTCATTGCTGTCATCAACATACAAGACTTTGACAGGCCCCTTCTCCCCGATCTGATAGGACACCTCAAAGGGGTCAATCCACACGCTGAGGTCCTGGGGCAGGTTGTTGCGGACATCCTCAATGTCCAGCCCGCTTTCTTTGGCTGCCTTCTCCACCACAGGGTCCACCTTCTCCCCCACGTGGATGCATCTGAATCCTGAGCCCTTGTATGGCTTGTCCGGGTACCAGTGGCCCTCATACTTCTGCTTCAGCTGCCTCTCCAGCTCCTCGCCAAAAATGTTGACCCGCCGCCTCGGCAGCTTGTTATACAGGTACGAGATGATGAAGTTGAGAGCTACTTGGATTTCAAGCTGCATAGCTAACTGCTGAAGTTTACCAGGTGCGTGGAGATGAGGTGTGTCTGACCTTGACCGTATTTGTTTATCCGTGGTTGGCAACACGCTCTCCAGGCAGGATGGTGAAAGCGACCAGAACTTGGACAAAATGGGTAAAGCAAAAAGTGCTGGTTTTGCAGAAGTGATGTCCTTCCACAGGCTGTGATAATGTTGTTTTTTTTCTGCAAAATAAGAAAGAAACGAATTAATCGCCGAGTTCAAATGTTTACATACATTCACAAAACATTGAAATGGGTAAATATTTCATACATTATAACTACCCTTTAAAAGGTATTTGCCCTTTTAAGAGGAAATGCAAGCAGGTGTCCTTTAATTATTCACAGCGTCTGAAGTAGCAGAGCAAAGTTGCGGTTCAGACTTGGGTGTAATCTCTAAATTGAACGTCATGCAAGAGTCCACCAAAGCAGAATTTATAGGAGCAGCTGACGCAGACGCACAGATAACGCAGGGCCCACTGATCGGGGATCAAACTATTTCTTGTTCAGCTGGCTCTTATCTGGAAGTCAGAAAGTAGGTATTGAGCACATTAACCTCGCACTAGGACTCGGGAATCCTGTTACATAACAGGGGCTACTGGATGGGCTCCATACAGCGGGAGAGGGCCAATCGAGCCCAGGACTGCCGCGTTTCATCCCGGAAAACAAGGGGACATTAACGACAACATTTGGGGGGGAGAGCAAACATTTAAGGGCTTCATTCGATGTGCGTCTCATATTAAAACATCGACCGGGTTTGGCTATTTTCCAATGAGAAAATAAAAAAACCCCAAATCTAAACCAGAAAAAAAATGTGAAAAAAAAATCGACTAAATGAAGGAAAAGGGCAGCGCCACGACGATCGCAAACGAGCTTAATTAAAGAAAAATAAACATATCGAGCGTGACGAGGCTCTTTAACTCTCATGCTTGGATTTTAGCCTTCTAGAATCCCTATATAGGAACAAATAATACAAAAAAGACGGCGGAGAAACGCCAACAATCGCCCGGCCGTCCCTTTTTGTTCGCGAAGGGAGCGCACCGGAGGAGATTCCCCACAGCTGCGGAACGGCTACAGGTCTCCGTGTGGCTTCTCGGCTCAATTAAGCGAAAATGAGCACGGCTACAGCCCAAAATAATATTAATAAACACCAGCCTGCAGTGCCGGTAACGGGGACGGAAACGGGTAAGTGGCATATGTTAGGCTGTAGCCTGAATCGAGCACATCTCGAGCTTCCGGGGGACATATTGTTGTGCTCGTATTTTAAGTACGATTAGTGAAGACCAGACGTGCAGACTATAGGCTATACTTTCATCTCACGCACGCGCTCGCCCTCACGCGCACACACATAGACACACACCCCTCCCTAACTTAGACTGACGCAGCAAATCAGCTTATGAATAGAGCTACAGTACGACAACGGGCAAAATAAGAGGATATCAAAAGCAACACAAGCGAGAGACAGAAGGCAGCGGAACATACTTACGTTTTGTAAAAAATAAAGATTCTCAGTAGTTCTGGAGTACCGTTAGTTAGTGCAAATAGAAAAAAAAAAGTATAAATACTTTCTTCACATAGAATATGTTAGCAACGTTACAAAAAAGTATTCCAGTACAAGTACATTTCGGAGGACTGGCGTTTACGGGTTGCTTCGGTTTGTTTTTTTAAGGTTATTTCGCGTTTTTGTTTTTTTTTTTTCCTCTTTCAGCAGGCATGCAGAGCAGCTCCCACTTCTTCGGGAGTTTACCAACTTCGCGCACCTCCCTGCACGGCGCTGCCTGTATTTATAGCTTCCCTCCGCCATGGGCACGAGGTAGGCGGTGATGCGGTTTCAGAGGTCAAAACAATACGAGCGGCTGCGATTGGTGCGCGGCGCTAGTCCCGCCCCCGTTGGTGCGACTTACTCGCGCGCTGATTGGCTGGTCTCCGCTGTCAGTCCGTGACATATGACTCTGTGGGACGGGAGAGACGCCTATGATGAGGCGCTTGCGTCAGATAACCTAGGTCTGTGCTGACAGCGAAAGACTGAAATAATTTATGTTATCCAGAAACGGTATTATATAAACACATGTGCCGCTTGAAAAACATTTTTATGCATGTGAAGTGCCACAGTATTAAATGGTAATGCAGAAGTGTCAAGCAAGACATTCGTCATTATTTAACGTAGCTCAGAACATTATGCTAATCGCAGTTACGCTTAAGCATTTATACACATGACTCGCTGTGTGTCGGTGACTGTATCACAGAGGGGAGACAAATTTACGTGAGTCCGACCTCTCGTAACTCCCTCTTTTGTCACTGATAATTCATTTTGCATCGTAGCCTTCCGTGGCCAGGGCATGGCGAGCCTGCATGGGCTGTGATGAATGTATATTGCCTGAGAGGAGATTCCCTATAGCGGAACAATACAGCACGCAGCAGTGTGGGTGGTGCTGAAGCCCGACCACAAAACGCGCACGCTGATTGGTCCAGAACGGGGCAGGAGCCCTACGGTGAATGGTGTGCCCGTATCCAAGGTGCTGATGTAGGCTTCGCACGTCATCGCTCGCCTGAACGCATGCTGCTGCCAAATTTAAAGTGCACTAACATACGCTGGCGTGTGCGCATGATATCAAGCCATTGTTGCGCCGTGTGAATGTAATTCTACTTTACTGTCTGCACTGAAAAAGGGAAAAAGCGTATTAGTATGGAACATATTACAGACAGATAGATAGATCCATAGATGAATAATTTTAATAGTAAGTAGGCTTTTTGTCCAGAACGTCTTGTGTAATAACCTATTGTTTCGAAAGCGTCTATTCATAACTCTCGTTGACAGTCAGTGTGAGAGGCCTTAGTTTATTTCGTCACAGCAGCTGCGGCTGCGATTACTCAAAAAGGGAGTCTCTTTGTGTTTGCAGGCGTGTTGACATTGTGGACTCGAATTCTTCGTGCACTTAGGTTTGCCAAGCGGAGTCATGTGCTAGTTGTGAGCCGTGAATTGTGCGAAAGGGCTCCCATAGAAAGCGCAGCGGTTATGACAGTATAAAACAGCTGATAGATCATGCTGGGGCCAGGATGAGGTTGAGATTATAGGGGTTGACATCGTCTTGTGGGTTCGGATTGACAAACGTAGCCGAGAGATGAAATGGGTGGGAGTGTGTGTAGCCTGCCAGCGAGGACATCCAGAGCCCTGGCAGGCCTTCCAGGATTGTTTACTGTCAACAACTTAGTCCCATGCCCTCCAGGGCCAAGCCAGCTTTTAATGTTAGTTGACATGACTGTGGCTCTTTTTTTAGGAGTGCATAAATTATGAGTGGTGCTTTCCTGTGATGTTTGCTGTTGCATTAAACAGCCATCACCTGACAGAGGAAGGTCAGCAGCCGAAATGAGGCATGCTAAGACTTCTATATTGTCTTAGGGGTGTAATCCTCTAATGTATCCTGCACTCACTGCCACTTCTGTCACTTGTGTTTATGAAGGAGTGTGACGCCCTGAGATCCCTAATCTCCAGTCAGTCTTTAGCCTGTGCTTTGACTCCAGGAATGCAAAGGTGGGCAGAGGGAGGCATTAAATTAAATGTTGCCCATTCTTCAGCACTACTATGAAAATCTAACAAATGAGGGATTATTTGAATACACGACTTATTCAAGTGGAAGAGAAGACTTTCCTGAGCTGTGCAGGTCCATTTGCATGTAGTAACTTAGTAAAATGAAGGTCACCTTGTTTTGTTATTTTGTCACAAGAGTTTAACATAATAAACACAAAGTGGTTGTCACCCTGACAACAGAGCATGAACAGAGTGTCCCCCTTCACTGCTGCTATTTAAGACATAAACACACAAGATTCCCGTGATAGGACTATACAGAGTAACGCTTCACAACAGATATGTGACAAAGCAGATTATATCTGTCTTTTCCGAACCCCTGAGAAAAAAAACAATCATTGCAAAAATGTTTCTCAGCCTCTCACTGAGGACTAACAGCAACAGTGTTTAAGGCTTGTGCAAATAAAATCGTTTGCTGAATTTCTGTTTATGTTCAGTTTCATACAGCAGTGACACACAAACTGAAGAGGGGCAGCTGACACACGAGCAGAGCAGGTTTTTCATACACTATCTTTTCCTCGTCTGCCACCCCTCCTCTTTCTCCTCTCATCCCTGTTTCCGCCCCCTCACCCTCCCTCTCTCCAGCTCAGACGGAGAGCCTTTGACGTCACTGGTTGTTATTACTTAACACAACTCTGCAGAACGCCCTCAGCTCCTCATAATAGACAGATGCTTTTTTTTCTCCCTTTGAAGAGTAAATGAGGCAGTTGGTTAGATATGCAGCGATCACAGACCGAGAGGAGAAAGGAGCACTGTGGGTGTAGCACTGCTGGGATTGGGATTTTCTGTGTATTTTGTCTGCTTTGCTTTCTTTCTGCTCTCTAGAGTCTTAGATAGAAAATGGTAATATGTGGGGGGATAGAATAATACCCTTCTTCCATTTCATTAGATTGCTATGTGAAAACATTGACAGAATTATGCACTGAAGTTGGAAATCGTTGCTTTGGATTGTTTCAATTTGAAGAGGGGCCTTTCATGTGATGCTCTTTAAAGCTGTCCTCTCGAATGACCTTTACCCATTCTCCCCTGTGGGCTGGCCACTGGGTCAGAAGACTAATTATCGTCGCAGGCATATAACCATTGATTAGAGGAAGAAACTGGTGGGCTGCAGTTAGTTGGTCCGTTAGCATCATCATTGGAATTTAGCGTTAGCCTTCGCTGCGAAAACTACAATGAAACAACACAGTGTGGCTCAGTGACTAATAATTCTCATACCTAAAATGGTTCTGGATCTTAGTTATTCTGTCACTGACACATGAAATGACCTCCCTGGTAGAAAATCTCATTAGCCAAATTTCATGAGTGACTGAATTTCTGTATAAACATTTCATGATGTTATTAGGGAATGACAAATTGTACTCCTTCTTTACTCTGGAACAGCCTGTCAGCTGCCCATTAAGCATCATGCATCAGCAGGCTGCAGCAAGTTGGCCCGGCATACATAAAAATGGAGGATTTGAATAGCCCAGCACATGCACATACAGAGGTCATTTCACCGGTTGTCACGCAAGCGGCGTAAATACTTTTTCTCCTGCACAGTCGCCTTCATAACCCGCTGAGGCTCTTACATAATTCATCCAATGGCAGCCCACAGGGGCAACATCAATAGATCCATTCGTCATCTCCAGCGAGGGAACAAAACAAAGCTGAAATCAACAGCAGTGTCCTAAAACGGGCCACTCTAAACATAAAATGACTCATTATTGATCTGTTTTCTTTTATTTATGCTGACTGTTTGCTAAACATTCAAGTTATATCCTGGAAATCTGAGCTTTCTTATAAATAGTTAAAAATTAGAAAAAAAAAAAATTTTTTACAGTAGTTTTTACAGATTTCACCAGATTGCCGCTGTATGTTTCTTCCGTTGTTGTGTTCTGCTTTTTTTTTTTGCATTCTTCCATGTCTTTCAAAGCTTTTCTCTCACTTTGACCTTGTGGCAGTGCTCGATGGCTGCGGCCTCAGCAGCACAAGCATATTTTCAATGTAAAAGACATGACTTTCACTGTGCCAATAAAGGATCCACACCACTGTGAAGTTTAAGAACCCCTAAAATAGAGAAAGTGCTGCCGACCTGTTTATGTTTAGTTCCACCTAAAAGCGTCAGACTGACATTACCCTTTACAAACTTGTTCCTGTTTTGTTATTATTCAACCATACTAACCCATAAATGTTCCTTGAGGGGGAAAATGTATAGATTTCTCTGAATGTCGGTCTCCCATCTTACTGGTTTTATGGATAAACAGCTTATGTAATGTAAAAGGGTTTAAACATGTGAGGGAACGGCACAAGTCAGCTGTGCTACATTCTCAGCACTCAGCCCCTCAGTGCTGCATGTTCTCACACGAGTTCTATGCTGTTGTCACATGAGGGTTTTTTTTAATGCTAATTCTTTTCCTACCACATTTTCCCAGACACCCCCCACCCGTTTACGCCTCATCCCATCCCCCTACTCACGACTTTCCGATTTAACAGAAAGACAGAAGGAAGCATTCAACAAAATAGCTGTCCTCAAGTGAGAACGTGTACACACACACACACACACACACACACATCCCCAGGTCATCTTTGCATATAAACCGTTTCAAATGACAGAAACGACACCTCCGATCCTCCGAGGACATTGTAAATTAATTTGGTAATGAGATGTCAATATTTGGTGGAAAGATAATAAAAAAAAGAGCTGAGAATTTTTTTGGGACTGACATGCAACTCGCTGTTCTTCCACAGATCCATTTCAATTAATAGATACATCAATGTGCATGGGGGTATATGTAATTTGAGTACAAACACTTTGTGTGGTTCAGGACCTGACATTATGTTGATTACTTTACCATTTTTTATGCACCGTTATCTCTAAGAGTTTTCTCTTTTAGTGCAGTGTGGAAGATCCCTACATGTTTCACTACTGAAACACATTAAAGTATAAAGTATTAACAGCAGGTTGAGGATCAGCCACGAGCTTTCTGCATGTTACTTATGAATTACTGACAGTGGCTCCTTAACGCAGTTAGAGCATATACAAAAAAAAAATAGACATGAATTAATACCTTGTCAAGTTTTCAGTGTGGGACAATTGTATCACACTGTGTGTACATTTGGGGCCCCTGTGTGTCCTCGGCCACTTCCAAATGAGGATACCACTCCTGGCTCCTGGCTACATTCACACCTGTGTCTGGGACTGTTTACTGTTTTCATGCAGCCAGTCAAGATACATTTTAGTGCTTGTTTGTGACTCTCTTAGGTGTTGGGGAAGCAGTGGTGGGGAGATGGGGGAGATAGAGCAACAACAGTGGAGCAAGAAAGAAAAAGAAAAGAGAGAAAGGTGGAATTAATCCCACTGTTCTCTTCCATATAGACGTATGGCAGCTCTTTATTCATATTTTTTTTCAATCCGTGCATATTCAACTCCCCACACACATTTATACGCCTCTCAGCAGGCAAGGTCAGACTCATGTTCCCTGAATATGTAATTGCATCGCTCTTTGCTAACCATGCACATGTCTATTTCAGACATGTGCATGCAAATGCGTTCAGTAATCAATGGAGATGAAGTGGTCATGCACCAGCAGAAATCTCATCCACAGTCAAATGGCAGTTTTCCTTGCAGAAGGCTTTGTAGAGCACTTGCAGGTGGTCTTTTAAACAAACAATGATTTAAAAAAATCCAACATGAATCCATTTCATGAAAATATGTCTTTGAGGTCACATGGTGTGGTGCTAAATATATCCAAATTGTATCCATCTCAGAGACACATGTTGTGAGTAACAAGTCTCCTCGATGAGGAATCAGGAAATTACAACGTACTTGTTTGTGAATAATATATCACTTTTGCGTGCTCCATTACACATACTTTATGTGCTGAAGCACAGTGATTCATTATTTATCAGCTTTATTCTGATCTAAGAATAGTATAAACAGTATATACAGACTGCTCAGAATGGCTGTTTATTGTATCATCTGCAGCCAAAAACGAAAAAAGCCCTGCAATCATTCATAAATCTCATTAAATAGCATCACATAAGAAGTATGATTTTCCATATCATCAACACACTCAGGTCTGATTTTGCTGTATTTGGGTGTAAAGACATATAAATAAAAGTGTTGCTGTCCTCCGACTTGAGATAAGTATCATGCATCTACTTATGTCTGAACACAATTCACATACAAATATGTAGCTGCTCTTAACTGCAACTTACATGTTCCTGGACGGACTATGCAACAGATGGAGACTTCTGTCTCTGGCTGGTACACATACTTTGTCCTGTGGTACCGTATATCTGGTTGGAGCAGACACAGTGTACCACATTCAGAGTCCATCAACTCTGCAGCGTTTCCAGACATCCTACTCCTCTGGTTCAGCAAAGTTGGTGGGTTTGCATGTGTTTGTGTGTGAGATTGACAAGTCCGAGAAAAGACCTCCTGTTGTTTGTCAGTGAGTCACAGACAAACATAGTAATACACACACACACACACACACACACACACACACACACACACACACACACAAAACTGGTGGCTAACGGTCTACCTGTTTTGGAAATAGATACGATATCATAGGCTGGCTGATGCATACTTAACAGGAGTCCAGCATGTTAACCTCTCCTTTATTTAGCTCCTGTCCTGTGGAGTCAACAAGGGGAACCAATATCAGATGGCAAACTGGCCATGAATTTGAATCAGTATTCAGGCAAATGGAAGTAGATTGCAGCAACAACAAATGCATGCGTGAGCGTATGAATTTCTTATTGGGAGATACAGCTCGTGGGGAAATTGCAGGGCTTTCAGCTGTCACATCATAAAACTACGTTAAAACAACACTCAAATTTGACACCACGTTCCTTACTGGACTTACAGTGCACGGCTTTAAAAAGACAAAATTGCGATTGATGCAGCGGAGCTTGTTTTAGTTTTGTTTTGGGTGTTTTTCTTCTCATTTTCAGACTTGTAGTCCTAGTCTCCGTCAACCTCTGCTGATGCTGCCTCATGCGATAATCACCTCAGAGAGATTTATCAGAATTTGTGCTACTCCCTCAGGACTGTCTCAAGAAATTTTTACACTTGATTGAATGTGTGAGGGAGAAATCATTAAACATTCACACTACAAAATAAAATATATACCGAATGTAAAAAAAAAATATGGCTAATCAAGACAAAATCCGGCAAGGGGCAGTAAAAACAGACTTAGCTCTTCCCTCAAACACTTTGCCTGCTTTCCTCTAACATTTCAAAGCACAGAACTCCGAACGAACAACACCGTGCCCCTTCTAAACTGTCTTCCAGCTAATGAAAGGAAGTGGCCAGCTGCCGTGCTTCACACTCAGAAGTTTACACTGGTCATCTGAAATGAACTTCAGAGACCAGAGGTGGTGCACAGCTCGCTCAATCTGTTACAAATGCCCTTTGATCCCACGTGAAACACTCGTGGTGTCGTTGCCTCCCCACAACAAGTGTCACCCATGATAGTGGGGCAGCCGAGTCTCTTGTTCTGACCTTTGCTCCGTCGGCACACATATGCACAAATCTTATTTTGACGTAATGGTGCCAAGGATGATGTCTTTGGACAACAACTGGTGGCTGGTGTGGAGAGGGTGGCGGGCACTCTGATCATACGACTGAGCTCTTAATTTCTACGGAATATAAGCAGAGTCACGTAAATTTGATATGAGGGTCGCTTTTGTCGGCCTTCTAATGCACAAGTGCATCCTACACCAGGAAGGGGCCAGAGAAGCCGCCTGGACAAAGCTCTTTGTTCTGCATTTTGAAAGTCAACAGGCTTGGACGCAAACAAGTTATTTTTAAGCCTCGGTTTCTCCTAAGTCTCCTAAGCACCAGAGCACAGGAAACGCAGCAAAATGGTCAAACTTCACATAGAAAGCTCAATATGTGTGGTGAAGCAGTGCACTTCAAAACTACCACAAAGAAAACATGTAATAGTGGGTTTATAACGTTTATATAGATTATTGTATCATACTATATTGACCCTACCTATGGCTCACTTAATTCTCAACTGCTCTTGGACATGTGAATGGAAAATGTGAGCAAATTGCAGCTTCGCAGCCCCCGGCAAGGCCTGTAATGTCTATCAGGTCAGAAATTGTAAGAAAAAAAAGAAGTGAAGAGAAAATGGCTTCAATTATAGTCTGTCAAAAGGTGAGCAATAAGAATGCACTCAAAAAGAAACATCATCATGGCTGTTTGTGAAAGTCTCACACTAAGCATTTGTTTATTTACTTTATTGTCTGCATGTGTCCGACTACAAATTGTGCATCTTCAAAAGAGAAAAATATAAGGTTTGAAATTTAGTCCCCTGTTGAATCATTGATGTCATGTTTCTGTATATGCTCCTTCCCTCTGCCTTACTGCCCCTGTGCAACGTTCAATCAATCACCACGACTTATCTCGCTCATCAGTCTCTGAGGCTCATGTCCCAACCTCACCCCTCCCTCGTGAATCAACAGACAAATGCATACTAAACAGCAGTCGTCTTTCTTTTATTAGTCTTCCTCATCTCTTCTCATTACAATCCGGAAATGTATTTTTTTATTTTTTTTTAAAGGAAGACCCTTAAGTGAATCTTAACCTTCTGCCCCGGAAATTATGTTAGCATTTCTCAAGAATTATTGGCAACACTGGAGCGGCACGATGTATCCAGTATGTTTGTAGGAGAATGTATTAGAGCGACAGATGGGCCGTCACTCTCACTCTGAAGAGATTTAAAGGATCAAAGAGGGGGAAAGGGAGGGGGGGCGTGAGAGTAGTTACCATGGTGACTATGACATCGTGAAAGGCTTGCGCGCTCTGCCTCAAAGGGAATTCTGTTTGTGGGGAGGTGAAGGCAAACAAAAGTCCCGAGACCACAGTAGCAGGCAGTTTACGAAATTTAAGTGACAGAAATCGCTCTCAGAGATCT
This sequence comes from Mola mola, assembly GCA_001698575.1. Lineage (NCBI taxonomy): Eukaryota > Metazoa > Chordata > Actinopteri > Tetraodontiformes > Molidae > Mola > Mola mola. Next base: position 525,827 of record KV751340.1, read on the forward strand.
CAGAAAAGGAGGACAGTCCAAAAAAGATGCTGATGCTGTCTCTGCCGCCCCGCTCCATCCCTCCGCTGTAAAGGATCCGTGTTACGTCAACACGCTAATAACACAGCAAGGCTTGTTTGGAGGTGAGTGTTCCAGTCAGTTCAGTCATTTTTGGTGCTTTGGGGGACAGAGAAAGAAGGAAGGAAAAAGAGACAAAGCAGTGTGAAAGTGTATTTTCCAGCTTTACTGTTTATGTTTACATTAAATATTTCTATTATGGTGTCACCACGTTGGCCATCCAATATAAAGACAAATGACACATAAGACAAATTGTGGGAAAATGTAAAAAAAAATCACTAACAAAATCAGCAACCATAGAATGTTGGAAAATCGAGATAAATACTAATGTAATAATTAATCTTTCTTCCTTTTCAGATTTTCATGAGAGACAATGACAGTACTCTCTGAGAGGGACACAGTAGACGGGATGGAAATATCAAAGGCTGCAATCCTTTAAACTCAGTTTGGATGTCAGATTAACTGAAGTGGTATCAACTATAAATTATCTAACTTCAGTACACTCGGTTACCAATCTATACTGACTAAACCAATGTGATATTTTAGCAAATAGTGATTGATTATTCACTCTGCTGTTGGATTGCAAGATTAGTCAAGCTTGGTAAAATTGTGAAATCTTCTGAAGTACCTTTAAAGCTGTTGAATTTAGATATAACCTTTTAAAACATTTTCTTAAGCTATTTAAAAACCGGTGGGGGGGGGTTATACAACACATTTATCTGGGACCGGGTGGCACGTGGTTAACACTGTCATCTCACAGCAAGGCCTTTCTGTGTTGAAGTGCATGTTCTCCTTGTGTTTGTGTATCTTTTCTCGGGGGACTAGGCTTATTGGCTACTCTAAATTGCCCGTGAGTCTGAATGGTTGTTTGTCTCTGTATGCCTGCGCTGCAATGAACTGGGTGTAACCCGCCTTTGCCTAATGATGCTGGGATAGGCCCCAAGCAGATAGGTTTGGATATAAAGCCTTTATCAATTTTAAGACACATAGAAAAAGGCAACTTCAAAATTGCGTTTTGTCTTTTTTTTTTGTTTTATAAAGCTATTGATATGTATTTAAAAATATTAGCTAAATACTCACAGCCATGGCTGTGAGGTCCTTCGTATTTGTCACATCCTGCTGTGGCCGATAGTGAGGATCTGGCTGGTATCGATCACTCTGACTCTCTCACGGACTTGGTTATTATGTAAAGGCACAGGCTTATTTTTAGAGAGCACTATCAGTGGAAGCAACCACTCTTCCCCACCCCAGGCTTTGGCCCAGTTGCGCCCGTTCCATTATGCGTGAGAAGGAGACCATATGGATTACATGCTGTGATGGCTTGAACAGTGTACAGTGTGAGGGAGTGAAGATGACAGATGACTGATCGAGGTGCATTAAATCACTGGGTTAGGTATGACAAAACTCAACAACTTAAATAAAACAAAAAATATAAGATTTTTGTGGCGTCGGTTCTGTTTTTATAGCATAGGTCATGTCATGGTGACTGCAGAGCGGTTACTCAGAGTGCAGGGTATGGTGAAAGCACTGGTGAAATCACACTCATGTGTTGTGTAATGTTGACATACACTGGCCTGGTTACCATTACTGTACCGCAACCCACATTATCGCCAATGTTTTAATGTATTTGTTAATTATCTTTAATTTAAGTAGTTGCAAATTTACCAGAAACAGAAATTACACATTTGATCCAAGCCATTAGATCAGAAAAAAATAGGAGACAGGAGACAGAATAAGGGGATAGTTGCAAAGCAATAGCAAAGTGGTGGACGTTGAGAGGAACATCAGAAGGGGAAGCAGAGAAGGGGAAGACACACAAGAGGAATAAAGGATGATAGTAACAGAGAGAGGGAGGGAATATGAACACACACTGGCAGAAAATTAAGGTGGCAGTCTGCCAAAGGTCATTAAAAGAATTAAAATACTAAAATCTGTGGTGTATTTTGACACTTTAACATAAATAAATAGGCAACAATTCAGCCAGTTTGTTTAAATTCTGCTTGTTGCACTAATGTTTAAGTGATTCGCTGAAGGAACATCTGCATTCCTTTTTATTTTTTTTTTTAAACGAATGCAAGCACATTGTCACGAACAGTCCACTCCAGTGCACAAAACGATGCTGACATTACACATGCCTAGTTAAGTTCAGGCATGCATATTTCCCATTAGCCCCCATTCTGCAGCCTTGTCTCACAGCCTTTGATCACCCCCCTGTCAAATGCCAGACCGAATGCCAGGACTGCCCCTCCTCTTACCGTACAACTCAATGGTCCCCTTGTTCGGAGCTAGCGCCCTAGAAGTGAGGCTTTGTGGAGGCAGCATTTATCCTTTGTCAATAAACATGGATGGATGGATGTGGAGGGATGACAGAGTGATGAAAAGTAACAAGCGAGCAAGCCAAAGAGGAGAGGTCACTAGTGGATCGGTCCTTGTGAAAAAATCATCATGCATTCAAACTCTGCAGAGCGCTAACAGCATTCGCCAGCGCAGCGATGAAAAACTCAAGGGGGCGAGCAAGTGGAATAATCATTATCTGAACGTGGAGGGCTGTTGCAGGTCACAGTATTACTGTCAGCACAGGCAGGGTGAAGAAAGGATAAATTGGAGAACAGAGCAGACAGCTGCCATTTTTGTGTGCTTTAACTCACAGCATTTTGTAAATGTGGGCTACCTCTGTCAGATGTGGGAGTCTCTGTTACCTTGCTTAAGAGCCTGTGAATGGAATGATGATGAGGGGGAGGGGAAGGCGGAGACC
>KV751340.1:528673-543333 GCA_001698575.1 Mola mola
TTTTGACGACGCCAGATACCACTGTGCCTTTGGGAATTGGGAGCAAATATTACGCTCTTTCTATTCTTGCATATTTGCATCCTGTGTACAGGCTGCTGCATCCTCTTTTCTGTGTGTGTGTGTTTCCATGCATGTTTTTGTATCCTGAGCAACAACCATACCTCCAACCCACTCTGTCCTAATACTACTACTAATAATACAGAAATACACTGTATGTGTTTACGGTACACAGCCATGCAGTTTCATATGTAAACGCTGATCAAAGTGATAAACAAATGAATGAACGAATCAATAAAAATCATCACATGTAAAAAGCATAATTCACAATTGCAAATATTTTGGCAAACTATTACTAAATCATCTGTTTATTAGCAACAACATTTTAACTTTATACATAAATTATATTATAGCCAGAGTGAACATCATCTGGTGAAAATTAGTTCTTGCTCTCTTGCTACAGGAAAGTCGCCCACTTCTGGTGTCAAGTTTGCCTTCCTTTATCGAAGAAACTGGTTTCTCCTGTTAATTTGCCTCTCATTGATATGTCAACTTTAGCTCTGACACATCTAAGTAGAGACGAATAATGTTGGCTGGCTTGACAGCGGCACAAACAATGTTGTCCCTCTACTGGCTAAAACCAAACTTGCTTATAATCTCAATAAGTTAAATTATATATTGAGCTTTCTTTCGCCAAAATGCATGGTGCCAAAGAGAAAGACTAAAACACATACTGAACTATTTAAAGCTGTGAATAAATATATTTCAACCGTTGCTGTTTGCCTCTAACTGTCATTAAAGTTGCCTTGTCTTAACCAGCTGTAATGATAAAGGACAAACCACAGCTCTCTATTTCCATCTCATTATCGACAATAATACCTCCAAAACATGAGAAAAGGCAATAATAACAATCGAGGATTTTTTTCTGTTTACAGGAAAGGAAATAATGAGGCTTTCACTGCACTCTGGACACAGCACTCTGGGCTGGAATATGAGAAGTTCATAATGACATGGCACCCTCAAGGACAATGGAGGCCAGAGGAATGTGGCTCACCTCCAAGTTGCTCACGGATAAATACTAGAGCAGATACAATCAATAGAAAATAGGGCTTGGAGCTAAAAATATGTGCGGCCAGGCAGCCACTAAGTGAAATATGAGCACGAGAAATTAGAAAAGGAACACGACAACGGCAGCATTTAGTGATCTGACTGCACAATCTCACATTACTGATGAGGCAGAGCTCGATTTACATCTTGACATCGACATGCTGTATATTAGAGAACTTGATGTACTTGTGAAACAAGAAACTTGCATGCCCTTGCTAATAATACCTTGTCAGATTTACTTATAAACTGTGTTATTGTAAATCTGTTGCTAATGGCCGCTCAATTGTCAAAGCATTTGCAGAGTGCAAAACACTCCTTAAGTGTAGTAGGTTAAAAATAGATTTTAAAAAATCTAGCTAGTGCTAGATAGTTAGTGCAGCATGAAATCTGAGCTTTTTAAGCTTGAAAAAATGATCATAACAATATTACTTTGTTTATATGTAGCCATCTTTAAAATCTCGTGTGCGTCCGTCAAGAGTTTAGTCTTAGTTTAACGTGGTAAAGCCAACTTACGTTGCATATTTCCTGGAGTTGGACAATTTGCTTTCACCACAGGCAATAAGATTATTCAAACCTGTCGTTTTTTTTTTTACACTGACATAATCCCTAATTGCCCTCTACACACACGACACACATATCATACGAGAGCAAGTAGACTGAATTTCAATATTTTATTACTCCTTAGTAGAATGAATCATGTACATTGTATAAAAGGTTTGAATACTTGATCAACACAAGCCTATGTTCTGCAGATTTATTTGTTATGTTGTCAGTATATTGGATTGTTGACACTGATGGCTGTTTCTCACCATTAATTTCAAAACACTGTCAATGGCCCTAGCTGCGTTCAACCAGACCAAAATAATGGTCTAAATTAAGATCTACTCTACTGGCATGGCTACATATTAAGGTAGATTTGAGCTTTTCTGGAAATTTCACTTGTTTTCAGAGGAGAAAGAGCTAGTCATACAAAAGGACCTTTGAGTATCTTGTCGTTCTGCAGTGTGTGCTGCCTAGAATTCTCCTTTAAAACCAAATTTGCAACCAAATGCAACACAATTGCCCTTTTCTGCAAGTCTGAGCTGCACTCAGGCATCCTGTTTTCCATCAGAGAGTCTGCCCTCCGCCTTGCTCTGACTCTCACATTCCTTCTGTGCCTGCAATGTTTTGCCTTCAGCTCCCACAGCTCATCCTGGATGTTGCAGGCAGTTTTGCTGGATGAAATTGTCCTGCCTACACTACAAACTACACTAGCTGCTTGTTGGCTGCTTATCCCACATTCGTAAACATGACTGCACAGAGTTGCAAAGGGAGGTTGATTCTTATACAATAATTACTACCTGCTGTGCTACAGTTACATTATTGTAAGGCTTGTTCTAAAACCACAGATGAAAACCTGTACTGGACTTCATGGGTAATATATTCTCCAATCATGATCACATACTTGCGCCATGCAGGAGATGCTGGGTCAAATATTAGAGGGCTCTCTCTGTGGTTATAGAACAAGGGTTATAATAAAACCTGTTGTGTGTCACATAGGCGTTGCCCTTTACTGGACTCTATGGGTACATTGGGTACTAATAAATGACTAAACTGCTGTGACCGGAATCGTTCCAACACACTGATAGCAGATGGCTGCCCACCTAGAGCTGGGGTCTGTTCCAAGGATTCTACCTTTGAAAGGTAGTATTTCCTTACCACTTTTGCCAAGTGTTCGCCCATGGGACACGGTGACATGTGGTAGTGCAATGCCCAGATGAACGGGTTCAGGTGCAGTGCAAATGGCAGTCAAACAGCCAGCCACTCAAGCACCTTTATCAATTTTGTGTCACCCTGTTGGGACAGACCCTATAAGCAGGGGTCCGACACATCCAAGAGGTAGAATCATATGATCAGATATGGCGTCATCTCAGTTGCTGCTGTACATACGTTCTTGACACATATCCCACTGAAAGACACCAATGGCACTGCGCACCAGCAAGAGCATCGCCGCCTAATGGAGGAAAACCATTTCATACGTCAAATAATTTTTAACAAACTCATATAATGGAAAATTATTAATGTCCAGAGAGTACTATCACTCTCTCAGTGGAAATTATTCACGCAGGAAAAACAGGTTAACCTTCTCTGTTCAATATATTCAGTCTTCTCTCTTTTTAAATGTTTTTTTCATGTTCCTCAAGAGAAAAGCAGATCTGCACGAGAATATAATTATGGTGCTGATGATTTAAAGGGATGTAAAAAAGCTACAGTTTTGGCAGTTCTGGAGATCCAATGTACGTTTGTTAAAATAAAAGTCAACCTACACACTTTTCCAACAGCTGCTTTGAGAGTTATACACACGAACACCAACAGTACCACGTGCCAAATAGCGATGAAGGCAATGTTTGATAATATTCCATGCTAACACCACTCCCACGAAGGAGGATACTTGGAGTCTTTCTAATCTGCCCTGTAGTGTAGCATCATTGTTTTACGATGCCATTCATCCTGGGGATTATTTCATTTGCTGCCTCGGCCTAGCTAGATCACTTATTACATCACAGTGCACCTTATCTCCAAGGACACGCTAACGACCCCGTTAAACAAGGATGAGAAATCCTGCAGTGTGACGCTGCTGGCTCCCAAGCGTGATCCATTACTCTGTGTGTACTTGCTCGCCACCATGCGTGTTTGAATGTACCACAAGACCAACATGTGCCTCCCACACAGGCGCATAAGCCTCTACAGACATTATTACATTTTTCTGTCATCCCTTCCCAAGAAAACTCATCTTCTGTTCACTTCGTTTCCACAGGGAACAGCAGCCCTTTGCACTGAGTGACCATGATCCCTTTTTGTAGCACAGTGTGCCGTGACAAGGCCTGGATCAGCACCATAGCAAGTAAGAACAGTAAATGTCAGACAGTGTATGGAATGCAACGGAGCAATCCCCTCAACCAGGCACAGAATAGTTATTTTGCCATTTAGCGCTATTTTACCTCACACTGTAAGGTTGTGTAACAGGAGGCCACATTCAGGGCAGCAGAAGCACAAGGTCAGTGGACATGCAGTGTCATTGTTGTCCACCAGGAATTCCAAACATATCCAATAACCTCAGGGCACTTGAGGCACCAGACAGCGCACTGCTGTTGGAGGCCATTGTCTTACTTAAAGTGCCAATGAGAAGTTGCCTTGACTGTGACCCCAAGCAGCCACTGGTTGATGTGAAAGAGGAAAGACAGTTTGGTGTTGCGGCACTGTTCCGATAGGACCACAGCACATTATGTATAATTCAACAAAATTGCTCTTTTTGGGTTTGGATTGCTATTCCAAAAAAAAAGAGAAAAAGATAAAGAAAAAGGAAAAGAAACTCACCCATTATATTTGTCTGTCATGCTCTCTGCTGCAATCACAATCAAAAGCATCTGGTTACATAAATCACTAAGATGTAGTGGAAAAATGGTGAGTGACGTTGTGCTTTCAAAAGTAGCCAAAACATCTTTTCTTCTCTCCCCATTATGAAGACCTGCATTCACAGTGTTCAATGACATTGGCTCCTTCACTAAAATTCTTGTCATATTACCACGCTTCTACAGTACTGAGATGCAAGCGCATTAACAATAGACTCCTATTCAAATCTGCTAGACCTGTACTCAACACGTTATTCACTGTCACTGGGATATGACAAATGTGCCTGTCACACAGACAGAAGTCTACTGTAGATGAGGTTCAAGGTCAAGGTCAAATGTATTCATAAAGCACATTTAAAGACAACCAAAAGTTGACCAATGTGCTTGGCAAGCTGAAAATCTACAAAACACAAAAGCACACCAAAGCAAAAAGACAAGCAAATATGTGGAGTCCAGATGTCAGAGTTCAACTCGAATTGAAGGCCAGTGAAAAAAGGTATGTCTCTTCGTGCAAGGACTCGAAAGTGTTAATGGTCTGAGCAGTTCTCATATGAATAGGTCAACTATTCCACAATTTAGGGGCAGCCACAGAAAATGCTCGGTCGCCTCTATGTTTGAGACTGGACCCTGGAACACCCACAAGCATCTGACTGGACGACCTCAGAGCTTTAACTGGAGTACAGAGGTGTAACAGTTCACATAAATAAGGAGGTGCTAAGCCATTTAAAACCTTAAAAACAAACTTCAGCTGGTGAAACAGGTGTTAAAATTTAATATATAGACATACAGATATACTGTATATATGACATTTTTACTGTGTCAAATCCCTAAATTGTCACTACTTGGAGCATCACATGGATGATCTTATTTCATCCACCTCCTCCAGAAATGTTACTTCAGTCACTTCTGACCTAAAATGTCAACTAGCTGGAGGGTGTCAGAAATTACCAGTCTGACTACACACTATGGTAATATATAGTCAGTGAGCATGCCCGGACATTGCTTAGAATCCTTTGGGTCTTAGCCAGAAGAGAGCTGCTTTTAATTCAGCAGCCATATGGATTGGGGAATCGTATATCATCATTTTATTATCTTTTAATGATAAGTGATGAAAGACGAAGATGACGCATGTTAAGAAAACATGTAATGATTGTATTTTAAATGGTACCTACCTCTTTTCTTTGGGTATTTTTCAAATTTAAAAGTGATGCAGGCACAACTCAAGGATACCCCTGCGTCTGAACTTGGAGGCATGTTAGGAAGTGACCCTGAGCCCAACATCCTGTCTACTAAAATATTCTCTGTGTGGTGGACAGAGCTAACACTCAAGCCTATGCTGTGTTTGGATAAGAAGAAAAAAGCTGCTGGCCTCCACATTCAGACAATAGACTCTTTGAATTCGTACAACACCTTAGATAGGGCGGGGGCTGTTTTTATTCCTGAAACAACATGCCTTTGATTTCCATCCTCACAGCCTGATTACAAATACTATGAACTCTAAAGCCTCTGAGGAGCCAACATTACTTTTTCACCCTGAATAAATGATGGCAACAATAAGTTTACTAATGTTTGTGAATTAAGGCATGGATCTCTGAAAGGCTAAGTCAGTTGAGCATTTTGAAGTTGTAGTCTAATTAATGTTGGGCTGCCCACAGCACTGCTGCTGGAATCTGAGGTCCCCAAGGTGGCAATCTGTATATTTCCTTTTTTTTCGTCACACACAGTCTGTCAGTCCATGTTTCTTCTTGACCAGCCAGATTGCAGCCTGCAGCTGCTTAGCTCCACAACATTTTGCTTGTAATATGAAATTTGACCGACTAATCAAAGGGTAGAATAGCATATTTCACACTGTCCAAAAACATTGGTGGTAATGTGACTCCTCCAGCTGCTTTTCTCGCCTACGTTTTCACTTAATTTGGAAAGTTACCCTCCAATTACCCAGCCCGTGCCACTCCTAACTGTTGCCTGAGAACGATGAAGTCATCCTCGTGCCCCATCGGAATACATGTAGCCGTGGCTCGTGAGACAATGATTAGCTTTGCTGCCTTGCCAGGACGAATAACAGTGTTATTCCTTTCAGCAAGTGCCCCAAAAATGAAAAAATGTTTACGCTCAAGTAAAAACCACTCTAGCAGCTGTAGAATTTGAATGGGAGCAATTTAAGTTGGAAGTCGTGTGACTTTGTGACAAATTGCATGGGAGGAATTTGACGTGAATGGATAGGTCAACATAATTTCAACATTGTTTTTTTTTTTTTCTTTTTAAGCATGTCTAAGATCTGTCCCTAATGTTAACTATGTGGTAATTATTTTTATAACCATAACTCCCTCAACAACAAAATTTGACAAAGTAGTCATGTCAACCTAAAGCGGGATGTTTCGCTGCATAACCATGACACTTTCGTGCAGGCTAAAACGGCTAAGCCTAGACTTTTGAACACTTGTTTTGTAAGACCCTGAAAGACACAAGAAGCAAATCATTTCATTCTGCAAATACAGCAGATCAGAAAAGAGTTAAGTCATTCTCGAGGGCATGGGTGTATTTTTTCCAGTTCTGTAATTTGGAGGACACTTAAACAGTTTGGGAGCAGACTGTGAAACTCAACATCGGCATGACCAACTTTGGAAATGTTTTTGTCTCACTTCTACTCAGACCTCAAGCATGTCTATCAGTTTTCCATCGGTTTTCTTTTTCACTAGTTCTCCAAAAGCCCTCTGAGTTATTTATCTACACAACAGTCAAAGAACATGTCTGCTGCTCCTTTCGGTTGCACTAAAGTTGTTTCTGCACCAGCAGATCTGTCACTGATTGATGAAGTAGTTACCTTTTAGGGCTCTGACACCATTTACTGAGCATGCAAAGTGTTAACTTTGTGGTTGCATTAAGGAAACTCTGAGGACCGCCTTGCTGCAAAGGGCAGTTTCTATTTAGAATAATGATAGTCTTGGTGTTGAGGAAGTGTGATTGCAAGTCTTAGAATTATGCAATAACGCGAAAGGTAGAAAAAACATGGTTTGCAAAATTTACAGTGAGTGGACTGCATATTTCTAGTGAGTGCTCAGCAATCTCTGTTATTGCATGAATAGGTAATGTCACCGCTGTCACCTTTGCCCAGTGATTTACAGTTTCAGCATTAACAGAGGTGTCAACACCAAAAACAAATGGTGCACGAGTTAATATGCTGGCGTGCACAACAGACCGGCTTCTTTTTCAAGGACATTGTGTTCTGTGTGCATTAAAACAGTTTTTAATATATCTCTCTCTCTCTCTCTCTGCTGTGGAAAAGTTCATTTACTGTTAAACTGAAACAGGGAAGCAGAGATAAGTTTACACCAAACTGTGCTTTAGATTGCTTTGATTCTTGATGTCAATTCCTTCACACATCTTGTGCACATGCGGCAGGATGTTTTTGCTATTTCTAGATTTTAACACTGTCTGTTTTGTATAGATGTTGGCACACAAGGACACACACACACGGATATTGAGATCTCTTCTTGTCATGATTCCAGCTGAAGTTTCTTTGGCAACTAACAAAGGTTGAGGAATGTTAATGTTTCACATATTCTGCTGGTGTATCTGCCAAATTCCTAAAAATTGAGTATAGAGCCTCCTAGAGACAAAATCTGCTGTGATAACACCCCAACCCCACCCCCCACCCATTTCCGATATCTGTCCCTTGTGTACTATAATATATACTTTTGCTACTTCATTTTCTCCTCCCCCTCTTTGCCGTGTCAGCACAGTTAAGAGAAAACAAATGTCAATTTGATGTGGCAAAGCCCAATTCAATCACTCTTTTCATCGTGAAATGCTCCATACGAAGCTTAAAAACATTTATTAATGGTTTCAAGGGAAATGTTCTTGGATCTTGAATGACCTGAGACTGGGCCAGACTCTCGGGCCTAGTCCTGTTCTGTCACCCCACCTGAGTCCAGCTCAGCAATAAGAAACCCTCTAGGTCTGTTGCTGGGTAGAAGCACATCTCCACCCCTTGCTGTGATTGGTTGATGCAGTCTCTGTGGCCCCACCTCTTGGAACACTGACCAGACATCTGTCACATAACCAAACAACTGCTCTGTGGACAGGTAATTGTGATGTGCTGGCTGCTAAAGTTAGAGAACACCTACATCTGCCAAAATATCTTTAACTGTATAAAGTTAAAATAAAGTTTGGACTGTCCCAACGGTTTCAAATCCTACTAGTAACTTCTTATCACTTTCTTTTATATTTTCAAGTGCTTTTTTCCTCTCCTGACCCGCATCTGTGAAAGGTCACTGAACTTTAAAGCACTTTCTCCTAAATGTGAGATTGAAATGTGCAATCAAACAATGTGACCCTCACATTACAGAGCATTTAGGAGTGAGGGAGAGAACATGGTGCTGTTAGTGGAGTTAATCATCTATGGCCTCTTTAAATATCTGTCAGTGTGTTTGCTTTCTGTTCCTCTTTAAGGGGTTGGAGAAAAAGAAGCAGCAGTGCAGTTGGGTGTTTAATTCTAATTTTCTACTGTACATCATGAAGCCTTTTTTTGTCCACCCTGCTGTGGATTATTTTAAAATTAAGATTAAAGTGTACCAATGGTACTGTGTGAAGAAAGACATTTAATCACTTGCCACATGCTTTTCTTCACTGGTGATTCACAGAAAAATTGAGAAATTTACCAACTGGCACAAGTTGAGCTCAGCTGCTGAGGTTGTATAGTTGTTGTATAGAGATAGGCATTTTAAACAGGGATAGCCAGGTTAATATTCCATGCAAACATAATATCCATGAACAATGCAAAAAAACCCAAAACATTTTTTATTTTTCATAGAAATACTAAGCTAAGCTACAAAGGTTGGATTTTGGACTTTACGAGGTGACACAACATTTAAACGAATGCTGATGCAGAACAAGTCGAATGCATTTTTTAACCTATGGAGAGGAAATCGGTTACAATGCAAGCACAGGGGCATGTGCATGTGTTTGTGCTTTGAAAAGCAGATCTTTGAATCCACCTTTACGCAGATAGCAGACATTTTATCTTGTAGAAAGAGCAGCAGCTGTGATAAATATCATGATTGCTCTGTTTCTTTAAGGGTGGCAGTACTTTCTGCCTTAATGTACAATGACTCTGGCGTTGGCATGACTAATTGGAATGGAAGCATTATTAATGTTATGAGTTACACAGTCGTTCTTAGCTCAAAATGTGTATTACTTGACAAAATCTGAGATGGGTAGCGGTGACTCAAGGGTGTGGTGAAAGGCTATTTGCCACCTTTTTATTCTAATGTTTACCATCAACATTGGGAGGCTTTTTTTGAATCTGGGTGCACCCAGGTGTGAGATTACACAATGTAATCCTTCCTCAAAACTGCACCTAGTCCTGCTGCATGTATGAGGCTTCCATAGAGACTAATTTCTGGGAAAGAGATGTTCCTGTTGTAAATCTTGTACATGTTGTTGTGCCCTCTTCTGAGCTGAGGCCATCTGCCCCTCCATCATAATATGCAACCAGCCATCTCACCTCAAACCCTCTTTCATCCTAATCCCTTGTTGTCTTCTTCTAATTATTTGGCAGGACTATCACGGCAATGAACCTGAATGGGACCTGGATTCTAATCTCTCAAAACCAGGGCAGTTTTTACTCAACTGAAAATCATGTCACATCCTGCAGTAAATGAATGTGACTTATCTTTAGCCTTGCCTTAACCTTGAACGAATTTTCATAAATAGAAAGTAATCAAATCATATTTGTAACAAGTTCTAGGTTTGTTTTGTTTTTTTGTTTTATACATTGAAGCAGACAGTCTGGTTGCATTGTTTACTGACAACGTTGGTTTGTTGTCAACACAGAACACAACTTTAACCATCGTCCAGATGTATGCAAACGACACACTCCTATATGCACATGAGAAAGAAACTACTGTCGCATTGTCATTAACAAAAAAAAAATAACAATTAAGATCTTACTTTAAAGCTATAAAATCATAGTGGATTTTTTTTCGTCTCATTCACAGGCCATCAGATACCCATACTATGGATTTCCCAGCTTGTCAGAAGTTCTTTGGGCCTCTGGGTTGGCAGCCAGCCTGAGCTACACTGTACCAACCCAAAACATCAGCATTTAAAAACCCAGGGATAAAAAAAAATGTAAAAAAAAAAAAAAAAGAAAAGTTAAGTCTAAATGCTGAGGCTGTTCTAGATTATATTATTACATTTGAAAGATATATTAAAAAACCATGCCGTGTATTGAAATAAAATACAGGGAAGTTTAGGCATACTAGAAATTCAACAACTAAAACCTCTAAGATATATTTGAATGGAGTGATTATTATTTTTATTACAGCATATGATACTGGTGTCAGGCTTGTTTTTAAAAGCCATTAAGTCACTTCATAAACATGTCCCAAACATCTCATCCATTGATCCATTATGATCCATTGTCTTTTCTATCTATCCTGTGCAGGATGCAGGTCCCTGAACCACACTTTAGCTTATACCAACTAACACCAGGCAACAGGTGTGATGCAGGACCCTGAAGAAGTTGCCAGTTCACCTACAGGCAATTAAGAGCCATCAGTTTGCCTAACTTGCATGTGTTTGGATTGTGGGAGGAGGCACCCAGAGGGAACCATTGCAGGTACGGGGAGAACATTCCCACACATACACACAGTGATATGTTAAAGGCAAAACGCTATGTTTTTACAATTCAGTTTTATATTGAGGCACCCAGCTTGTGCCTCAGACAATCCATCCACTAGATTGGTCCTCAGCTGTTGAAGAGCTTTGTTCAGCTCTGCAATCACAATCACCCTAACTGAAAGCCTAAACACACTTTCATAGTGTGTTTAGAATAACCAGTCTTGTCAGTATAATTTTTAATGATTTATTTATTTTTGAATTCTTACGTATTTTTATAAGATATATGAATGTGTTGAATATTAGTGATATTAATATTTTGATATACAAAAAGTGTGTGTGCATGTGTGTAATGTAGTTTTGTTATTATTATTTTTACCTGCCGTGGGACTACCAATGGAAATTAGTTAATAGCTAACTCTTTCCTATGTTTAGAAGTGTAATTTGGGCCCTGACTTAAATAAACTTCAGAAACTAAAATAAGTATGGTTTCAGCTAGTTCTTCTGTCATGCATAAGAAATAAACTGCAGTATTGTACAAACCGTGCAGCAGCTGTAATAGGGCAACTCTGCTTTAAATGCTGAATTTGAAATTCAAACATTTAATCAAAACATGCTGGGAGGAATGTCTGATCTGCTAAACACATAGACAGAAGCTGTTCAGAACAAATATTGCCACACTAGATGAATAAAATTCAAAAAAAGAATTACACATTGCTAATTATTTTACGCAGTGGCCCGTACATATGTTGTTGGGTTTTTAAATGGGGAAGTAGTGCTCTTCTCCTGATGAGAAAAATATTTTAAAAGGGTTTTTTTTCATTTTTAATTTAAAGGTTTAAAAGGAAAACAGAATTGTTTTTAATGTGAGCTTAATTTAAACATCCCAGCTTGAACATGTTTGAATGGATAAAATGCCTCTTGTGTGTTCATTTGTTCAAAATTCCATTTCGACAAATTCTCTAAAGAAAACTGTTTCTTTTCAACTCTCCAGGAGGATGACCTCTTAACCAGAATGAACAGAGCCCTTAAACACATCATAGAAGCTCACCAAACAGTTAGCTGGAGGAGAAGATAAGCAAGAAATGTTTAGTGGTGAAAACTGGAGTCTGTTTCAACAGAAATGATGTCTGTTTATACTGTCAGCATGATTATGTGATGTCTTTACAGTGATCACAGTGGATCCCAAAGACAAAGGCAGAGAAAAAAAAAATTCCTTTCCCATCATCAGGAAGTAGAAATCCAGACAAATACATAAACTGTTTAACACGCAATAGCTTGAAACAAAGTAACACAGTGCTAAGCCTTTGAACTTTAGGTGACGAGGAGATAAAACAAGCAGTCAAAATAAGCTGTGGCAACTCCCACATGTTTTATTCATCACAGCGTATTCTTTTGCTTTCGCTGTCCTTTCTTTCAATCCCAACCCTGAATGCTTAAATTTAAGTGTAATGAGGAAGAGAGGACGGGAGTGGGGAAACAGATGATTTCCCGTCGTGACCCACTGCAAGCAAAGCCAAAGATCTGGGAAAAAATTCTACATGAGTTTTCCAGGAGCAGCTCAGGGAAGGGTCACCGCTGTATTATCGCAGGTCGTAGCAGACTGCGCTGTTGTGCCATGACCGCGGGAGTGCACTTTGGCTCTTTCCGCTCCCTCCATCTCGCTCTGCCTGTACTCCCTCCTGTATTGACCACCTGGCATCAGGCAGCACACTCCCCTTCCATCTGCTTGTATTCTCAAGCTGAGAGACCACTGAAGGACAGATGGATGCATGGTTGGGAAAGAAGAAAGGTGGAAGGAAAAGTAAACAGTCAGGTCAGCAATGAGTGCTGCTGGCTATGTTTTATCAGTTTGAGGTTAAGAGAAATCCTGAACACTACAGTACACATGATAAAAATGAGTAATTATTAACAGGCTTTACACTGAGGGAGGTGCGAAGTAATCATGTGAGGTCCCGGACCGTCATCTGTATCACGACAGCGTTGCTATTTATGTCTAAATGAGATGGACCCGAACGCCAGCTAATCAATATTATTTGAGTGGTCCTATCACCCTGCACACATGAGAAATGTCAAAAGAGACGCACAGGGACGTGCAGTCACAGCCCAGCAACATGTTGATTGGCCGGGCTTTTCTTATTGATTCAGATGAAAGCATCTTTCCTCTCTGACAGCAATATGTCATATTTTTGTGATTCAATCCAAGAAAGAGGCTTTTCATGTTAATATGTTGAGGTCTTGACCATTGTTTTTTTTTTTTGTATAATAGTGTAGCCTTGATGGCGTGTGCTGACTGCATTGCTGTAAAAGAAAATCAGGTATGTAAAATGTGTTTTTGTGTGTCAGATGCAAGAGGCGGACATGATGTTTTCCTGGTGAATGGGTGGTGGGTGGATCAGTATGAGGCTAAAGGAACAACATGTACTGTTGTTTACCATAATCATTCAGTGGATGTCAACTCAACACACACTGTGATTTTTGTGTGTGTCCATGTATGGATCAACAGCAGGCAGAATGAGAATTAAAGAGTTGCTGCCTGCCTGTGATATCAGAGATACAATCTGGCAGTTCAGTGTCTCAATGAATAAGTGCACTGAGCGGGAACAATGCGTGACAGCGGCTCCCTCCACCTCACATTCATATTTCCCAGCAGCCACAGAAATGTAAATCTGCCGAGGTGTAAGTACACACGCGGGCCCCACATCAAGGGACTTCCAAATTCTCATCTTTGAACGCATTGTCAGAGGTTCAATTTGCCATGTTTGTGAGGTGATCAAAAGATAACAAGATCCATGGAGGGAAAAGAGGTTGTCAAACGTTTCTTCTTACATAATGAATTCATTTAGTGCAGCCTGTTAAGTCTCACCAATACAAGCCCCTGTGGTAGCACAGCAGTCTAATTAAGCTCAGACACAACATGCACCGGCTAAACTTTAGACAAGGCTCATATTTCTCCATCGAACTCTAACAAATTTACATCTCTGTAATATTCCCAAGGCTTCCTGCTGTGGCTGTGAACTCACTCATTTTACATCTCTTTCCAAAACCAGATGTGACTCACATTGGAATGTACATTGTGACACAAATACCAAATTGTTATTGTCTCCGAAGAAATTCAGAGGCAATAAAGAAATTTAAAAATCCAGACTTTATGCCCCATGTTATGGACCTCCAGTTCGAACTTAAAGCCTAACACACTTGTTTCCGTGGGAAATGTCTTACCCTGTAAAACTCATTCCCACGTACTGTAGTGGTCCATCAATACAGAAAAACTGCAGTACTTTCAGTTCACAAAACCAATACTTAATGCTGCAACGTCAAGCACTTTCATGTGAGTGTGTTTGTGTCTTCGTTTTGTTTCACTGGCTTGTTTGCTTTGGTTTTTGTGACATCTTTGGTGATCAGCGGGCATCGCTGCGGTGCCATGGGCAGCATTTCCCCAGTCATCACTGGGCAACAGCGTTACCACAATGTTGTTTTGGTTCACTGAACTGACAGCAGCCGCCCGAACCCCAGAACGACAGAAGCGTTGTTGTATTTGTT
>KV751340.1:551607-572617 GCA_001698575.1 Mola mola
TGACAATTGCTGCCTTGAGAACATGCTTTGGCTTGTGCAGGTTGTGAGTGACACTTGGGACATTGGCCTGTTGGAGTAACATGCAAGGCAAAGGCAGAAAGAGATGCTGCTCTTCCACTGACTGAGGGACAAAAGGGAGCAGGAAGAGGTGGCTGGAAAGCGAACACCAAAAGAAAAGGGAATTTTGAGGAAAAACATGATGGGCAGGAGATACCACTGGGTGAACTAAATTGTGCCACAAAACGATGTACTTCAAAAGAAGAGCCGATGTTACTAACCATGACCTATTGTTTAACCCGAGATGATAATCTCCTGGAACAATCACAGCTTTAAAAAGAAATTTCATTCCAATCCACTGAGCAGCATGTAAATTAGATTTCCCCTCATGGCGTCTCCCGATTTGTTGTCGAGAGGATAATCTTGCGGCATAACAAAACTTGCGGATGTCCTTCACCGCTGAGCTGAACGTGACACAAATGACAACACAAACACATCCAGCACAGTCTGTTGCGGGATCTCGGCCTGCGTCTACGTCTCACTCCCAGGTTATCCCAGATGGAAAAAGCTGCGTAATGCATCTGCCGTCTGTTTCACATTCATACCGGGAAATGAAAAACACAAGGATCCCTCTTGGGGCGTTAGGAAAGATTCGAAATGTGAATATGATATGAAGTTAAATATGAAGCTCACAGGCCTATGCATGTGCATATGATATCAATTATCATACTATGTTGTCCATTCAGCCACCTTTTCCACCCTACACGCATCACATTTATGCCCAAGTCTCACTGTGTTTCATATGAAATTGCCTCCGCCCACATCGTCACGTCTATCCTTTTCCCTTTCACACTCACACACACACACACGGATATTCCCCAACACTTCATGTTTCTAATGCTGGATGGAGGTTGTCATGGGAACACATCTCTGATTGTGTTTCCTCAAAAAAAAAAAAAACAACAAAACAAACAAACACAAAAACTCACTAAGGAGGCGGAGAGAGTGAAGTGTGGGCATAAGGAGAAAAAGGCAACACAAGCCACCGGTGACAGACAGGCTGTTTATGTTGGAAGTGCTATCGACAAAAATTCATAGTCAGTAGTTATTTTTTTTTTACGGAATATGGATGTCAATTTCAGTAAAATGCAGTAGTCGAACGCCACAGTTACATTAAGGAAACGGACTCAAAGAAGAGGAGGAACAGCTGCATGAAAAAAAAGCAAGGATTGCAACTTAAAGGCCTCAAAAAGAGGAAGAGGCATCAGTCAACTTAAACGTCGAGAACTGGACGAACCCCCTTCAACGAGCGCTTGAGCAACAGACAGCACACATGCTGCAACCATGTTAAGCCGTCCTCAGGCTTTCAACCTGCCGGCCACGATTGTCCTCAGATGCAGCCGAGTGTTCACTGTAGGTCAGGACGAGGCAACGTGGAGAGGGAGGAGACAGAATCAGGAGAGCACACACGTGCTACGGCCAAAGATTAGATGGCTCCTGATAACTGTAATTATATGACTATATTACAGCACATAAATACACCATCTCCACCTTCTTATGAATTGCTGCATTAAACTTATCTGTTCCTCTTCTTATCTTTTTCCCTTTGTACACTCTGCATAATGCTAATAACTCAGAGGTTTTAGAAACTGAGCTCCTTCTGTCCTAAGAGCATCACACCAGTGCTGCATGATTCAAAACAAACACACCTTTCTTTTATTCCCAAAGACCGTATGCTGTGAGCACCAAGCCTGGGGCTACTCTGTCCATAGATCATCTATTTCTTGGCTGGAACTAATTATAGACTTGATGTTGGCCAAGAAATAGATTGCTACTCAATCTCATAATGACGAACTGTCCATTTTACTCATATAAAGGCCGTACAATGATTAAGCTATATAATGTTAGATAGTGAGTTTAGTGCTCCTGGTACGAGGATTTTGTTACCTTTGGACACATCCTAACTCAATGTTCCCCCCTGTTTCCAGTTTTTATGCTAAGCTAAGCAATCCATCCTCCGATTACTACACAGGGGCAGTGTCAATCCCTTCATCTTAGCAAATATCACATTTCCCAAATTGTTGAAAAGCTCCTGAGAGTTTGGAAAAGAAAATGAAAATGCTCCTAACTTACATTCCTTGAAGTTAAATAATTTTAATTTTTTTCAGCGTTTTTTAACCTACAGGGTTCCTGTCTGATAGCATGAGTTCAAGCTCAACTCCCCTTTGTACACTAAAGCGAAAATAATAAATTGCCCCGGCACTAAAGACGTGTGGTGCTCTTACAGAAAACGAATTTCAGACTCAGTCTCTCTGTTCCCATCTGTCGGGTTGTCTATCTCACTGTCTGTCCCCGTCAGCGATTCATGACTCTGTCTCACCACAGACCAGCCACTGCAGTCAAAGATGCTCTATAATCACATCTTATACACGTGCCCGGTGTTAATGTGTGTGTGTGTTGTGTGTGTGTCTTACCAAAGCCAATGTGCATTTCCATCCACCTCGGAGTATGCTAAAGTACCTTTATGTCAAGTTCTACGTGATTTAGGGTAGCCAAGATCTAATCGACCTATTGACAGTTATACACAATATGTTGAATTTCTTTTTTAATGAAATATGATCCTGTTTTTTTCTGTAGATTTGTTTTAAACACTCAGCACTGTTCTACTCTGCAGGCGGGATTTATCAAAACACAGTGTTATGTCCCTCTCTCTGTAACTCAAACGATATAATAACGTGTGAGTTTCTCTTTGCTGTGTTTTCTCTTGCTTTCTGCTCTCAAAGCTTCTGAAATTCAAACTGAATAAATCAAGTTCTCCTGAGTTCGTGGCAGACTAGCAGATGTAGTTCTGCGCCTGTAGCTGTCAGTAAACCAATATACAGCAGCGCAGCAGAAATATAAATAAGTTTAAAGGTTGATAGTGTGAAACTGCTGCATTCGCGGTAGCAACATTTTATATATATGTTTTTCTATATACATTTTGTCGACATGCTGCGGCACCTTTGGAACCCAGCGTGCTTCACAGGTCTAATAATGTACACAAACAAAACTGTACATACAAATAACCTATATATACAAAAAGAGGCACAATTAATAATTGAAACACATGTAGAGGCTGGAGGGGGTGGGTGGAAAAAAAAGGGTTAGGTGGCAGAAATGCTGATCTAATTGGGTGAATTAAACTCCTCCGGAGGGATGAAGCTCTGACGGGACAGTCGCACATGTTTTTGCAGACAGTGGCCATTGTCAGGTGACCTGAGGGGTCTGGAGGGGGAAAATGGGTGTAGGAGGTCAGAGATGTATGAAAAGGTGAGATCTCGTACTGTCTTGTACATGACAAGTAAAATCTTGGTATCAATTCTCTATTTTATAAGAAAGCAGGGAAGGTGTGCGAGGATCGGAGTATAGATCTGCGGCTGGTGCTGATGAGTAGTCTGGCTGCTGGCTTTTGGACGAGTCGCTTGACAAAGACAGAGGAACAGGGCGTTCGAGTGAGCAAGACGGGAAAACGAAACGCTTCGAGCGTCAAGATCTCTAGCGGACAGCACAGGTTTGATTTTGGCAAGATTTCTGAGTCGGGGCGAGCAGGTCTGTGTGTGATTTAGGGTTTAGGGTTTTGATCAAAGACTCCATGAGTGGCTTCAGGATGAACACAGAGATGTGTTTGGAAACACCACCATACCACATATTAACAAGCGTTCAAATGGGCGCACATCCTCATGAATAGCCACTCTGTGACCATGAACATCGTGTCCCCGCTTTAGATCCATTACACAAAAGAGGACCAGTTGCCAGGCAACCATAGTAGATTCCAGGTAGTTGCGGCCCGCCCTATAAGAACTAGAAAATGTCTGCTACATATCCCCCCATAACACAGCAGATTGTTATTTTGGGTTTATTCTTTTCTTTGGATAAAAAAAAACAAGATATCCTAATATGTGACCAGTAGAGTCTTTATGGAAATAGCTAAATTAGCTGCTGATTGACACATTATACTTTTCCCATTGAATGATATCAGTGTTCTCATTAAACTCTCAGCAAGGAAGCATCTAAGCATGTTCCAAAAATGTGAATTTTTCCTTTAATCAGACTTCGGTCAGCTATTTACATGGTCTGCTGTATTAACAAATTCTGAATGAAACAAAACTTGATATCTGTGATTTTTGAAGAGCCCCTTTGTTGAGTTGTAAATTCTGCACAAGCATACTAATAGATAATCAAATGCATTCCATCAATAGATAAAAGCTTAAATATTAAGAAAAAAAACAAGAATTAGTCAACACATTGTGTGAATGTTAAAATAAAGCATCGACTTTGCATAAAATGACCCCTGGAAACTAATTCTACAACATAATCAGATACTATTCAGAAAAACACTCTGTTTCAAATATGTCATACAGCTCTCTTCACAATATTACAAGCAGTCACGTTTTCTTTTTAGTGTCTGCAGTAACCTTGGCATCACAGGAACAGCTCACCTTGCAGCCTCACCAAGCCGAGGACATCAAGGTATGATCACAGCGTGACTGTCTGCGTTCTCTCCTGCACTTAGACACCGGCATGAAGCCTTTTGATTGAATAAACATCTGAGCCGAAGAGGCTTTTGTAAGGCAGAATCTGCATGTTCCCTGATTTTATTATTGTTGGTATTGAAACTACAGCTTGCTCAGACTCACATTTGCATATGTGAAAGGGAAACATCTGCCATAAAAGTTGCAGCCATGAAGGGATTAATGGTAAAGTTCGTGTTCAAACACAGGCGATGTATTAGTTGTTATTATAAATGAACAAATCAGCTTTTTAATGAGCCACCTCATGACTGTGACTCATGAAACAGATAACGTGGAAGAATACAGAGCATCAATCACATTTTATTCCTCATGTGGACCACAGACACATACGGGCCATATTAACCACTTCTGAAATTGTAAAAAATGATTATACTTAGAGAGAATTAACGGAGAGAGAATAAAAGGAGCCATCATACATATTTTAAACCTCTGTCTGTCTGCACTGATATCTCACTCAATCAATCAATAAAGAAAAAAAAAATTGATGCAGTTATTATGATAAAATACGTACATATTTTTTTTTCCCAGGGACATTGAATAGGAAGTTCAAACTGAAAACCATCATTTATGCATTAAATATGAAGGTGCAGGTTTTAATTGTCAGCCACTTGTTCTACCAGTAGGGGGCAGGATTTCACCCCTTCCCAATGACACTGTTTTTGTACATTTAGACATGTAGAATCTCCTTAAAATGTATATTGAACAATAAGGGAGGCTTTGACTAATCTGATTGGAGCTTGGAGCTGTCTAAACTGAGTGATGCTGCCTCAGAAGCCGTGGTGTGTGGCATTTTCACTGTTGCATCTATTAGTCTTTCCATAGTATGGTCTTATGTAGCCCTGCGTGTCTATGGACTGACTTTGCATGTTGTGCAATTGAGCTAAGATAAAGGAGAAAGTGGGGCTGGTTTAAAGGCAGAAGGACAATCAAATGTCAAAAGTATGAATACACATCAAGCAGTCACACACATACTGCAGACTGAAAGACGTCAGCGGCTATAATTAAAGGTAAGTGACGTCCGTGGGTTCCTGGGCCCCCCCTCCCAGGAGGTCTTCAGAGGAATGTGACATGTAGGAGGGCCCCTGGGACAGGGAGATGAGGAATGTGAGATGGAGAAACATTTGTATGTGTCTCCCATTGGCAGGCACACTGTCGCCTGTCCTCATTAATCATGCCTATTTTACAATGAAGCAACCTCCACATACCTCCAATGTAGACGTGGTGCTTGTGATTCTCTGACTCTCCTATACGAGCTGCCTATATAGACCCTAGCACTGTCCGATTCTGAATTAAAGGGCTAGCTTGTCGGTAGATTTTGATTCTACAGGTCACTGGGGCTGTCAAAAATAGGGGGCCGAAAGGGACAGGGACATGGTTCATGAGTGAACAGTGGCAGGAAATGACATGGCTACAATCCAGATGCTGAAACAAGAAGTGTAGCATCACAGTTCATCTAAATGGGTGACATTAGAGTCACAGTGGGCACAAAATGCTGATGTAAAAGTTTGTTAGTATAACTTTGCGTAAAAAAAAATCTCTTTGTGCGCACACACAAACACACTGGTCACGTCATTAGAGCATCGTCTGAAATTGACTACTTAATGTGCGTAATAATCATGAAAACACTGGCAGGCATCCTAACGTGAACTGGTAACACTTTACAATAAGTGTAGATTAATTAACATTAGTTAATCCAGTAATAAGCATTTGCTAACAATTAATTAATGTGCCAACTAATAATTCAGCAACAGTCTTCTTGTCAAGGTTAACTAAGGTTTAAAACCATACTATTAAGTGTCATTTAAGGCATAAATGTTTTCTACTTCACAGTTAGGGTCCAAATGAGCATTAGTAAGTGGTTAATTCAGGTTAATAAATACTGTTTTTTGGGTTAGGTGGCAGTCTGTGTCCAAACACTTCACTTTGTATTATTGAACTGTTAGTTGATGGGCATTAGTGTGTTGACTAATATTAACAGTATGGTTAGAAAGTGTGGAATAAGTTCCTTACACCTGAATTAACTGTTCTTTAATGCTAATTACTGCATTAACTAATGTTAATTAATGCACCCTTATTTTAAAGTGTTACCGGGGAATCCATTGCATTTTAGAAGGTGAAGATGTCAGTCAGTGTCAGTGATGCACTGACAGTGATCGCCTTGTCCCACAACTCCTTGTCAACTCCTTTCACATAAGCTGTTGCATGAGCCGTGATACTTAAACATCAGTGTCCTCAGGCGGTAGAAGCTTGTTTGGTGGGTTGGGCAATTACAGTGTGCACTAACCAACAGTAACTTTAGGCCAGCATAGCATCTTCTCAGTCAAATGAGATGATGCCCTACTGACAGTTTTCAGACTGACTGACACAGTGGAAAGACGACTCATCCATCTCTGTTTACAGAATTTGTTCACCGTATACATTCTGGGGCAACTTAGGTACTTAGGAACTGACCAAAACCGATGACCAACTGACCAGCAATGTCATTCTTAGAGCCACATGCTCCTGAGGGGGAACCCATAACAAATGCAGGACATAACTCTGATTTACTCGTAACATAAACGATCACGTAATCGTTGGGTAATTTCATTATTTGGTTTTGAATGTGCAACGTCTGTATAGTATTCTAAAGAAGAAACACGCTTGTGAGTCACGAGGATCCTTATACCAACCAAGCTTCTCTCACCAGTAGCCCTGCTCTCATGTATACATACATGTGTGCGTCAGATATAAAGCTGAATCCCACAAGGAGACTGACTGAGTGTCTGAAAGCTTAAAGTGCCTCTTCAGAGAGAAAACCACTGCAAACTCCGTGAATCATACAATTGAAAAGGGAAAAAAGAGAGAGTGACTCACAAGACTAAAATCTTCCAGTTGCTGCCTGCCTGCACAAAAAAAGATAACAGCAGTAGGCCCACGTCACTGATGGAAGAGTAACTGGACCCCTGTGCAGAGGAGACAAATAAAGGAACAAGCAGTGTGAGTAATTTTACCCACATCTCTCTGCAGCCTGTCATGCTCTGCTGGCCAGTGATGTCACTCACCCCAACATACACAAATAACACAGAGCATGTAAGGCACACACATACTGTGCATTAAACACAACCACGTACACATTTATGAAAACACAAACACATATGCACATGATCCCCCATGGAGATGGATAACTGTATGTTTATCTGTATCTGTCTTCTTCTTCCTCCGTGTGCGTTTCGAACATTCACAGTCTAACGTCAGCACCGACAAAAGACTGCGAGATTCAGGTTTCCTCCTGCTGCACAAACAAGGTTAAACTGGACACTTGTGTACTTCAAAAGCTCCGGCTAAATATAGAAAAGGAGAAGCCGACGGCGGACCCGGCTAGTTTGCACCCATATATAACCTCTGCCTCAGCGCCAGCCAGAACACGGTGTCGCACCAAACTGTGTCCCTGTTTTCAACCCCAGTTCTGTCCATTCAGCACTTTCAGTCTTTTACTATATATACACACATTCACCACTTTTGTTTTCTAATTAAACAGCCCTGAGCTTCGCTGAGGCCTCTCCTGCAGGCTCACGTTTTTGTTTACGCCGTTCACCGTGAAGAATGCACTGCTGCTCTGCCGTAGTGGCCCAGAAAATGCTTAGCTGAGGCCATCATGGTTTAAATACTGCACACCTCCACGGGAGGCCAGAGGCACCCTCACCGGGGCCCGGGGAGGCTTTTAAATCCCATCATGGCTGCACACACACACAGACAGAGTGAGAGTGGACAGGGGCGACACACATGATGTACACACACAATCACACATTTATAAAAGATTATAGAGGAGTTCTGGGACGTGTGGCTCAGTTTTAAGAGCTCGCAGCCGTCCCTTTGCTCATTTTCTTTATTGCCTGATATTATGTCCTCGATTAAAAAGCTTTATACTTTAAGCAGAGCTGTAACTTGGCAGCGGGTACTGTCGGGACCAGTTGTGCCCACGAAGACCAGTTCTAATGCAGCAAAACGTCATCTCTGATGTCCTGCTTAGGTTCAGGGCTTTTAAGAAGCAGGTCCATCAAGTTGTTTTTATTGAGGAGAAATTCTCTGGCAGAGAGTGGGTGATTGATTTTTCAATTCTGGCAAAAGCCTCAGCCACTGTTTGGAATGAACAGAACAGGATCCTGCAGTTAAAATGAGGCATCAGCCACGAGGGCAAAATGAGCAACGATATATCAACACGTAGTCTAAAGCAAAATCACCCCCCCGCCCCCAAAAATGAAACCTCTGCAGGGACCATCAGCCTCTCGAATCAGGAAATTAAGGGGGATATAAAACACTCAACACTCAAATAAGAGGTTTCTGCATGCAGACATTCACTGAGCCTCTCGGCTGCACTTTTTGCCTCTCTTTCTCTTTGCTTCCTGGACTTCTCACTTCTCTTTATTTTCTTGACTTTTGAATAAATCAGCACACTGCTCCACCACTGAATTGTTTTACCACATCTCCGACAGAGCTGCAGCCTTCACGTCTTTGAGTTGCACCTCGTGGCTGCACTCCATCAGGACATGGTGCAATTTGAAGCCGTTAGAGAAGAGAAAAGGGAACGTTACCATGAAGGAAGAGCCATTGTCTTCGCTCTTTGCCCGTCTTTCTACAGAAATGTTCTCGCCTTGTCTTCCCTTCTCTAAAGTGCTTTGGCTGTATTAGTGGGCAAAAGAAATGAAACATTAAAGAACAAAGGATGAATATGTTCTTTGAATACTGTTATCAATCACAGAAGAAAGAACATGAAATATTTGACCTTGGATGGAAGCTTCACTTCAGGGAAGCAGAGAGACAGAAAGCACCAACCCTGCCTCAACATATTGACTTTACTGTCATCGTCAGGTATATATGTTTTAGCTACAATCTTTATCATACTTATCTGTCTTAAAAAACACAATTACACAACGATGATGATGGAAAACAGATGAATAAACACAAGTCAGTGTCATCGGAACACTTGACAATGAATCTCACTGACAGTCAACATATTAATAACCCTGGTATTTATCAGCATCATGAGCCATCATGCTGTCCTTCACTCAAGCGTTATCTACTGTTTATTGTTTGTGATGCTTTCGGAAAAATATAGACGCCTATGACGTGTGTGACGTGGCTTAATGGGAATTAAAGGTAACAGAAAGAGACCCGTTGTTGTTTCACCTCAGCCGTTTTAAGCATTGATCAGAATGTGTTCAGTTTCACCACACACAAAAAGAGTACACCGAATATATTAAATGCAAATAAATATTACCCACGTTTACCCTAACAAACGAAACATACATCCATATTTAAAGCTGCGATGAAAGGAGGAACGGTAGGTCTGAATGGATCTGTATCAGATGCTTTGTTTCATTTTAATTTTTTTTAGCTATTTTTACTTTTATTATCATTATTACTATCACACATCATATGAACCCATTGGACCTCCACATTTGTTTGTTATCTACGACGTGCATCACTGTTTCGTGCACGTCTCTCCATCACCGTGAAAAAAAACCTGTATTCTGCATTCGGAATATGATATTTAAAGCTCTCAGGGACACCAGCTCTGACACAGGAAGTTGGGATGAGGTGGTCTTGCGGCACGACAGCTGTATCCCAGCACAACCATGCTACAGTCTCGAGAATGGCTCTGTGACGTCAGAGGCCTTCGCTGTTTGCTCGGTGATGATGCGGTGGGTAGGTGGGAGATGGGTTTTCCACTGTGATCTAATTTCTCCTACACTGTTAGGTGAGGTGATGCTGCGTCCCACAGAAACGTGGAACAGTACAGCCTCCTGCTGGCTGAGGAAAAGACATGAGAAAGAGGAGTGTGTCTGGGGAGTCATGATCTGGCCACTTTACACTTAGAGGCAGTGTTTTCCCTCATCTTTTGTGCATGATGAAGCTCTTGTTGTTTGAGTAATGCAGACTTCCACACCAATATATACCAAAATGTACCATGAGGTTATGATCTCAATAAATAAATTCACAGCTTTTTAATTTTACCAATTCAGTTGTTCTGCAAACGTAAAGAAAAAAAAAATCACATTCAGTGTCTTTTTTTCCAGAATTGAAATTTCTATTTGAATATGAGCCCTGTGGAACTGAGAAGGCATCTCGGCCTCAGCTGGACCAGGATCCCCCCAGTGGTGATTACAAGCAATAGCAACTCATTGGCAACTGAGGGGTTTGTTTCACTACCAGTTAGAATTTTCTGAATCGTTATCACGACAGGTCAGCAGGTGTAAACCTGTTTTAAGATGGCTGTTGATGCACAACTTCATTTACTCTAAATAAATAAAACCTCCACAGCACATAGTGCCACACCTGTGCCACTAACTGTCAGCGCCACTAGGGGGATCCCGGCTTCTCTACTCAGCCTGTTTTGGATGATAAGCAGAGAGCACCATCTGGTGGTAAAATAGGTGAATTACTTTGGAGTCAGTTCGTGCATTTCAGGCATTAAAAGGTCACAAATTTAAACTTGAATGTCTTGTATAAATTGTTTATCACTTGAGCTAACATTTGATCAGACTTAATAGTGACAAAACAATCAAACCAACTGTCATCAGAAGCTGATGTAAACGTGCCCAAATACTTATTGGTAGAGAATTCATTCATATGAAAGGAATAAATTCTCTAAACGGAACAGATGCTATCGATCTCCCGGGTCTCGTCTATGAGTGACACTGGGTTGCTGACTGGACTGACAAACCTGAGGCATCACTATTTGACAATCCACGAATAAGTCTAGACATCGTACAAATTGCTTCTTTAACAATGGGGGGATTGTATAAATTATTTTATTTAAAAAAATGACACGACAGCAGAGGCATTGCCATGAAAATGAGTTTAATAGCTTGTTAAAAATAAGGCTATGATGCTGTTTTAGCAAACACCGACTGTGAGGAACCACCGATGCGGCGCCTATATAGACCCTGTACAATGAGTAGATGTGACCAATCTCTGGGGTATTACGGATGGACAAACAGTGATCACACACACGTCGCACATTGTCAAAGTCAAACACACACTGACAAAGGTGTCTTGCATTCAAACTCCTATTTGTATACATGTACTGTAAACAGAAACACACACACAGACATCCACCCCACCCAAAACGGTGGCAATAAACAGATTTAGCTGAAAACATTGCAGTGTTCTCTTAAAAACAAACAAAAACAAAAATAAACATGCATAGCTTAGTACACGAATGTGTTTTCAAAAAGTTATTGTTTGCAGGATTTGATCTAACGGTTTGTCAAAAATTTAACATAAGTACATTTTTTTTTATTTAACCATTATTAACAACCAAGTAAACTCATTGGATTATAATAATAGCTGTCCATTACATTTTGCTCGTGTAGAAAGTTACATTCTGAACCAATACAGGTTCTATAACAAAGAAAATAAATACTGGAATGGCAAAAAAAGCAATAAGGAGTAACCACTTTGAAATGGACTGAAGAACAATGTTGGCCCAATTTTTTTCTGATATAAAAACAAATCAAAACATCTGCTTAATATTGGTATCCTGGTAGTCACCAGCAAAAGACTTTTCAAGCGCTGTCCTAAAGCTTTTTCACTGACTAAAAGCATGTTTAATTCACCTGTGATATGTGTAAACTGCTGGGCTAATAATCAGACATTACAGTGGGGCCATCAGCCTCAAAAACATTCATTCATAGGATCCTAATGAAATTATGTACATATTTTAAATTGCGGTCAGCAGATGTTGACAGCTGGCTCGAATGGTAAAGATACTAAAAACGCTCAACACAGGAAAGACCTCAGTGAATGCTTACACACACCTGATGCTCAAATATGTACAGACATATAGTTTACAAACGTGTAGAATATAAAATTTCCTGCCTGTTTTTATTTCGAGCACTTCTTCCCTTTTATCTCTGTGTTTCTCTCTGAACATGCATTCATTTAGTCGTGTTGACTTGGCCTTTTTCCTGCGTGCACGAGCTTTTCCGACATGCAACCCAGAAGAATGGACGTATTCTTTAGAGTTAACACACACCTCACCTTACAGATTTCAGAACCATATAGAATAAACTGTACAAAAACATGGACTAAAAATAATTGTTTATCCTTTACAAAGTAGTCAACTACTCAGGCATTAAGAACAATCAGAAATATGTGAAGAAAAACTCAGGGGCATGCGAGGGTCGGTGGGCGGCTCTGACGGTGACACAACAGTCTGATTTTTAGGTTTTTCAATCGGGAGAGGTGGTGACCTGCCAGACGATGAGGTGGCTCCGCTCAGCGTTGGTCGGTGCTGACTGCGGGTTTGCTGTTGGCTCCGATAAAGCTTCCAGCTCGCTGCCTTCGTCACCTGAGGAGGGAGATGACAAGTCAGGCAAACAGCGTACCAGGTGGATCACAGCAAAGACAACAGACCTGGGTTTGATGGACAGTAGTGGCTACACATTTAAGCTTTCGGCTGCACCCAAGTAAATATGCAGCATTTTGTGCCAGCGGTCTGATACGCTCACCCATTCTGAAGTCGATGTAGCCTTCGCCTCCACTCATCACAAGATATGTTTTGGGATCTGAGGTCGCTGTGTCAGAGGATTCAGACGCAGGGTCATCAGAGCCAGAATCTGTCGTGCCCAGAGGGGGCATCGCCTGACCTGTGACAAAATGTCAAAAATCATCTGTTGAGACAAGCACAACGATGGAATTTCCACATCAAGGCTGTACGGTTTAAAAGCTGTGGTTTGTATCCATGTCTGCAAACACTCATACAACATGTGAAGTGGCTGATAGACAGCTTGGTCACATGACTCAGACACAATCAGATTATTCTATCAAAAGGCATTAAAAAAACGAAAAAAAAACCCTTGCAGGAAGCTAAAACAAAGAAGAAGCTGCCATTTATACTCTATCACTGAATTAGAGCTGCAACTAACGATTATTTAAATCATCATGTAATTTGCAGATTATTTTTACTATCAATCGTTTACTCTATAAATTCATAGAAAAAAGTGAAAAACGCTAATTACATTTTTTTCTGATCCCATAGTGACGTTTTCAAATTGCTTCTTTACTCCTTTACTCTTACTTCTTTACAGTTAAAAACTGTAAGACTCTTCATTTATTGCCAGTAATGAATTGAAATGACAAAGAAAAGCAGCAAATCCTGACATTTAAGAAGCTGGAACCGACAAATATTTTATCATTTTGATAACTGATTACTGGATTATCAAAATAGTTGTCTGTTTGTCAGTTTATTTCCTTTAATGATTAACTGTTGCAGCTCTAAACTGACTGAAAGAATTAAATAATTAATTGGGGTTTTGTTTCTATTAAACATCGTTAGCATATTCACAAAATAGACCATAATATTGAGGTTAAAATTTTGGGCTGCAACTGCCGATTTTTCTCGTCAATTGTTTAGTCTATAAAATGTTAAAAAGTGGCACAAAACATCCCAGTTTCTCAATCTACAGTATTCAGGGTTATCTAATTAAAGCCAGACAAGACAGTCACATCACAGTCATGCAAAACTGGAAATCAGCACATCTCAGTGGCCAACAAAACACATTTTTGGTATTTTTGCTTAAAAATGATAGAAACGATTACAAAGAAAGTAAGTACAACAATAGTTCCTGGATTGTTAGAGTGCTGTAAAAATGTCACAAATAAAAATGGAGGTGAGTTTCCCCTGGCATATGTTTGACTTTACAGGTGGTTTTGCAACCATCTGTCTTTTTCTTACCGGGCACGGTGACGAAAAACTTGACAGCGTCTCGATGCCCATGGAAACACAGCTGGGCGTGGGCCATTGAGCAGTACGGCACAACGCTGCCTGGTATAGCACAGTCTGAATTCTCATCGGGGTAGACTCGGACAGCAGTGCCGGGCCGATTTGGCACTGCTCCTGTTGTCCTGTTGGCTGTAGGGTCAGAGAGAGGGAATTTCGTTATCTACTTGCTTTGCAATGTGGATTTTTCTCTCGCCGTCTCATTTAATCTGTCCATTTTGCTGCAGAGGATTAAAGACGGAGGATGTCTCTTAGAGGATTAAAACGACAAGTACAACAGAAATTCAGAGAAAATGAAGTTTTAACAGTGCAATACCATCTGACAGCGGAATAGAGATGATGACACCATTTCCTGTCCCCACCCACAGTCGGCTGCAGGACACCGTCAGAGCTGTGATTCTCACAAACGAGAAGCCCAGTTTACCTGTGCCTGCAACACATATACAACACACGTTGTTTGCAGGTCATGGAGGAAGGAGTTTGGTGTCTATCTGAAACACATACACATGCTGCAGTGTACAGAAGCTGGTAAACTACTAAGGACACGGAGAAAGTTTAGCCAGAAGATAAAACTCCACGTTCTGGTCAGAGGAGAGACGTGGATTTAAGGGAAGGACGCCTACCCAACATCTTGCTGACGTAGGGCTCAATGTCCACGTCCTGGAGGTGCTGGTACGTGTGGGCGTGAAACAAACGAAGAGTTGAATCCAGCCGAATGGACACCCAGATACCGTCTCCGACCCAGGCCAGCTGACGCACCTGACTCTCCTTGCGAGGATGAGCGTCGAACGACTTCTGCTCGAAGGCGACAGATTGAGATGATGGGGTGTTAAGATATTGTGGTACGGTCAAATGTGGCATTTTGAATAAGGGCTGTGTGATACGCTGAGTTTAAGATGAAACATAATGACAACTGCACCTCTATCCTCATGGCCTTAGGCTGGATGACGTAGATCTTGTTCCTGTAGCCGCACCACACCTTGTCATGGACTACAGACATGCAGCGTATAGAGTGGTGGGGTCGGCCCAGATCCAGCAGGTGGTAGTTGGTTAAATCCCAATGACCATCTGCTTGGGAGAAACACAGATTACTTATCAGGGATTATCTATAGATCTAGATCTTTGTGGTATAGATCAGCCTTCCAAAATTCTCCTGACGGCACCAGTCTTATTAATAATGTTAAACGTGTCTTCTCTTTACGGCTTCCTCAACCACAAAGAGCGTTACCCACAGACTTACCAAGGCCTCTGTGGAAAATTGCTATTGTACCATCAGCCAAAGCTACAAGGACTCTTCCTTTCACATGTCTGTAACAAGAAATGAAAATTTCAAGATACACTTTCCCATGCTTTCCTGCAGACATACATGTATGTATGATCCATGGATTAAGTTTTTCTTCACATGACTATACAAGCAAGATATTGTCCGACCTCCTTCCACGTGTCCTCGCTCTTTGCAGTGCTTCCTCTTTTGCCAAAAAATCTAATTCCGACACTGTACTCACACTATGCTGAGAATGGAGTCCTTCAGTTTGATGGCATGGAGACACTTCCTCCATCGCGCCACAGACGAGTGGACATAGAGACTTGAGAGGACGAGACAGTGAGATGAGGAAAGGCAGTTCAGATCACCTCATGACAAAAACTGTGATGAAATAACCACATAAAAACAGTTCTAATTTTACGGAGATCGTCGGTCACGTATGAAGAAGTGCAGTATATGCCACTTTCATACTACTACTTTGTTATTGTGCGCTGCCCCTTAGAGTTTGCTGCTGCACTGATAGCACCCTCTAGTGGACAATGTGCTGCTCACCATCCATTCTGAGCCCCCAGCCACATGGTGGGGAGCGCACTGCTCATCTTCAGAACCTCCCCCTCGCATTGGTCCGATGAATTATCTGGCAAGGAAGTGACAACATCCTGGCCAGAGCCCCTGGATCACAGCAAGAAGATCCGCCGGTTTTATTCACCAGCTTTTAAAATCTTAATATGCTAATAACTACTAAATACTAATCTTTCCTATCAATTGTATAGACATAATTTATCAGTACTTCCAAGGTTACCCTTAATAACATTATCATGTCCTCATTAATTACAAATCTGTAAACTGAATAACTAAAATAAAACAAAGAAATAGGAAAATAATAACACTTACAAAATATAATTGTGAAATGTTTCAGATATAATAGCCGACTATACATAATTCCCGCAGGCGCTGACAAAGCTAACATGTTGCAAAAATAGAGATGATGTGGTAATACCGATTTCAAAAGGCCAAATGATCTTTTAAACATTCAAATGTAGTTTCTGTTTCTAATGTTGGTCTGTGAGTGTGTGTTTTCGCTGTGTTGTAGTTAAAATTTCCAGATAAAGATGTGAGTTTAGCCTCTAATTGGTAAAACATGTTGGCCTCAAACCTTAAACCAAACATAATAGACTTTACTGCATACCTTTGCATTGATTGAACATCTGACAGACTTAAGAAGTGACAATCTGGAACAGTATTGCTGACCTCTGTGCGTCAGCAGGAGAGGAGTCAGTGGGTCCCACCCCCAGCGGGTCGGTGAACACGTGCTCCGTGTAGATTCCTGGCTGGTTTTGATCGGCTCCCTGGTCCTCCTCTCCTTCTTCACCCACCCCAGCATTAGCCTCCGTTGCTTCCGTTGCTTCTTCTGCCGTTGGAATGTTGTCTTCTGCCGGACTGGTCTCTCTGGAAAGCTCAACTGTGGGCGTTGGGGATCACAGCGTTAACTGGGACAGTTACCCAACACGCCTACCCAACTCTTACACAGGATACCAAGAGCTGCTTATCAACCAATTGTGGGCTTTCCAATCATGCTCCAACGTGTTCATAGCAAGGATCTTTGATTACTTTCAAATCACAGTAATCACCAGAACGATTGAATGAATAACTATGAGATGGAACCCTGATACTGACAGGATAATTAGATTGATGCAGCCGGAAAAGGGGGATTAATAGCCACATAAAATAGGCAGCTGTTGAAATAGAAAGAATAATATACAAATACTGTGAGCATACGTGAGCTATAAATAATAGTGGGGCTTTTTACAAAGGTTACTTCAAATACAATTGGTATTTTCAGTATTTTCGGCACATGATAAACAAGTTATGAGGAAAGTTAATATTTCAAAGTAGTGATATGATGCTGCTAAAGTGCAGCTTTAAATAAATATAAATCAATAATAGTTGACCAAACTTATTAAATGTGTGCCTATTTATTTATGCTTTTTTTTTTTAATGATATCCAATAATGATCAGATTCAGTCTTGACAGAGTCAATACTCTAGCGACATCATGTTGCAATGGAAGGAATGCAGGTGAGAATAAAGCAGCCATGGAGATAAAATGCATCTATAATAGGCAAATATTGTGATTATGCTGTTATTTTGGTAAGCCATGGAGTCCCTGGTTTAAACCCAGAGTAGACACACCATATTAAGAAAATGTATTTGTTATAAAAATCAAAATAATCATATCAATAGATAAGAAAGGATGGTTTTGCTCTTTTCTAACTGTCATTTTGTTGTAATTTCGTCCATGTAGTGATCTTGGATGTTACGTTCATATTCAGCAGAGAACTACCTGAGCCGGAGACGCCGCTGTGCTCTGCTGCCTGGTCCATCACGCCACAGCTGGCCGTTTGGGGGATAGCGGTGGTCCCCTCTGCTGCCATGGCGCCATCGCTGCCTGTGGAGCCAACGCTGGCCACACTGCCAGCCAGTGACACCCCATCCCCTTGGTTAGCCTCCAGGTCTTGAGGTACCTCCTCACCTGCTGGAAAATCGGTCTCCAGTACACCTGAAATAAAATGATGCAGTCATGGGTGAGACAGACGGAGAAATCCAACGTGCAAATACAAACTCTGCGCCCTATTGGCCTACCTGGCACACTAGCAATGCACACCACATGAGTGTTGCAAGCGTAGAAGCTGTCAAGCAGCTCGGACGGCTGACTGGCGTCCAGCACCATAACCTTGGTGGATGAGTGAGTGCTGGTGCACACCCAAACCCTACTGGACATCTCATCCTGAAGCACCAGCTCCTTCTCCTGTTCCCCCTTTTCCTGATCCTGACCAACAACCCAAAAATCTACCATCAGTCTCAATAAAAGTGAACGAGAGTTCATTCATAATGCCATGAGACCATATAATGAGGGAAAAACAAGACAGGATTACCCTTACCTTACTCTCCCGCTCTAACTGGTCCAGGCTACTCTGAGAGCCCTTGGTCTGCTTAGCCAGCTCTGATGTTGGTGCTGTCCTTCCCCCTGACAGGTTGACCCCTGCAGCACACCACAGCTGGGAGAAAGATCATGTTCTAAATATCTACATATCTCAGAACTTAAGGGCAAAATAAGTGTATCAAAGTGATATCTAGTTGTTGAACCTTGTACCTTCATAGAAGCATCTTTCTGATCCAGAGGTCTCAGGTATACTGGCACAGGTAGGTTCATTTTGTTCTCAACCTGTACACCATTTGCCACCTGATAAAGAAAAAAAAAAAAACAGCACAAAACTCAAGTATAGACCAAAAAAAAGAACCATAATCTACACTGCCTGCAGGAAGCCTGAGTCTGTAACTGTCTGCACACTATTGACATCTAAAGCAGCAATACGCTCTTCAAAAAACATCTATGGAGTTGTGAAAACATGGCAGAACATGAGCATGACTCCTATTTTGAGTCAAAATTTTTGCTTCTTCTTGGGAGTCATAATTTGTCATAATAAAAATACTAGTGCATCTCATTAAAAGCAGAAAATCAAGAGTTTTCATCAGTTGTTAAGGAATATATTCTAGACACTAGACATTAATTTAAATGTTTAAAGTGTTTCATTATTTTAATTTTAATAATTATGGGCTACAGGTCAAAAAATGGAAAAAAAAAAACATGTTTCAAAATATTAGAATGTAAATGTATAAGCCATAATCATCAAAATGAAAACAAAAAAGCTTTGTAATAAAAACGAACTACATGAAAGCTTAATTACGTTACAAAAATAATGAACTTTTCCCTCAATATTCTAATTTTTTGAGATGTACTATTACGTAAATAAAAATAAATGTAAATTTAAAATGAATAAATTGATTTATCTGCTTAAACATCATAAAAGAAAGAGATACTTTTCGTAACTAGTATGTTTTTTTCAGTATGAAAATTGCTGTCTATACATCATGGATATATCACAATGACAAACTTCTACCTGAGCACGCTTAACAAAGGGTTTAATTTACAAGAGTTTTAGCTAATATACAACCCTATCGTAGCCTACAGCATATGTTATTTACAACGTTTTGCTTCATCCTCAGAAGCATCATGGGAAATGTAGTTTCTAAATTTAAGAGCAGAGGGGGCATGTCTATATGAAGGCAGCACAGTTGTCCCAGATTTTCCCAGTGTGCAGAGCATTAGTGAAAAATTACTAATTATTTCTTAAGTTAGTCAAGGATAACTTGATATAAATATATCAAGTTACCAATATAATACAACATACTTGATATGTCCAATTTCTCCCTGAGGTGTAAAATGTAAAGCTTTCCTAACCAAACTAACAACCAACAGAGCTAATGGAAAAACAGCAAACATTGTTCTCACCTGACTCCTATTCAAACCTTAATTTCCTACCTTGTATTTGCTGGGCAGGCTCCAGCCGTGTGCAGTGACTCGTCCATCCTCCTTCTGCATGTGGGCCTTGACCTGTCTGTACTGGGCTCTCTTCTGCTCTTTACGCGATGGGGAACTGCACTGGTCCTTTCTACAAGAAGAACAGAGACATGTGATCGGCTCACAGATACATTATAAAGCATGTTTGCGCGAACATCCAACTGCAATGATCAGTTTATTCTACAATGAAAGAGTTACATGTTTCCCTTCATTAAATACCCTGAACATGCCCTGACCACGTTACTCACTCTTCATTGAGGAAGTCAAAAGTCTTGGACTTCTCTGTCGGGAACTGAGAGAAGGTGCTACTCCTCTTCACCAGGCCACACGGGGCGTTGTATTTCATACTGGACTGGGGCTCCGCCTTCTTTATCGCAGGGGAACTGGAGGAGGAGCTAAAGAGTCTGCTGAAGCTGCAGGTGGCAGAGTTACGTAAAGCCAAAGAGGAAACAGAGTGGAGAGGAGTGCAGTAAAAGGTAAGGTACGAGGGTCACCAACCACCCAGACAATCAAGGAACCAACACCAAAATTCAGGTTACAGTGACATACAGCATGCTGGGAACCATGGAATAGCTGAGCACTGCGTTTGGCATTTATCCGGGACTGAATATCAGTATTTTGTAAGCATTAAACAAAGCTGGACGCAGAAAGAAAGAAACTGACACCCAGGAAATTCCACCTATAAAAGTTTGACAAAACCCAAAAAAGGTATCAGAGTTGAAGAAAACAAAATAAAATATATTGTTTAGTGTATTTTTCATAGAGCTTTATGAATCATGCAGTCCTGAACAGTTTATGCATTTCACATCAACTACACAATTTGAACCTGCCATATGAAAAAGTCGGGAAAATGAAATGTTAACATAATTCATTCAAACAGCAACCTGAACACCAATGAGTGCCCAGTGTTTTTAGTTCTCAACACCTAGTCTTTGTGATAAAAGTGCTAAAAATTGTACTAGCATGCTGCTTACTTTGTTAATCAGTATTCCC
>KV751340.1:572702-582702 GCA_001698575.1 Mola mola
CATAACATTTCTTTTCTTTTCTTTTTAATTAATGTAAGTATATCTCAGATTTTAATAGGAAACAAGAAAATTCAGGATATGTATGCAGTATTGAAATTAAAAAAAAAAAGTCAAACAAAGGCTAAAGTGGCGAATATTTAGTATGACCTCCTCTCACGTTCAGCATGTGTTGCACCCTCCTGGGCAGGTGAGATTTACTGCAGTACTCCTCCAGGTTTATCCAAGACAGGTTATCATTTTCTTATTGATTGTTGTGGCTACATTTAATTGTTTTTTAATGCTGACATACACATTGTGCACAAATTTATCTCGTTGGAAGTTGGCTAATATATCAGGGTGAGACCAATTTTCAATCACAACATTCCATCCAAAATGCCAAGGATCACAGTATTTGACAGAGATAAGATCATATTTTTTGCATCAGGACAGTCACTCTCACAAGGGAAATCAGCAAACAAACTGGACACTTGAGAGTTTTATCTTTGAGAACTCTGCATCTGGCAGCTTCATCGGGATGCCAAGTTGACCTTCTATAGTGAGAAGAAGCTTGATCAGAAATGGCCTTTGTGGAGGCAGCCAAGAAACCGCTTTTTTGGAAAGGCAACATGGGTGAAAAGCCTAAAATATGATGAACTTCACAGCTCTTACTTAAGAAACTTAAAAACTGTTTCTCCCAAAGAGTTCAACATGTGCTGAGTGTGCTTTTTCTGTTTAATTTTGTGTACATATTTTCCGTATTTTCTGATTGTTTCTTACTGAAGAGAGTAGGGAATAAATATGGATGTCATTAAAACTTTGCTAATACAACAAAGTTGGTGCCGGCCTAAGGCTTTTGCCCAGTACTGTATGTGTAAAAAGCATACTGATCTTCAGGCACAACAGGACTTAAGACAGGAAACAAACGGCTGTTCATGTATTCATGTTCCATCCCTGTTCAGCTCCCTATCAGCAGAAAGAGTGGGAAAACATCAAAAAAAGGCATAGCGCAGGCAGGGGACAGGAAAGCCTGGGGGCACAAGACTCATGTCTGAGCAGTTTGTGAAAAACAATTAAAGCACTGCACAGAGAGTAAATATCATGGAAAAAGGACACATCAAAGTTGGATCAATTTGCAATGGAGGAGCAGTTTTGAGTGAAGACAGGGAAAGATACAGGTTAGACTGGGAGAAGGTTTATTAAACCATCTTTACCTAATGCTTCCATTTCAAAAAAGCACATACCAGAAAAGACGAGAAAAAAAAAGTGTATTTGAATATTTGAGAGACAGCATCACAGAAGAAGAAGATTCGACCTGACGTCAGCAGGCTGTCAAAGCTAAAGCCCTAATGTTTGCTATTTGCAAAAGAAACAGTGAATGTGGGAAGACTTACAACTGCCAGATGCTGGATTTCTTCTTTTCTGTGAGTGTTGGATTTTCTCTCGAAGCCCTAAAGAAGAGAAGAAAATATATACAGTATATATCATACACAGTACGTGTATTCCCCAGCCCTAGGTGAAACATTAAGATTCATTGCAGATGCAAGTGAAATCCATGATTACCATGAAACTCCATCAATTCAGATAATATTTTTCTCCTACTACATGTTAATTGATTCATTTTGCTCAACACAACACATCACTTCTGTTTCACAAAGTTCTTCATCAAGATATAAAAATGCAA
This sequence comes from Mola mola, assembly GCA_001698575.1. Classification (NCBI taxonomy): domain Eukaryota; kingdom Metazoa; phylum Chordata; class Actinopteri; order Tetraodontiformes; family Molidae; genus Mola; species Mola mola. Next base: position 574,363 of record KV751340.1, read on the forward strand.
TCTTTTAATACATCAATTAGGCAATGGGATTACATACAGTATTGTTGGAACAACTATCAAGCAATTGTTTCGGTACCTGATCATCTCCGTCCATCGAACAGCTTCCTGGAGCTCCATCAGCCTCTCTTTGTACTGGTTCCTTTCCATCAGCACCCTGGCCATCTCCACCCTAGTGAAGCGCTTCCTCTGGGCGGTTGGTACATCACTCTGCGGCGGCAGGTGAGTGAAGCCACAGGTTACCGCACCGAAGTACACCTCGCAGTGCGGGAATGAGCTACTGTACATCTCGGCAGAGAGAGGAGAACCCTGCTGCGTGTGCTGCTGTGTGTATGTCTTCTACAGTATATGTCTCCAATCTCGGCCACTGTTATCTAAAATACTCACGTCTTCCTCCTCTTTATTTTTGTTTTTCACTTCCCCCACCTCGATTCGCACTCTGGAAGAGACCATTAATTATTATGCTGTTTTATCCTACAAGCTCCGTTGTAGTAAAAAAAAAAAAAAAACTGCCTGCAACTGATACCGACTTACTTTTTAAGTTCCTCCTCCAGTTCTCGGCTCTTGTCCTCCAGCTTGGTCTTGGCCTGCAGCACAGCTTCGAGCTCCCCCTGCAGCATCTCCTTCTCGCAGGTCAACTCGTCCACCTTCAATATCAAGTCTTTGTTCACCACATTCAGAGCATTCCTGAAGACAAAGGGACAAGGACATACTAATATACCCCACAGACCGATGGCAAATGTCAAATAGCAACGCTATGACAGAAAAAAAAGTTAGGCCTTACTTCGTCTCAAGCAGTTGTGAATTCTCCTGAATGAGGTTTTCAACTTCTCGGCCCATACCTGGACAGAATCGATGATGGAAATTAGAATTGAAATTAGAATTAATGAAAATTCACCCCATCAAAAACAATTTGACAACAAGCTGCAGCAGTAACTACAGAAGAACTACACATCTAGACGTATCACCGCAGATTATTCTTACTAAGATAAAATACAACACTGCACTACATAGGATGGGAAATATCTCCAAGTGAGATATTCGTTGTTGAATGCACAGCACAACAAAACTACCACAGCACAAAAATCCAGAGCACATGACTGACAGGAGAAGGATGGATAGAGTGGGTGGGGTCTTACCAATCAAACTAAGGTCTGAGAAAACCATGCAATCCAAGTCAGGCGGAAAGAGCAAGGAAAAGAGAGAGAGAGAAACGCGGATATAGTTTGAGAAAGTGGAATGACCAAAATGATGAAAAAGCCTGAGCTAAACATGTAGCTGTTGGCTCAACAAGCAAAAAATGTTGTTGGGTCTGTAAAACTAGTAAGATACAACAACCGTAGCAGTGCAGAGAAGGAAATCAGGAGAGTACCAGGGAAAATAATATTTTAAGCTGTTAAAAGAACAGTCGGGCCAAAAAAGAAAGCATTAAAGTTCATCATTCATGCACAACACTTCATTCAAAGTCAACTGTTATTGAACACAATGAAGAAGAAGCTGTGAGCTGCAACAATGGCGGGTATGGCAGAAAGTGCTTCATAAAAAGAGGACAATGGGACAGGAAGTTTAACGAAGGAAAGGCTTGCGGTCATACACACCAGAGTACTCCACTGGGATTATGGACAAAAGCCAGAGGATGAGACACAGGAGAGAGAGAGGTGATGTTAACATGGGTCAATGGCTGACGCTGCATGTAACAGCTGGACCAAAGCACGTGGTGTAGCCAACAGCAGGAACCGGGAGTCCCAGTAAATTCAAAACTAGTACAATTAGGAGAGGAACAGCTACCGGCCAAACATGACTGCACAACTTGAATTAAACAGCTTTACGGGCAGTTTGAAACTACCAAAAGCAGTGACTACAATAAAGGAAATAATTGGGCTTGTATTTTGCAAGGATTTGTATACAACACAATACAGCTTTGCATAATCTTTTCCACAAATTTTGGCGACAAATACAAAAACACCGAAACACCGAAATCATGAAGTAGGGCAACATTTACTTACTTACTTACTTATAAAATCTTTTTTATTTATCAGGGCACCGCATAGCTACTGAGTGTATATTATTACATTATGTTCACTTGAAAATTAGAGAAAGCTAAGTTCTGATTAATTAACTTTTGTTCAATGCAAAATTCTTTCTTCATAATAAAAGAAATTATTCCACTTTACAGTTTCACCCAAACTGCAATTTTCAGGATCTTCTAAAAAGAAAGCGCTCCACCACTGAAAAGAGGTACAAGTAACAAGTAACTGAAAATCAGTTGCTGTGCACCAACTTTATTCTACATATTTTATTTCTTACTAAACATGGTTGGAATCGGAAATACGTGAGACTGACAGGCCAGTCCAAGTCCTGGTTAAGCACGACGAACACTTCGGTTCCTGGTTGGTCAATTGGTGCAACTAAACTAGGTTTAAAGGAGAATTCCAGTATTTTTCAACCTAAACCCAATTTCCTGGCCTTTGAGGGTCTAAAAGTTCACATCTCGTTTTTTTGGAAAATGACTCCGCTATGGAGTTCAGTCGCTAGGACCGATTAGCTCAACGAGGCTATACTCTATAAAGCAACGGCATTGTAAATGATGGAGATAAATCTTTTTTTTTTTTAACTATTAACTACACTCAAAATATTATCACAAGTGTCTGGTTACATGGAGTACATGCCTACAGTGAAAAACCCCTGCATTTCTGACTAATAACTGTTTACCCAAGTTTTTCAATGTTTACAACAGACAAAAAAAAAAAAAAGTGAATCAAATTTATTGCATTTTCAATCTGTTGGTGGTCATTAAATGCACTGTGATTTGTTCTTTTGTTTTTTTTGCCTCGATAGGATGTATGATTTTAACAGACGCATACAAGACAATTACAGATATCAGGGTTTAATTTTCAAAAATAATATTTGCATGATTCGCACAACATGCAAAACAAAGTGAAATTTAACAAAACCTATTATGTACAGTTAATATTCAAATTTTTTTTCACTTCAACCATTCATACATGCACTATTCCGTCACAATGTAGACGACATTTGCTGCCACATCAGTCCATCTCATTGCTTTCAAAGCTGTAATTAGGATAGTTAGTTTTTACTCACCCAGCAGATCGGCGCCTTCATCCACATCACCTATGAGCCCAGTGCCTGCAGACGACAGCTCCTCAAACAGAGAGTCTGTATTGCGGTCAAATGCCATGTTCTCGATGCCTTTAGTAGGGGTACTAGAAGTGCAATAAGACCAGGAGGTGACTTAATGTTACCTGGTGATGGGTTGCTTTCAAAATTGTCTTGACGGCAGGTTCTTTCCGCTACCTGCAGGGTTTGTATCCAATGAGATCCATGTCCAGCTCAGGGGTGGACTCAATGATGTCCTGCACATCTGAAGTGTCCTCGTTTTCAGGCAAACCTGTGCGACACACAGCACATAAATACTAGAAATGGCAGGGATATTGAGTGTGTAACTCTGTCATGTATAACAAAACAGAGAAATGCATGAAGGCCACCAAGTGGATCACCTGATGGATGTGATTCTGTAACGAGTTTCATGATGTTTGACCCTACCCACTGATATGGATCTGGTTCCCGGGGCAGCTTGCACCTCAGTGCTCTTACTGTTCCCATCCTCCCTCTCCATGTCTGAGGCTGTGGTGGACATTGGTGTGGCCGACTTGGAACCGTCGAAGTCTGACAGCTCATCCTGTAAAGAACGGGGGCTTTTTTACAGCAATATTTAGAGAAGGCCCCTAAAAGTCAGGGGTCAAACTGACAGGTGGAGCTTGGATGAATCAGTGCCATAATGGAAAAAAAACAAAACAACAACAACAACAACAAAAAAGCGAAAACACACAACAGCATAATGACACAGTTCAAGAACGTGTAATGGACAGGTTCAAATTCCTGATCAAAAACTGGAAAGTTCCTCATAAATTTTGTAGTGTAACAGAGGACACAAGCACTTATATTGTACAGCACAAGAGCATAATTATTAATCACTTAACTCATGAAAACATCTGGAAATGTCAAAGAAATATTATAAACTGATATCAAAAGACATAACATGAGCCACACAGAGATATTTTAACACATGAACACAAACAAGGAGGTCCACACACGGTTCTACTGAGGGGCTTCACACACAACATCAGCTGAAAATAAACATGGCCACAATGGGAGCTGCCATTCTAACACTAGGCAACACAGAACAAACCCACTCAAGTTTAAAAATAAATTGAACACAGACTGAAAGTATGAATCTACTGGACAATAAGTCGAATGTTGCATGGCTACAGTATTACACAACAGAATACTGTTAAATATTATCGTACGATGAAAAATCAGCAGTGTTATCGTTATGTTGAAAAAAACACATGAAAATAGCAAAAACACTATAACACATGCAAATTACAGGCCAGATGCAACCACATTTTTTTAAAAGTTATTCATATTTTCGATTCAAATTGCTATGTGGAATTTTGAAAAAACCCTGATGTCGCCGGGGACGTGGTTGCATGTGGCGCTATCTAACTCAGGTGGTCCGGTGAAGCAAGCTTCTATAAAGTATGAGGTGCGAGGCGACGGTTTAGAAACAAAAATGAAAGAGCACAGTGGAGAAGATTAGTGAAGTTGACACACAAGCTGGCCACAGCCTACGCCGGCATGCTGCTGCCTCTGACACATCCAGCAGCTGCCACTCATCCAACTACCTTGCAGTCGTCTGCCAGCGAATTCCCCCAAGTAGAGTCCTGCGTACTCTTACCCTCCCTCTCCTGTGGGGGATCACCAAAGTCCAACTGCTCGAGGGGATGGGGAGAGTAAGAATGAAGCTCACTTGTACAAAGCCGTTCATCAGAAATGCATACACCCCAAAGTGTGCATGTCTGTGAAGTGAATGGAAAAGCACTAACGTGTGTGACGAAGTGTGTGGGATGGGTCTGCTACTAAACATTATTTCCATCATTGATCAATTAGGTTCAGAACTCATTTATGAAGACATTTATCAATTGAGGGAGTCACCTTTATAAAACATTGCTTCATAAATGTCCCTCTAAATTAAACAAAAAACATAAATACGTAAAATAAGGTTGGCTTTTAATGCCACAGGATGGTAATGCTTAAGTGATTCATATTGCAGTTGGAGATTGATCATGCTATGCAGGCAAATGCAGTTTATTAACCCACCGCTCCTTTACTTGAAACGCCACCCACTCCTATAAATAAATATGACAGCTCTATTTGGAGAGCCTGTCTGCATATCAAAGCTGCTCATGTTTAAAAGGCTAACAGTCGACAATTACTGTCCTGTATTACTGATTACGTAAGAACCAATCACTTTTCAGCTAGCCTTTTTTTCTCCCTCAGTGACTGGCTGCCAGCCACACAGCGGCATCGCTCCCATCATGCATCACACCACGATGCTGCTGTCCCACTTTTAACAAAATCGCAGCAGTGGGATGAAGTAGCATTGTCACCCTCCAGGTCCTTACTGCCACAGATACTCAGAAAAACCACACAACGAATCATTTTGAAGAGTACCAGTTGCTGTTTTGCATTTAAAACAGATGTGTTCTAGCTGACAGAACACAACCATTATGTCTTCATCAAAAGAAGGAAATCACTAAAGGAAGAACACATTCTATCATGCTTATGTATATTCACATGGCACCTTTAATGATGTTCACTGAGGGCTGCACCAGAGTAACAGGAAAGTTTCCATATTCATTAGTGGCAAAAGAGGAGGGTGACTGAAAACAGATGCCCTTGTGAGACGCATACTAAAATTAACCTTCACACACAAGCCTATATCAAAGGCTCGCTATTTTTAAACAGATTCAGAGCCAAAACTGTTCTATCTTTTAGCGGGAGGGCTGATTATATTCTGGGAGAAAATTGGATTAAAGTAAACATATCATATTGCTGCATTTTAAGCATTTTAGTCATTTTAATCAAACAGCTGATGCAGTATGCCTTGTGCCGCTGTGTACCTTGAGGGTAGCGGTGGACCGAGGTTGTGGCGTGTCTGTGAACCTCCAACTCTCGTTGCCCAGCATCTCCGTCCTAGCCGGAGGGTCCGGGGTGAGCATAGACAACCCCCCGGATGATGGGAAGATGCCAAGAGACAGAGGCCGCTCTCTCCTGTACATGACATGTGTAAATATGCGTTCATCATGTTGTTAAAACCACGATAACATCACCCTTTTGTTGGAAACCAATAGAGTAACAGGCCTAAAAACAGGACAAAATGCTGCCTTATGGCTAATTAAAAAAGGATCAGTTTTACACTTAGTTTGCTTCTCATCTAGTTTGTCTGTGGAGCTGTGCCATGAAAAGTAGGTAGTCCTTAAATGTAGCTTTCTTATACAGCTGTCATGTCCTTTTGGAGTTTTCATTAAAAAAAAATGTCAACATCCAGGTCAAAATTACTCAGCGGAGGTTCAGATTTTTCTGAATGCGCTGATATATACAGTATTTCAACCCATGTATCGGCTGGTCAATACCGGCCTATCACAGTTACATCGGTACTGGCATTTATATATTTTTAATATTGGCCAATACAAAAAAAATGTGGTTTAACGGAACACAATACAGAAAAAGATGCTTAGGCGGATTTATAAAATATCAGTGGAGGTTACTGTTTCAGTGGTCTGCTGTCATTTAAGACAATAAAATGTCATTATTAATCTGTAAAATATTTAGCCTCCATTGTATATCTTTGATATAAACGTTTGGGGGATCACTGCAACAAATGTGGGTAAATCAGCTGATATCAGAACTTTTCCTTTCTTACTCCCTAATATCGACATCCACTCAATGACACAACTGCAGTATAAAGTCACATTCGACCTCTGTGTTCTCACCTGACACGGCCGACCGTGCTCGACTCTGCAGTCTCATTGAACTGCTGCATTTTGATCCTCTCAACATGCTCCATGTAATTATGAATCATCTGCAGAAGTCAAACCAAAGAAACAGAGGAAACCAGTCATGAGTATTGTCGTTTATGAATGCAGCCCCACAACATTTCCTCCCTTTCTTCCCCCATCCTTCCTCTTCTCCTCACCTCAGTGTGTCGCTGGTGCAGAGAGTTGTACTCTTTCTTGAGCTCCAACTCACGTTCCTCTAACCTGCCGACTGAAGCAGGATATGACAATGCTCAGTTTATGGCTGTACAAGAAGAAAAATCTGACGAATGGCTTGATATTTTGCTAAATAAATTGTATACTGAAGTAGAGCTGCAACAAATAATCGATTAGTCAATCGAAAGAAAATTAATCAACCACTACTTTGATAATGGAATAATTGTTCCAGTCTTGTTTGGACTTAAATTATCAAACATGAGTTCCTTTTAGTTTCTTTAATATCAGGATTTGCTGCTTTTCTTTAATTTCTGGCAGTAAATGAAGAGAAGGTTTTCAACTGTTGGTTGGAGTAAAGAAACAATTTGAAGATGTCACTTTGGGTTTTAAAAAGTATGATGAGCATTATTCAATATTTTTGGACAATCCATAGAGTAAATGATTAATGGATTAACCATGGAAATAACTGGCAGATTAAGCAGTGATTAAAATACTAAATAACTGCTGCTCTTTCCCAAAGTTGACAATATCTATCTACTTGCACGTCTGAAACTCAGTAATTAACATTTCATTTTCCCTGTTAAGAAAAACAGTGTTCAAACAAAAAGGTGACGCTGCTTAGAAGCAGTAACTTTCTGTTTGCTGCACCTGATCAGAGACAAGACCTAGCCCAGTACACAACACCCTGTACAACAGATAACCTTTATGTTCACGCTTCGATATTTGTGCAAATCAAACAAGACGTAGATTTTTCATGATGCTGTCCATGAGTTTTGAATTTGCTGTATTCAGTTGTTTGCAGTTTTATGCTCTGCTAAGCTTGTATTTTGTCCTCTCAAATCTCCACAAGACAGTCAGAGATTTCATTTTTTTCATAAAATGTCAAAATATGCATTTAGAAATTGTACCCTCCATTGTACCTCACTGTAGTTAAAAACCTGTATGCAGAAATGCGCACATATCCCCTCGGCACACCTTTGTGCTACCAGGCAAATCTCTGAAGGGACTAATCTCAGTGCAAATGTTGTGCTGATTGACGACGCAACAAAAATACCTAAACCCTATTTGAGTCTCAGGTTTAGACTAAGCCAAACGCAGAGCTACTACAACAAGCAGAAATACGGCATTAAGCCTGGATAATATCAATTACAGCAGCTCAAGCTTCTGCATGTTGTGTGATGATTCCTGGCCTATGCGTGTGTTTTGACATGACAGAAGGACTTAATTTTCCTGCCATGACTCATCAAAATCAAAGAGACATGTAATG
>KV751340.1:587702-590400 GCA_001698575.1 Mola mola
GTAAGGATTTTTTTAAGATGTAGGCATTTAGTGGGGATGCAAGACATATTGGGAATCAAATTGGTATCGTCGGATGTTAGTCATTATTTCAGTGTGGCTGCAATTGCACGTGTTTATGATTCCTCTTCTGATTCAGAAGGTGGTGGTAAAGCACAACTGTTAAATAAAACAGAAGAAGAGGAAAAAGAAGAAAAGAAATGCGTGTGGGTGTGTTTGGGGTTTTTTTTCCAAGCAAAGTTTTTAAGGCCGGACCGAATGTGTATGTTACACATGGAGGAAATGCCATTACATGTGTTTTGGTGTTATAAAAGCTGATTATGGCAGAAGTGTGTTTTTACAGAGCTCATATCAACATCAGGAAATATCGGATCTTGAACCAAACTCCTAAAAGTCAGGATGTCTCATCCGTCTCCAGGGTCAAGCACAATCCAAGGCCCTCAATGCACAGTGATATGTGTTGCGTGTAAATAAATTTGGTGTCCTGAATGCACTATTCAGTTTTTGTGCCTAACAAACCTGAGTGTGTGATAAGCGGGGTTTACCCTGTGGTTGCAATGGTTGCAATGTTCTCTGACATCTACTCCCTGACAGTTGCCCTGTTATAAGTAATTCTGCAACCCTGCTCTCCATCTTCTCAGTTCCTGGGTTCAAGTGTCAGGTCAGGGCCTTTCTGTGCGGAGTTTGCATGTTCTTCCTGAGTCATGTAAAAGGGGGTTAGATTAATTGGTCACACTAAATTGCCGGTAGGTGTGAACATGAGCATGGATGTTTCTTTGTCTCTACATGTCAGCCCTGCGATGAACTTGTCCAGGGTGTACCCGGCCTTCGCCCAAAGGCCCTGGGGTAGGCTCCAGCACACACATGCCTCGACCCTGCACAGGATACACCGTAAAAAATGGATGGATGGACAACTTGTGTTCCACCGATGTCCCAAAAAGCTGACTCACTTCACTTGCAGTTTCTTCAGTGAGGGTCTCACGGGGCTCAGACGTCACATCACTATATGATGCGGGAAATTAAGTGACACATTACAAATGTGTTTGATTTTTTTTAAGTTTGTTCGTTTTTCCATGTGGCCTGTTTGGAAAGATGCCGTTGTTGAAGCAATGAGGATGAACTCCCATCCTGGGATTTGTGTTGTGTCACTGACCAGGGACACAACTAATACGCAAGGTGCCATTTTTAGCCATGACACTGCCTTGTTTACATCTCGATCACTAGGGCAGGACGGGATGGGATGCTGCCCGGCCACGTGTGGAGGTTTTCTATCAGGGAAAAGGCAGCGCGCGGGGATGCTGGCAGGTCGAAAGCCCAGCGGCAGCCTCCATTCCTCCACAAAGGGATGCTGGCGACCAGCCGCGCTCACTCACCTCCTCGGCGTGCTTCCTCAGCGCTTTCTCCCGCTCGTACTGGGTGATGAGCTGCTCGTTGTCCTCCTTCAGCAGCTCCAGCTCCACTTCGTGCTCCTGGTTCTCCGCGAACACCGAGTCCAGGTTCTCCAGGACGGCCACGACCAGCGGCATCAGCTCCTTCACCACGTCCTCGTCGTATTTGCCGATGAGCCTCTCGAACTCGCGGTAGATGGAGTTGGCCAGGCCCGATACCCGCTCAGACATCATTGCTGATGTCCCCGGGTCGTCCTGGTACACAACCCCGTCTTCCAGCTCCATTTTACTCCCTCTCAGCAGACAGGACCAGTGTGGGCTACTCCTCGTTACCCCGCCACAATGAAGGCGGTTAGACACTGGGCGGGAAGCAGCGTTTCGTTAAGCAGACGTACACATTGAGGACGTGACAAGGATGGACTATTACGATGCAAGAAAGGCGACGTGGATTTCTTCCTCTTTTTCCCCTCACTTGTGTCATGCCGCCTTCAAATGCCCTCCAAAAGCTCCAACTTTCCGCTACCACTCAAGAGCTTAAATCACACAGTAGAAAGTCCCTTAACATAAATCTGATATTTTACACACTAAAAATAGCATGACAACAGACAGGTAGCCACATTTCAGTTTCATCAATCACAGATACGGGCTTCACAGTTGTCACTGTTGCCCGCTGCAGATTAGCGTTGGGCGCAACACCGATGAAGGATCACAGCAGAACTCTTATATAATTTGCCATAAACTAATTTGAAGCGCAATAATGCATTTCTTTTTTGCCCTACACCCTTTCGCCAGGTGGGTAATAAAGAGTTGTTTTTCAGACCTATTGCTTGGGAGCCTACATTTCCGATAGACATGAAGGCACCATCACGAGCAGCTGAGCTGTTGACCAGCTCGCGTGATGACGTCGCACCATCCCGACAGTGTCAGATTATTTACTGAATTATTTCAGTGCATGCGTCACAGAATAGATTTAATGAACGATACATTTTACCAGGCCGCACTCACGCACGATACAGTGTCCTTATAAGAAACTGTCTTTTTCACAGTTATTAACAAACCAATGCCCTAAAGACGCCCTCTAACGGACAAATGAGAAATTACCTGCAATAGTTACATTTTCTGTCTCGCGGTTGCTTGTTTCTTGTTGTTGTTGTTGTTTATTTGTTTCTTGGGTGTTTCTGGGTTACCTTTATATCACACAGTTTCCGTACAAATATCACAGGTTCCTACAAAAGAGGGCACCCAAAGTGAAGAAAGCTTTCCCGCATTACTGCCAATAGATAGAAGTACAATTTAGTTGTTGTGTTGGTGTG
>KV751340.1:625847-637025 GCA_001698575.1 Mola mola
TTGTTTACTCTTTTTCAGCCATGTCACAGCCTCCAAAATGTTAATCCTGTGCAAGGGTCTGCAGAGAGTGACATGAGCACCAAACCAGAGAGTAACTACAGGAAACGTGAAAGAGTTGGTGGATGCTCTCTGTGCATCCATGGACAGAAAGTTCCAGAATGGAATATAACGCGGTTCTCTCTGAAACCAACATTCTTGATCCAAGATTCAAGAAGCTGGTCTTTAATGACAACAGAGCGGTGGATGAAGCTCTTCAGAGAATAACTGCAGCAGCAGCAAGATCCAGCCAACCAACTCCACTGCCAGGGGACCAAGAGGGAGAAGAGGCAGAAGAAGGTGAACAAAAGGAGCACCAAGCATCTGCTGTTTGGAGGTTCTTTGAAGAACGAGCAAGTAGAGACACTACCAGAAGGAATCCCTCAGCAGATGCAATACTGGAAGTGAGATCCCACATTGATGAGCCCCTTTGCCAGAGAAGTGCAGACCCACTGAGCTGGTGGGAGACCAAGGCTTCAATTTATCCACATCTTACCCAGGTGATGACGCGGAGACTGTGCATTGTGGCAACATCAGTCCCCTCTGAGAGAATCTTCTCCAAAACAGGGCAGATAATTACTGACAGAAGAAACCGGATCAGCTCCTCAAAGCTGAGGCACTTGGTATTTCTAAATGCCAACCTTTACCTTAATTAAAGATCTGGGTGTTCATTTTTTTTCTTTTTGTTTTGCATATTTTAATTTATATTTTATTGTGTTGTGGTTTGCAGTGTTTTGTGTTGTTTCACTTTAAATTTGTTTAAAAGGAAAAAGCTGAAAATTTAAATAGTTAAAAGTTGAATTGTAAATAGTTGGTTTTTGTATTTTATAATTTATTTTTTACATTTTATGTGGAGTGAATAAATAAAAGCATATTTATATAATAAACATATATAAATAAAAAAAACACGTTTTTTTACATTAGTAATTCATTTTGTGCATAATTTTATATTGTTGTTGATAATAAATTAATTAAAGCAACAAAACAACCTGAAGAGCCGCTTGGGAGCCGAAAGAGTCAGCTCTTTTTAGTGAGCCGAGCCAAAAGAGCCGGTTCTCTAAAAAGAGCCGGAATTCCCATCACTACTGGTGACTAGTCTGGTCACGCACTGCTGTGGGGTGGCATTGTAGGTGCCACGCTGTTGTGGCTGTGTATGGTTTGTATGGTAAGATGCACTTTATTTACAAACGTGGCACCCTGTAAAAGGGAACAAACAGGCTTTCCAACAGTATAAGGCAAGAGGAAATCATTTTTTTCGGATTTCCCACGTGTCACAGGATTCCTATGGGAATCCTACGGGATGTGAGTCGTTTTACTCTTAATCACGTGATTGGGGCGGGGCGGGAATGAAAGGTCAACGGGAATGACGTCAATAAACTAGTTTTTAAATATACAAAAATGCGTGTACAGTCATTTTGTTTTTTCTTTTAATGTTTTTTTCAAGCGTCGCCTGTTGACTGCAATTGGCATCCATCATTGTAGTTTCCTTTTAGTTAGCCAACACTTTAACGCAAGTCAAAAGAACTACACACCCCAGAACCCCGATGTGCTTCTTGGATTGCTGTCTTCCCTGCCGGCACTGTAAAGAAGAAGGTTCTGAATATTCTCCTCATTGCTGTGTTACAAAACCACAGACAGCAAGTAATTAAAGGAGCATGTTGGCTCAAGTGCATTCTAACTGACTCCTCCTGGTGGCCACAAATTTATTGAACCCTTTCATTCAACAAGCCAGTGACATGTGTTAAATGGCCTACGTTACACTATGAACCTTAAAACTGTGATGTTTCAAAACAAAGATTTGTTATTTCAAGTTTTGGCTTGTGTCCCACACCTATTTTGTGTTGACATTCTTTTCAGTACAAGTCAAACACAACTAAAACAACAACTACAAACTTCATGCATCCTAGTAAATGTTACTGTTCCATGCCCTTTGTGCTTTTAACTTCAAGCCATGAAAGATCAAACTACTCAGGAAGTCACCTGTTGTGGTATGTACAAAGTTAATGAGATAAACTGCTGACAGGAAAAGTGTTTAATGCATAAAGTGACAAAGTAAGTCATCATAACAGAAAAAAAACAATATCACACACAGTTTCATATGAGAATGAAAGAAAAGGAATATATAATATAAATTCATAAGAAAAAATGTGTGCCCAATGTATTGCATAACTCTTATATTTTAAAAATAAGCAGGGTGTGTGTGTGTGTGACAGTGGTCACAGGTGTGTAGAAAACATATGTAAAATAGTTATGAGAATCTGGCAAAAGAGGAAGAACGGTCCAGTTTCAGGTTTCAGTTGAGCTCTGTTGAATTCTTGAAAATGGTGAAAATACACATTACTATTTTACTTTGGAGGGCCCCTCTTATGGAAAATTCTTTTTGACTGTAATAATTAAATTTATAATCCAAAAATGGATTATAGTTGGTGGATAGTTGGTGGTGTTACGGTGGTAAGCGTATTGCGTCACTTCCTGTTGTTTGTGTCTGGTCGTCTTGCTGTACCTTGCTAACTATCTGAGAGGGTTTTAACGACATTAATTGTTTAACTGCTGTGTATTGGAAGTGTAAACCCTGTACTTGAGCACCCTTTAGCCCGCTCTCATTTTAGTGAATTTATCGCTACTCTTCCAACCGTTCTGTGTCGTGCTAACCAACTCAGGTATTGTACCTGGCGCACAGCATTGTAGGTGACTTTAATATCCATGTAGACATTGAAAACGACAGCCTTGGTACGGCATTTCTCTCACTATTAGATTCATTCGGCTTCTGTCAGTGTGTACAAGAATCAACACACACTTTTAATCACACCCTTGATCTTGTTCTGACATATGGCATTGAAATTGAGCATTTAAATGTCTCTGCGCAAAATCTGCTTTTATCAGATCATTATCTTCTAACATTTGAATTTCTGCTCATCAACTATAAACCAAGAGTCACTAGTTATTATAGCAGATGCATATCTGAGGACACTGTTGAAAATTTTAAAGAAATTATTCCCTCTGCATTAATTTCAGTGCCATATCCCAAAATAACAGAGGAGTCATATCTTAAATTTAGCCCCTCCCAGCTTGATCACCTTGCCGATTTCACTGCCGGCTCTCTACGTGCTTCACTCGATTCCATTGCCCCAGTTAAAAAGAAAACAAAACCAGTAAAGAGACTAGCTCCGTGGTATAATCTTAACACTCGCAAGTTAAAACAGAAAACTCATAAACTTGAAAAGAAATGGCGTTCCACTAAACTGGAAGAGCCACACATGGCCTGGCAGGATAGCCTTAAAGTATACAGGAAGGCCCTTCGCCGAGCAAGAAAAGACTACTATTCAGCGTTGATAGAAGAAAACAAGAATAAGCCCAGGATCCTTTTCAGCACTGTAGCCAGGCTGACTGAGAGCCATCATTCTATTGAACCATGCATTCCTAGAGCCCTCACCTGTAATGATTTTATGAACTTCTTCAATAATAAAATTAGACTTATCAGAGAAAATATCCTACACTCCACAGATTCCAGTTCAGCAACAGGAATTATAGAGGCTGTTATTAGTCCTGATGTGTGTTTGGAAAGCTTCCATCCAATTGACCTTAAGGAACTAACGACAACATTATCTTCATCTAAATCATCAACCTGTATACTAGACCCCATACCTACTAGGTTGCTCAAAGAGGTTTTACCCCTAATTAGAAATCCACTACTAAACATTATCAATCTATCCCTTGTAACAGGTTATGTGCCCCAGTCATTTAAAGTAGCTGTAATTAAACCGCTCCTAAAAAAACCTACCCTAGACCCAGAAGTTTTAGCCAACTATAGACCAATATCCAACCTCCCCTTTCTTTCAAAGATTCTAGAGAAAGCAGTAGCGAAACAACTATGTGGCTTTCTTCAGTATAATAGTCTATTTGAAGAGTTTCAGTCAGGTTTTAGAAAGCATCACAGCACAGAAACGGCATTGGTAAAAGTTACAAATGACCTCCTCACTGCATCTGATGCGGGACTTATCTCTATACTAGTCTTATTAGATCTTAGTGCAGCTTTTGACACTATCGATCATCACATCTTACTACAGAGGATGGAACACCAAATTGGCATTAAAGGATCTGCTCTAAGATGGTTTAAGTCCTACCTATCTGATAGATATAATTTTGTTCATGTTAATGATGAATCATCAAGATATGACAAGGTTAGTCATGGAGTCCCACAAGGTTCTGTGCTTGGACCATTACTATTTACTCTATATATGCTTCCTGTAGGTAAAATTATTAGAAAGCACTCCATACATTTTCACTGTTATGCAGATGACACACAACTATACTTATCAATGAAGCCAGATGAAACCCATCAGTTAGCTAATCTACAGTCATGTCTTAAGGACATTAAAAACTGGATGTTTCATAACTTTTTAATGTTAAACTCTGACAAAACTGAAGTCATTGTGCTGGGCCCCAAACACATTAGAGACTCATTATCCAGCAACATAGTTAATCTGGATGGCATTGCCTTGGCCTCCAGCACCACTGTCAGAAACCTGGGTGTTATCTTTGACCAGGAGCTGTCTTTTAAATCACATGTTAAACAGATTTCAAGGACCGCCTTCTTTCACCTCCGTAACATTGCTAAAATCCGGCACATCCTGTCTCAACAAGATGCAGAAAAACTAGTTCATGCGTTTGTTACTTCCAGGCTGGACTACTGTAATTCTTTATTTTCAGGTTGCCCTAACAAAATTTTAAAAACTCTTCAGTTAATCCAAAATGCAGCAGCGCGTGTACTGACTAGAACTAATATCAGAGACCATATTTCCCCCATACTGGCTTCTCTGCACTGGCTCCCCGCTAAATTTAGAATAGAATTTAAAATCCTTGTTCTCACCTACAAAGCTATTCATGGTCAGTCACCATCTTATCTTGAACAGCTCATAGTACCCTATCGCCCATCCAGAACCTTACGCTCCCAGGATGCAGGGTTATTGGTGATCCCAAGAATTTCCAAAAGTAGAATGGGAGGCAGAGCTTTCAGCTATCAAGCTCCTCTCCTGTGGAACTATCTTCCAGTCTTGGTACGGGAGGCAGACACACTCTCTGATTTTAAGAGTAGGCTTAAAACCTTCCTTTTTGATAAAGCTTATAGTTAAGGCTGGCCTATCTAGCCCTTAGTTATGCTGCTATAGGCTTAGGTTGCTGGGGGAACACTCCATGATTCACTGAGCTTTCTTCTCTCCCCCCTCTGACTCCGACTCCTTCTCTGCTCCTGTAAATGTCCATATCCTTACACTAACTTTACTTCTTCCCCGGAGTCGTTGTGCTTTACCATCCTGCAGGTTTTTCTAGGTCGCGGTGGGAGGTGCTGCTGTGGTCCTGCCTGATGCCTCCTGGCCACATTAGGAAAGGAGATCCTGTGACTTGGATCCTGTGACTTGGATCCTAGGCTGGATTTCCAAGTGCAAATCGGGACCCACAGATCACAATGGCTTCTGGATCAATAGACTACACCTGCTTCTGGACCACTACACTTCACATATCCCTGGATTTACAAATTCTACATACTCTTGGACTCACCAACACCCAGATCTTCCTACATGGAGTACAATGACTCCTGGACCAACAGAGTCCACCTGCGTCTGGATCACTAGACTTTCTATACATCCGGACTCATAGAATCCACAGACTCTGGGACTCATGGATGTTTTATGCATTCTAAATGAACTGTTGTTATCATGTTTTTGTGTTCTGTACAAGTGACATTTATTGCACGTCTGTCCGTCCTAGGAAGAAGGATCCCTCCTCTGTGGCTCTTCCTGAGGTTTCTTATTTTCCCTGTTTAGTGTTTTTTAAGTTTTTCCTCACCCGGTTCGAGGGTCTAAGGGCAGAGGATGTCACATCTGTACAGTTTGTCAAAGCCCAGTGAGATAATGTGTAAATTGTGATTTCGGGCTATACAAATAAAATTTGATTTGATTTGATTTGATTTAGATGTTTTTGCAGTTTCACAACTATATCCAACAAAAACCTAAAGTGCTGTCATCAACCTTTTCTCTGTGTATTCAACAGCGACACCACTTGGTTAAAGCAAATGAACACGCCTGAAAAAAAAAATTTACCTGTGCCTCTCAAAATCCCAAATGCATTTTGTCTTTGATGTTTGAGTTGAGGCTGAACTGCAGCTTTCAGCTCCATTGAACAGAAGTTCCTCAGTGATGAAGAAACGGCTACTTCGCTACGGTAATATTGTGATCTTATGTAATCAGAGATAGTTCCTGTACATGCATAAAAATCCGCCGTCGTTTGAAATGTGGGCCTCAATATTGTGAAAGAAGTGAGTACAATGAAAGTCTGGTTCTAATTAGTCAGTTTCTTCAAAGCTTATACTAAATCTTTGCCCGTGTCTCCTTTGAAGTAGCTGAAGCCTATATTCTCCAGTTTTACCACCCAACATTCAGGTAACTCCTGTTAAACATTGACAGATTTGAGCCACTGATACCAAGCATGTACAATAGCTTCCCGTAACACATGACTGCTGTGATGATGTAAGGTTTGTACTGGAATAAGCAAAAGACACACTATCACTAATTGTTGTTTAACTTTCCGTTGAGGATGAAGGTGTGAAACAAGGGAGTGGCCAGGTGAACTTCGGTGTCTATCTGTTCAGGCAGCACTACCACAGCGAGAGCCTGGGACTGGCTGGAAAACCCAGCAAGATATTCAGAAAACCACAGGAAATAATATTGAATCAACAGGGACAGAGGAGGCACGCTTATGAAGAGAGGAATTTTAATCTAAATATCCATCCAGAGCCAGAGTGAATCATCATGGTTGCACTATACTCCAGGTCTGTGGCGGAGCCTCTGGCCATAATACGGATAATGGAGGTGATTTTCAGCTTTGCTTCGTTCAGCCTGGTGGCATCTACAGGCCACATCGCTGACTCCTTCTGGACGGGTTGCATGTTTACATGGGGCTTCTGCTTCTGCATCACCATCTTCATCCTCCTCATGGAATTCACCGGCCTCAGTTCTAAACTGCTGATCTCCTGGGGTGACTTCACGACCGTTTTTGCCACGTGGGCTACATTAATGGTGGGTACCATCTCTACTGCCATCTCCACCGATATTTTTAGGACAAACTGTCGGTCAGCAAGCCATGAACGCTGCTGTCATTGAGGATATTAAAATGAATTTGCTGCAGGAAAATATGTATTTTTAAGAGAGCATGTTCCACAATTAATCTGGCGCCGTAACGCAAACCTAAAAGTTGAACTTGCAAGTGTTAACGAAAATGTGGGTTACATGTCTATGTTCATGAAATTAGAAAGTTTTGTGCTGTGTTCCCCTTAAACTTGACTCACATGAATTATCTTAAACAGATACTACAGCTTTAACAAGCATCTGAGAGAAGATAATCAAATCTTTAAATGACACCAACATCAAGGCTTTGCACATTTGAGTTTTTAGCCTGGTACTGGTGATTAATGCTCTCATAATCCACAATTCAGTCTGAGTACTACATACTAGTAAAAGAAACTGCTCTTAAATATATGAAAGAAGGAATCTTCAATCAATCTCATTTTTGACCTGTCTCTCACACAGATGATGACAGCCTCTATCGTATTTTCTGTCATCTTCACTTGCCTCACTTGTGTCCTAAGTATTGGTGCCAGTGTGACTTCCTCTCTGGCCTTCATCCTGTACGCCACCGAGGTTGGGCTAACCTTTGCTAAACCCGGTGAGAAGAGTGGATTTCTGTCCACAGCCCCAGGCCTCCTCAAGATTATCGAGGTCTTCGTGGCCTGCATCATCTTCTTCTGCTTGGACGCCAGCCTTTACTCTAGTCTTCCATGGCTCCAGGGGTGCGTGGTCGGCTACAGTGTTTTCTTCATTTTGGCCACCCTTGTCATCATCTCTGCCATCTGCTGCCCTTCTACTCCCTTCAGCGCATCGTTTAATAAAGCCCTGATATGGTGTAACAGGCTGGCGGTGCTGATGTACCTGACAGCCATGGTCGTTTGGCCCTTGCACACGGTCAGCAAGACCCGGCCCGAAGTTTGCTGGAAAGTGATTAATTGTGAATTTAATATTAATGTGGTGATCACAACCATGACATGCCTAAACTTTGTTGTGTACGTGGTGGATGTGTGTTTCTGGCAAAAATTTTAGTCTTGTACACCTGTCAAATGCACTACAGCGTTGTTTGATGCTGATTTGATCTGAATGAGGGAAACTTTTATCTTGTATGTAAGTGGATTCTCTTAGAATATGAAACAACAGTGTTGAAGTTTTAACTTCTCTGCATCAGATCCCTATTAAACTCTCATGTTGGAACAGCACTGATGTGATATGTCAGTCCTCATGGTAAACCTAGTTAAAGAACACTGTGAGCACTCTCAAAATCCAAAATATTAATAAAGTGAGATTAAACTGGTTTATTGGGTATGCTTACACCCCCTTGGCTGTCAGAACCATTATTGTAGAATCATATTAATAAATGACCGAATTAATCAATAGCCGATGAAAAATATGGTTAAAAAGGGAGAATGGGACCCATCCTGTTGTTCTGACAGGGTATTTACAAAGGCATGTGAGTGTGTGTGCATTATAAAAATAGAGCAGCTGCAGATTTCACAGCTTCACAACTATGTTTCAGACGGAGACGGAATAAATGATCAGAAGCCACTGCAGACTCACAGTTTAAAAAATGTGTGAATGAGCTAGATGTAGCGTACTTGGACTTTAATCAAATAGTCACGTTGATTTTTACTTATAATCAGTTAATTGTATCTTGATTGATGTATCAGTATCATTAAGTCTTCAAGCTTCTTCTCTCACTGGACATTGTCATGAATTTTTGGCTGAACCAAGCGACATATTTTTCCTGGCCTCCCCGGCATCTTGTTCTTCATTTTTCACGATTCGTAAATTACGTAATTACTGGAAAATCTAATCAGTGTCATTAATATATAGTTAAGTCATTTTAATTGTTCAGCAGATAGAGGAAATACTCTACAAATATTAAAAACTATAAAGTAAATCAATCAATACTCCAACTAACATAATAATAGCCAAGTATATCTTATGTAGTTATATAGTTATCTTATATAGTCTTATATAGTATATATTATACTTGAAGACCAATTTTTCTCCATTTGCTCTTGTCCTCAAGGAATGTTTCAGGGTTTTTTACCTGGTCACAACACAGGGGTGGGAAAAAATAAACAAAAACACACACAAACGGGGAAGGGGCAAAGCAAGGGGTGGCCAGCCTAAAGTTAGAGATGCAATTGAGAAAAAAAATCACAGTGTAAATGCACTAAAACATCATGATGTAGTTTGTGGATAAAGGGGCTTTATTAAAGATTAAAGATTAAACACACCCTAATCTAATACTGAAACATTCATGGCAGGTTTGGAATAAAGCAAATAAAATGTCTGGCCTGTTTCTCAATTTGATTAAGGATATTCTTCTGAAAAATCCATCAGTTCAGATCGGGAAGAAAACAATATGCTGGAAAACATGACGCACAGTACAGGTTTAGCCACGATGAATGATTTATTTGATGAAGAGCTATTCCATTCCTAGCAGTCATTGAAGGAGAGATACATTCACTTAACAAATAGGGGAGACTTTTGGAAGTATCTCTAACTACCCAGTTGTATATGTGGCGCTATATGTTCGAAAAGAAATTTCCCCCCTTTAAATTTTGAATTAAGTGAAAGCTAAGGTCTGCAAATGTAAGAAAACTACTGTATCCATTGTGTATATTGTCTTATCCCAGGGTGTTTGCGTTGAAAGGGCATCGCGTGGGGATGTTGTAGGTGCTAAACTGAGCTTTGTCAGCAGAGGGCACGCTAAGCTGTGCACTGCACCAGGAACTAGCAGACCGTTGTCAGAATGTGATGAGTGAGTTGCAGTGTGCACGCCACAAAGAGAGCTTTTCATCTGAACTGTATCTGCATATGTCCCACAGAGAAAAATAAATGCGCTGCACCAAGCGTGAGCGTCACGTCATTCTTAGAAGTGTTACATATACTATCCGGTCATTACAACATGAAGCAGGAGGATAACGTGTTACAGTGCTTTTTAAAGCTTTCTGGTGCTGCACAACCCTCCTCAGTATTCCATATGGTAGCTGCACATGAGATGTATGGTGAAAGTGAGAGTCTCTGGATAATATGGCAAATAGACATTGGTAGTGAAATTGAATCAATGGTCTGGGACAACATTGTCTATAGTATGGGTTGGTCAGTAGGGATATAAAGAGTAAGCTTATACATTATAAAATAATTCATAGGTATTATTGGACCCCAGTCAGACCTAAGAAGTTTGGTCCAACTCAAAATGATGCATATTGGAAATGTATGGGCTCTACAGGTACTTTTTTTACACCTTCTGTGGGAGTGTCCAAGGGTGTCCCCATTTTGGGTGCGAGTGGTGTGGCCGACGGAGGAGTGGTTGGATCAGCCCCTACTATGTGCAAGCCTGAATTAAGAGTTGGACAAAAAGCTGCACAGCTTGGCTTGGCCCTGGCAGGCTTCATTACTCAGGATCAAACTCAGCAACTCTTTGCCTAAGTATACTGAAATGTATGGTAAGCTCCTCAGATTCATTAAAGAAGGGACCGTTGGACGGTTCTAAGTAACTGTATGCTTTGATATCATGTGGCGTGTGTTGTTGGGGGGAGGGATGGCTCGCGTGATACATCAGGCTGTGCTAAACGGTTTGTTTTATTGCTGTTTTTCTGTTTTATATTATAGTATTGTTTTTTGCTGTTATTTTACTGACTCTCTTGTAATATTGTGAGGTGGTTGACATGAAAATATAAAATGTAGATGGAACAAAAAATAAAAAAGATTAAACACTCCCTTGTGTGCTACCCAGGAACAATAAGTCAAGTGAAGTCAAGGACAGGATAAGAGACTTTCCTCACAACGTGACCTAACAGCCTGTGATTGTTTTGGACATTAGCTTCTGAACAAGGCGTGCGCTGAAGACCAGAGTCCAGTGTGTGTGTGTGTGTGTGTGTGTGTGTGCGTCTCAAGGGCGTAGATGATAACAGCCAACCGATATCCAATTGGTGGAATGGAACCAGGGCCATAAACTGCAACAGATAAGCCTGTGATGTTCCGTTTGAGTCTACACCACCACGGAATC
>KV751340.1:637062-652117 GCA_001698575.1 Mola mola
GGGGTGCACTGAGGAGCACACGCGTTTTTTCTTTTCTTTTTTTGTGAGGACAAACAGCCATCCTGTCTCGCAATGGTCCGTGTGGATTATCACTCAGTCATCCAGCCTGTAGGCATCCTGCGAACGATTGCTGCCATCCTCACTTGTCTGACTTTCGGCCTTGTGTCATCAGTGGGACATGTTTCATCCCCCTACTGGGCATGGTGCATGTTCACATGGCTCTTCTGCTTCCTCTTCACCTTTCTAATTGTCATCATGGAGTTCACCACTTTCAATACCAAATTACCGTTAGCCTGGGACGATTTCACAGCCGCCTTCGCTATGTTGGCGTGCCTCATGTGCCTGGCTGTTTCTGTCATCTACCCCACCTTTTTCACCTGCAATACCTGCGCCCGCCAGATCAGTGCCTCTGTGGTGTCATGGCTGTGTTTCGGGGTGTACGCCGGCGAGGTGGTCTTAACCCGGCTTCGTCCCAGGGGGGAAACCATTGGGTTCCTCTCCACGATTCCAGGCATAATGAAGATGCTGGAGGCCTTCCTGGCCTGTCTCATCTTCACGTCCCTGGAGAGAAGCCAGTTCAGCTCACCAGGCCTGA
The DNA here is from genome assembly GCA_001698575.1 of Mola mola. Taxonomy (NCBI): domain Eukaryota; kingdom Metazoa; phylum Chordata; class Actinopteri; order Tetraodontiformes; family Molidae; genus Mola; species Mola mola. Next base: position 637,658 of record KV751340.1, read on the forward strand.
AGTGGTGTGTTGCCGTGTACTCCTTATGCTTCATCTTTGCCGTCCTTATAATCCTGCTCACAACGGGACGGCTGACCTCTTTATTTCCCTTCCCCTTTGATAAGGTAGTGGTCGTCCATAACATTTTGGCAGCAGTAATGTATATAACGGCTATGGTGATCTGGCCACTGTACAGTTTCCAGAACAATTCCCGGCCAAGTAACTGTCAACGCCTCTGCAGCTGGGATAAACTGGTCGTGGTCACCTTCATGACCATCCTCAACTGTATAGTTTACGCTCTGGACTCTGCCTACTCTATATGGCTCGTATTCTGTGTGAGGAGCCAGTGATGCTGCAGATTCAACTAGCTAAGCAAAATTTCCACTGGGGTTGGATTTATGTGAATTAGATAGCGTTTTGATTTTGATCAAAGGGATAAGCTGCACCAGAGCCTTCCTGGCACCTCTCCTAAAAGAGATGAATTGTTGTTTTAGACAAAACAAATTGTAAATGTACTGCTGTAATACTCATCCTTTGGTCTCAAAGGAGAGTTACCACAACCAGGAACTATTGTTTTGCCCGGCAGGAAAAGTAAAAGAGCTAGTTAATCATTAAAAAACTGTGATATCACTGTGATAAAATGATGGTAGAACTTTGGATTCCGACAACCAGAGTTTTGAAACTGTTCAGGGAATAAAACTGAGAGCTTTATTATCTTTTTAATACTGTGCTGGAGTCAAATTATGAACCATGTGAGGGAAAGGAAACATGAAGGTTTTTTGGGGGGTTTTTTTATCTCTATGGATGACTTAGCTTGCTAGTTTGTACATTACTGTTTATGTTTATGTTATATTACATCGGAAAGTGTTTGGTTACATGAGAAGATAGAAGCTACGGTATGGTAAATATGTTAGGAAGTTACTGTGCATGGCCAAAACAGTCCTGCGCTGTAAAGCTACATCTTTATGCTTTTTTAAATAATGTAAGACTTCAAGTGTCAATTAATTTGTGACCTTTTCAATTTTTCCTATTAACGATCATGTCTGATCTTATTTTTGGTTGGCTGATGACCATTGTCCACCATGGTTGTCAGTAAACTCTTATTTACTTCAACTGATTTCAATGAGCTAACTACTGTAGCTACTGTACTGGCAGTCAGTTTGTGTCTATTACAATTTTTCTCATCCAAAAAAAGAGAATTAAAATGAGTGACTTAAAAAATAACTAATAATATCTTTGTTTTGGGGATTGATGCAGATCTTAAACTGACAGGCAAACAGAGCAGCGAATGACAAACAAGATGGGAAGGATGAGAAAGAACAGGGCAGAGAAACAGCAGTTCAGTCTAAAATAAGTAACATAACCGTATCATCAAACACAGATGCTTTAGGTAGTCCGCTGACCAACCAACCCAAATCATCAGTATGCATCTGACGACCCAGGAATAAGATTCTTCTTACAAATTGCCCTTTTAAATAGAAAAAAAAAAAAAAACACGGATAAAGAAGTTGAGAGACTTTAGAAGGAAATGTGGGAAAAGTGAAAAAGAACATCCTTTCATCAGCAGCCAGCTGCAACATATGGAGCAGGTGTTCTCTTTCTTTTTCTAATTCAGCTTCTTTTCTTCCACATCGATGTGATGGGCAGAGGTAAGGAAGCCAGAAAGCATGACATCACTTTATTCTTTTTCTCTTTTTTCCAACCAGTTGGGAAAGCCCTAATCTCACCTGTAATCCTGCAGCTATTGTGCTACTTGGCACACCAATCTGCGTGAGTGAACCTGGGTCAAATGGAACAACTGAAGCGTGAAAATTTGGCTTTTCTTCTCATGTCCGTCATAAAGACAGGCCGCATTTATATCACTAGTCACAAGTGTACAGGTCGGACAGCAGAAACCTTCTGACTGCAGCATCTGCTTTGATTTGAACTACATAGGGGACAAAAATGTATGAAACAATACATTTTATTCACATTTTCCCATTTACCTGTGACTTACATACTGGTGCCAACAGGGAACGTTATCTGTATTTTTATATAATTATATTAATAACAACATGCTCAATACTACATTATATCAAACCATCTATTCTGTTTATTCATGCTATTGTATTCTTATGCTTTGTCAAATCAAATGAAATGCACTTTAAATCTTATGTTTCACATTGTTTTTTTACACTTTACTGCCTTTGAAATGTTTTAAATGCTTTATTTTTAAGTACCTATGCATCAAAGAAATGACAGGCAAGTACATTTACAATCTAAACAGCAATTTCATTTTGCTTCTCTTTTTTCAGTCGATACTAATTGTATCATGCGATTGAATTTTCATGGCGTATTTAATGCAAGAAACAAACATTAACAACTGAACATACATCAGCAATCTCCTTTTAACATTTAATCAGTAAAACAGACAAATGATATATTCAGTTTAACCATTTGTCCTGTTAAACATAAATTATATTTTTTACAGGTCAAACGGATTTACGGTTAGCTTTAAGTATAGAAATCTGAAATTCCTTTTTCGACTTGTTTTCTAACTCAAGATGCAATAAGATGTAAGATATAAAAATTATTTAGGTTTGCGATATTAAACATTAATGAACATTATCAACATGATGGAAAGAAACAGCTGTGTTGTCTACGTGTTAGCATACTAACCAGCTAGTCCAAGTCTGTCCTGTCTCACAATTCTGTCTGAAATACAATTTTTGAATCTCTCTTACTTTCCTTACTTGAGGAAAGTAGATACATTTCCTTAAAAACAGAAAAATACAACTGCACACCTTCTGAATTCTCTCTTCATACAAAGCATACAAAGCAATTATCTTAACCGCCTTGTTAAATCATTGTAAAGCACGCCACATTGAAATGAGACATGAACTAAATAAAAATCACCAAAACTGCTGTGTTTTGTCATGTTTTATACACGTCTGAAACTTGATTTCAACACTTCAAATTCCCATTCCCGGAGAGATGAGGCAGACAGGCATTTTCTCCATAATACAGTGTAGCACTCGTTTTCAACACAATGTGTGATATGACTTAGTTATTGGTGTGACTGTGAAATACTTACTTCTTTCTGGAGATTATACTCAGCAACCCAAATGCACTATGCAAGCAACAGGCATTCTGGCCTCAGACAGGGACTGAAACAGACTCCATTCTACCATCATAATTGTCTGAAGTAGCCTGACGTACTGGACAGCCTAAATGATCGTGAGTATGGGACAGAAGACTGAAGTCAACACCAGCAATCCAATCAGACCAACATAGTTATCTGTGTACTAAGAAGACACAGCATTATCATTAATTATGCTAATAATGTCTTTGTGTGCAAGGACTGTATGCAAGGCAAGTGAGCAATTCAGTTCTGTATATTATATGGCATTTGTACATATTTGCTTCTAAATATTAAATTATTGATTGATATTGAGTCACTAAAAAGAAATGTATTACTATCAAGGTATTGCTTCACCTTTTTAAAAGAATTTACACATGAGCTTGTCTTTAAAATATCAATTGCATCATTGACTGTTGATGGCTATAAAGGTCATGCCGCTAATCAGCTGTGACATAATACAGTGATCAAATGGTCTAAGATGTAATTTAATTTTTAGAATCAATCTTGTAAAACTTTGCTTTAGCTTTAACTCTTTCAGCCAACACATCATATCAAAGTGTTGATATTTGTTGGGCCCCACACCTGAGTGATCCTCCCAGCCCCCAACGTTTTACAACTTTTTACAACTTGGTGCTAAGAACTTCACTGATGGAACCAAGAGCAGCTATTGGTTACCAGTCATCTGGGAAGGGCACAGGCATACAAACAAACTCTTCCTCCCCTTTTTTGCTCTCCTCAGAGATGGAGTCAGCCTCCTGCTGAGGACTCAACAAGCTCAAATTTAGCCAGGAGCAGCAACCGGGCCGGCAGGCTAACCAGAGGGAGTTACTGGAGAGTTCAGCACAACTGCTAAATCTGCAAGGAGCAAAGCAGCGACCGGTTTCCTCCAGCACCAGGACTGACCTGAGCACATCAACTCAGCACAGCACGGCTAAACGTGGAATTGATGAAAGTATGTTGTCCTGCATTGTTGAACGGTATTGTTGTGACTGTAGTCACAAGTGGGTTAGCCACAATTCTAAATTAAGGTTAGTTACCTGACGCAGAATCAGGGTCTTGCGTGCAAGTAGCCATCTTTTTTCTAACCTGGCACCACGTCCTCACACAAACACGACACTGTCTTGACAGATGCAGGGTCTCTACCAGCAAATGGTCTGAGCCTGAGGAATTGTGTTTTTTTATTGTTCATTCTTGCATAAATACTTTTGGATAAACGTGCTGTGTGTTTAATGTTGCACAAGAGTGAATTTGGCCGACCACTACGCTGTCAAGAACCTCAACTAGCTATCGATGGGGGAATGTTGGTTGTAATTATTCAGTCAATTATTAGGCATCATTCCAGATTCACAGTTTAGTAGAAAAATCTGAGGACTGTATGTTTTTATCCAGCTCACTGCAATGTTTAAAACCTGTTTGTGTCTGAAGACACAGAAGTGCAATGATATTCACATTCTTAGCATGTTTCACTCACACTCACTCACTCACTCACTCACTCATTCACTCGGTCCTTCAGCCTGGGTGGTTTAAATGCAGGCAGATTGTATCACTTCATGCCTGCACTCATCCACACAGTAGCTATTTTAAAAAGCCAGACAAGTTATATTTGTGATCTTCAAATTGGTTTACTTTTGTTAAAACAGCGGAAAAATTAAAGAATTTTTGACCATATTTGTCCTACATCAGGGCAGAGTGTAATTTACGACCATAGGGCATAGGGTGACATTTTAAATTTGTTGCCACTTAATAACAGCTCGCTCGAAGTTTATTTTAATAAATTGATAATGGAAGAATCTGGTCTAGATGTGCTCTACACATTAAGTGTCATTATATGAGTTGGGTGTAAACTGGTGCAATATAAATAAGACTGACTTCACTTCACATCACATATTAAACAAACTCACTCATGTTCAGAGCTAAACTATTAGGTTTAATGATGAATTACTATATATATAAACATATATACTATTTTAAAAACACTGCCATTTCTTTGCCAAAAATCGGCATGTGCCACTTTTAAGTGTTAAAAAGTAAGGGTTTGTTGAAATGTCCTCCACACTTCACAGAACTGCTTAAACCTGAAGATAATATAACAAAATGGCAAATACTCTTTCACTCGCCTTGTTAAATGCACAAGCACTGCATCTGATGTTTCCATTGACCATCTAATCTGGCATTTTTGACATCATTGTCCAAGTGTGTCAGTGCTTCATGTTCCCTGCATTGGTAACTTTTCAGGAAATATTGTCGAAACACTGTAATTCGTTAGCAAATCTTTCCAAAATGCAGCTAAGCTGAAATAGTGCCGATTGCAGGTGAAAAGCAAAAAAAAAGAAAAGTCAGTTAGATGGGATTGATGGGTACAGGCGACCGTGAGGAGCATCAGCTCAGTGTGCACAGAGAAAATTATATCCTTTTCTGACCTCGATGCAACAACACCTGTCACAGAGACACGGCTATCATTCAGCTCCGACCAGCCCTCTTCTCCATACACAAATACACATCACTCCGTCTTCTCTTGATGATCAGAGTATTGATTCTGCTGCCAGACACAAACACCATGCAAACTTAGTCGCTCTCTGCTCGAGAATTCGGTCCCTGCTTGCTGAAGGTTATATACAGGTATGACCTTAGTGCCCATATAAGTATATTTACAAATTTAAAATAAATGCAGAGAAAAACATCTCTTTTCAAAGTTTTCTGCTAAAAAGTACTCAGAAATGATAGTACTGGGTATGCACTACAAGTAGAACAGTAACACAGCATGTGTATGTCCAGATCTATAAGAAAACATGAGTAATTACAAGTATTTTGCATTAGACTGCATCAGTTACTGGGATACATTTAAAAGAGGTTTTCGTTGATGGATTTTTTTTGTAACTGATACTAATAATTTAGAATTGCTTGCTTCTCATGCCCGGTACTGATGAGATAAGGCCAGCAAATGACTTCCTGAGGCTCTAATTTCATCATATCCAATAAATAGCAGACAATATAGATTTTTCATTACATATCGTGCTTCCCTCGTAGCTGTTTTGGCCTTAAAAATTAAAGCTGGCATTGCCCAAACCGGAGAGAACAGAGTGTGTATGACACATATTATTATCCTGGTATGGAGTCGTGAGTGCCAGCGCATGTCAACGTTGCTTCAGGGCAAGCCTGTACGCAGCTGCGCCAGTGTTTACTTATATGCTGTACTGGTGTACTGGTCTGAGGACCAGTCGAACAGGGCTCATGAAGACTGAAATGTCATCCACTCCCCACTGACCTTTCTTAACCTGCTTTGGTGCTGTGTGGAAAGTGCACTTACTGTAAACAGGCACAAACACGCGCTCACGTGATGATGACCCTACGACTAATCACATGCATATTCAAGAGGGGCAGCCCGTAGTTAATGCGGCACTAGAACCTGGACGAGGAGTCTGCTGCTTGTCAACAGGTAAGTTCTTGGGGCCTCAAGCCAGTAGGGGGCCCCTGAGGGCTGACACACTGAACTCACAATGTGCAAAGCTCCCAATGACCATCCCGGGGGCTCTGTCCGGTCCGGCACAGCTCACTCCGGTTGCTCTGTTAAGCGTCCACATGGTTCCTGTGTTTGTTGTCAGTAAAACCTGCTGAAGGAAGATGAAGAGGAGTTATCTGTCTGGCAGTGAAAAAAGAGGAAGAGGAGGGAAAAAAGCGAGACAGTGGCAGCACAATTTGCTCTGATTTGAAGTTATTGAAGTTTTTATTCTCTATTTTATTGTTTATTTTTCTATATAGATTTTGAACATAGTCATAATAGTAATGCGAGGGAATCGAAAAAAGAAAATTATATTTTTGCAATTTGTCAGATTATCTATAACACAGTGGTGATGAAGGCTGTGAATTTTTGCCCAGAGTCGTAAAAGATTCTAGAATTGCCACTGCATGGAGACAACAACAACTGCTGGTGTCAAAGTCTGCAGGTTTCCACATCAGTTAACATCGATTGATCCCCAAGCACGACCTCATCCTACTGTACCTGCACCAAGTTTTCAATTCCACCAAACGGCCACCATCAAGGTGATTTCTTCTGCAGGCTTGAGGTCGGCATTACTCCATATTCCTCTAGGCTGTCTCACAGGCTGGTATCATTTTATGACCCATTGAAAAACTTGCCAAAAAGCTTTGCTGCACAAGAATGGATGTGATTGCCGAACTGATGCACAAACAAATCCATCTTGTCTATGAAATGATTACATCACCGGTGGGTGGGACTTTTACATCAACAGGCGGGGTGTCGTTTCCCATATAAATACCGCAACAAGTCCCAGTGTGTCCCCTTACTACGTGATAGAGTGAGCCATTCTTCATCAGCTCAGGATTTCTTATTTCCATGCAGATTTGCCCTCAGAACATAAGATCTTGGGAAAACGCGCACAATGTTGCGTCGGGCATTTGTGGAAGTCTGATCGTGCTGCACTCGGAGAAAATGCCTGACGATGGAACGTCAAGTGTGAGGAGCTTTCTCCGTCGTGCTGATTTGGATCAGAGAGAGAGCGCACGTCTGACTCCCGCAGGAGACGCGCATCCCTCCAGCGGGTAGCGGAGAGGAGAGGCGCGCAGGAGCGCGCAGGAGCGCACAGGAGCGCACAGGTAGGCTGCCATCCCATCAACACGAGCATGTTTTTATAAAAAAAATGGACAAGAAATGTTGGTTTTGTTTTTCTTTTTCTTTAAAGAAGGATGTAGGCGGTATAAAATGGATGGATGGGTGGTTGGATGAATTAAAAAAAAACCATGAGCTCTGCTGGAGGACTCATTTTAGGTTGTTTTGGAAAATGTTACGGTCTTAAAGATTTATCAGTTAAACTCGTGTTTTATGAGCCATGTCTGTGAACTCTTCAAGTTTCTCTATTGATGTAAAGTAAAGTTTGTTGGGCAAGAAGTGTCGGGCACACCGTGCAGCCCCGAAGGGTCCGTGGGCTTCAAGTGTTTGTGTTCTCAACAACCTGCTGCGGGCTGCGCGTCACTCCCGTGTTTTGGAGTGCGCTTCAGTGACTCGTCACGTCACACCACGTATTTGTGCAACACATTCACACAGGCTGGGCTCGCGACATCTGACCGACTTTAGGTCACACGAGGGCCTTGTATTGGCCCCTCTAACCCTGGCAGCACGGATTAGGGCGGCATTGCTCAGAGAAGTGCATAAATGAGTTGTATTTGGCAATAATTAGGGATACATTCACTTTCAGCTCACTGTATAATTTACGAGATCTTTTCAATATCCTAATTAGGACAAATGCCCATAAAGGAAATTCTGACTTTCTGTTGCATCATACTGCCATGCAAAGTTGTCTATTTGAATGCAGCATAAACGCTGCAAAGATAAGAAGCGCAGAGACAGAATCCAGAGGCACCGCAGGTAAAGACACTAATGTTGAGTCAGAAGCTGCATTTGTGCATTAAATCAGTCAGAAGTCATCCTTTGAATCTGCACTTTACCTCCTGTTGAACCTCCATGGAGCAATTTTGACTCCATTTTCATCTCAACATGCACACCACCATATTGTTGTGATGTAAAACCTAGTCCTATTATAGGCTATTTACCTGAAGTGCATCATAGCTAAATTAATCCCCCCTCTCTAGCTCTCTAGTTCTTAGTGTGGGCTACTTGCCTGCAGGTTTTTTCTGTCTAACCCATTATGCAAATCTAACACAATGGCAGTGACAGTATTGAAACATGCTTCATTAAGGTTGTTGTCTTCTGAAGTGCAATTTCCCATTAAGAGAAATGGCACGTTGGCCGTGTGCCCAGACAACTCAGAAGAAAGATCCTCCTCTCTCCTAGTAAACGGACAATTTGCCCAGAGAGCACCCATGTATTGTTATGAGAGAGCTAACATGTTTGTTTGTTTGTTTGTTTGTTTGTTTGTTTTATCATGGGTTAAGACTTTTATTTTAAACATTCCACAACCAAACTTTCAAGTGTAACACAGTGTGAAGGCATCACATCATCCAATGGCACCCTGCATACACGCAGTGAGTTTGCTAAATTTGCTCATTGGCATTTAATTAAATTAGAACAAGGAAAGAAATAATCCTACATCTATTTTTCTTCCTAAACAGAAAACATCATTTAAGTTTCCCTCTTTTACGAACTAAGGAAAGCTTGACTTTGCTATAATTCATCAAAAAGCGCACTTATTTAAAAAAAGGAAGAAAAAAAGACATAAACAAAATAAAACTCAGGGCCATCTTGGTTTGTCTTTCCACAATCGCTTCTGGGTAGCTCTCTGGTCATACACTGTAAAAACAAAGTCAGTATTTTAACTTTTAAAAGTTGGTTTCCCGTTAGAGAACTTGAAAAGAAAAGTTGAGGTAGCTTTGATTACTTCAACTTATCTTTTCAAATAAACCAAACGTATATCTTGAAGGCAGCAAGGAGACTTTTTTTTTTTTTAATTAAAACAATCACTTTGCTTTTACAGTGTAAAATCACTGTCATTAAACCGGTCTTTACATGTCTCAGAGGCTGTACCAGTCTGATGTACAGCCCAGTGTTGAATCCCTCCACATTTCAAGGTCACAGTCAGCCATGGGTATGCTATAATAACTGTATTTTTTTTTACATTTTTGTCTTGTCAGCTATTTCCCACTATTATCCAGCACTCCCTCCTTCAACATGGATATTACTTGGAACTGGATGCCTGCTAACATCAGCATGCCCACCCCCCACACCTACCCCAGTCACCTCAACCACAATATCACAGACAAGGCTGTACCGATGCCCTTCGACGTAGTAACCGCAGTCATCTACACCATAGTCTTCATCGTGGGTCTTGTAGGCAACACACTTGCTATCTACGTGGTGGTCCGCTATGTCAAGATGAAGACAGTGACCAACATTTACATCCTCAATTTAGCCATCGCAGATGAACTGTACATCTTGGGAATTCCCTTCATGGGCACTTCTAGTGTGCTCTCCTACTGGCCATTTGGGAATTTTTTGTGCAAGGTGTGCATGACCACCGATGCCATGAGCCAGTTTGCCTCCACCTTTTGCTTGACGGTGATGAGCATCGATCGCTACCTGGCTGTGGTGCATCCAATTCGCAGTGCCAAATGGCGGAAACCACAGGTGGCAAACGTTTTCAGTGGCATGGTGTGGGTTGTGTCCTTTCTGACTGTCCTGCCGCTCACAATCTACTCAGATGTACAGGAGGAGTTCAACACCTGCAACATAACCTGGCCTGAGCAAAGTCAATTGTGGTCCATTGTCTTCATCCTCTACACAACCATCCTTGGCTTCTTTGGTCCCCTGGTTGTCATCTGCCTCTGCTATCTGATAATTGTCATCAAGGTATATACATTTATTGCTGTGTAACTCAATTTTGGACTTTCGTGGTGCTTTGCTCTCATTATCTCACCAAACCTTTCCAATCAACAATCTCGCTTTCAGGTGAGATCAGCAAGCATGCGTGCAGGCCTGACAAAGCGGCGAAAGTCAGAGAGAAAGGTAACACGCATGGTGGTGATCATCGTGTTGGTGTTTGTGCTTTGCTGGTTGCCCTTCTTCACTGCCAACATCGTCAACCTGATTCACATTATCCCTGAGGCCAACAACACCATCTACTTCTCCTTCGTCATCCTCACCTACGTCAACTCCTGTGCCAACCCATTCCTCTACGGCTTCCTCTCCGACAACTTCAAGCAGAGCTTCCAGAAGGTGCTGTGCATCCACAAACCAAACGGTGTCGGCACCACAGACCAGAGGGGAAGTCGACGAATTCAACAAAGCCACAATCCTATTTTCGCACCCAGGAATCACACACAGAATTTACAGACCATCCAGGTATCTCACGAACAGTATTCATGTGTTTAATTGTTGACGTGTTCAACTTTTACATCAGCCTGTTTCATGTTTTAGATTTTGATGCGTGGAATAGTATTCTTTGGACAGGCCAGAAACTCTGATCTGAGTCTGAAACAATGACAAGTTATTTTAGCCCTGTTAACATGCCCCAGATTCAAAAAGCAATATTTTAATGGTGGAAAAAGTAGAAATACAGACGGATGATTATTCTGCTTAAAATAAATATATCATTGTATTTGTATTGTTAAAATTTGTAACACTGTATAATACGGGAGCATTAAGTAACGTTAGATAATTCAGTAATAAGCATTTACTAAGAGTTAATTAATGTGTCATGTTTGCTGACTTACAGTTCATCATGTTAACTAAGGTACTTATTCAATAGTTTCTACCCATACTGTTAATATTAGTTAACACAGTAATGTCCATTAACTAACAGTTAAATAATACAATGAGATTGGACACAGACGGCCACCTAACCCTTAATAAAGCATTTATTACCTGAAACAACCATTTATTAAAGCTCTTTGTGATCCTCATTGTAAAGTTGAAAACATGACCCTTAAATGACATATGATAGTATGGTTTTAAACTATCAAATAATGTATGAATTATTATCTTAGTTAAAATGAAGACATTTTGCGTTAGTAAACGCAGGTTGCTGCATTTACCAATGTGCAAGAACTTCAGAACTGAAGAACCCTTTCGAATGAGTAGTGAAACGTCTTCAAAAACCAAAAAAGAAGTCCAGATGCCTTCAACCGAAGCACTTAATACCGCATTAACAAATGTTAATTCATGTAACCTTATTGTAAAGTGTTAAACGTTATGCTTAGACGTTTCAAAATTATATTTACCTGAACAAAATGTGCAAAAGCAGGATCTGGTGTTCAGTGTGTTGTTTGTCTACTGTCCTTCTGTGTGAAAACGTGACATCCACACCTTCAAAGTGTGAGCCCCAGGTTACGACACTTAGGTTGTTTTCTGTTGGTATTCACATCAGTGACGCTGTTTCTTATTGTCTTATTAGTGTTTCTAATCACAATGTCTGTGGTTTCACCTTAGCAACCTGTCAAGATGGAGGATACCAAGGACCTCAACAGTAGCTCTTCAACTTCCAAAAAAGTGGTGAATGGCCAACCGATGCTATGAATTTTAAATGTGGCCCAACATGTACACGTATGCCACAGCATGGGATTGTTGTACTCCCAGATCTGGTATTGATTGGATATTTCATCCCTGATCCTCCCCGTGTAACTGAGATGCTGGTGGAGAGGACCAGAAGGCCAAAGAAGTGAGAGAAGACTGCATACAGCTTTCATCACTGAGCTCAGCAATTTTGCTTGTTGTTTATCTCTTTGTACTGTCACTACATCTCAACTGAAGAAGACATTTATGTAATGCTATCTCAGTACAATACTAAATATAGTCGTGACCAAAATTATTAAGACTTTTATTATAGTGGAAACAGTTCTGTTATGTATTGTTCTTGATTATATTCCAGAAGGAGATTTTGTTCTCTCATCTGCATTTCTTTTAGTTGCTGCTGGTGCCTTCTACTATTTTCCTTTATGTTTACGAGTTATCTTGACAAATTCAGTGTACAGTGTCTTCATATCAAGACAATACAGTGAAATTTGAGGTCACAGTTTAGCTTTACACCCATATAACTTGAATTAAGCAATGAGTGAGAATTTCTATAGCCCAATAGTTACTTCCACCAACGAAAAACTTGATTCGAAATCGACTGATTTCAATTGTATTTTCATTAAAAGTGTGTCTTGGCCTATTCCTCCAGCTGATTAGTTTTTGGTGGCCAATGGTCAAAAGCATTTTTATGGCATATCTACAGACAGGTCAAAGGTCAAGGTCACTAATTACTCAAACACCCCATTTTATTGCCTCTTTCTCCTGATTGCTTTCAAAGAAAGGTCCAACTCTTGTCATTTAGCTCTGGCCACAGGCAACGAGCTTTATAGGGCAAAGGTCAAGATTACTGAAAGGTCAAACACTTTCTTAGGACATTTCTCCAGCCAGAATTGACATAGAGAGGTGTAACTTTCTAAACTAATCCCATCCCACCCACTAATCCATCACTTACCTTGAATAAACTGGCTCTACGGTTTATGTATCACCCATTAGGTGGCGCCAACACATGCTCTTTTTTGCACCAACTGACCTTGACCTAAAAATCACACTAAGAAGACCCAAAACAAACAGTAACAACATAATCTGGCAGAAAGCTGAAATATACATTTTACAAGAGAAGATTAATACCACTCTCACATCTTCGCTTAGAAACATTGAAACATCCCAACATCCCAACCCTAACCCTAACCCAGTCTGTTCTGTTCAAAGCTGACAAAATCAGCCCACCGGCAACAGTTAGCGCATTCATTTACACATTTTCAATTTGTTTAATCCATCCACACGTCAGATCAGTAATTATCTCATTGTGGTCAGAGTCCCTCATGGAGGATTTTCGATCCCTGGTGACCCCAATCCAGTAACTTCCTTCCCCACCCATCTTAAAATCACAGTGCTGTTGAAGTAACCAACACGTTTGTAAGGAACAGAGAGTACATACAAAGTAGTAAATATGCACTACAGTGGCGGTATACAGCTATCATATTAAGTTTTTCTTTGGAGAGCGAAGGCAAATCCTGAATGCAAACATTAATTGTTGCGGACAGCGTGCACACACCCATAGAGTCGTATCAATTGTAAGGTGATATTGCAAGTATTTTTCCCAAATTTCTCTTCAAGATGTGAATTTTGGGAATATGGAGATGGTAGTATTGCTGTGGACAGTTTTACATTTTGGTTAATTTATCATGCAAGACATTATAATACGGTATCATAAACCTCTTTATTAGACTTCATTCATCTATGACACCAGCCCTTAATTCATTATTCTTTCCTTTCATTTGACAACTTGTGTTTGTCATCTGTCACAGCTGTTCATGAATAGTTTTGATGGTGCTCGCACAGCTGGTGATGGATGTGTTTCCATGACTCCGGGCTTGAAGTGATATTTTGACCTCAGTTTGACCTCAGAAAAGATGTGAAAAAAAATACCTTGAAATAGTAAAGCCAGGTCTACTCTTTGAGGAGATTCATGTGCTGCAGTGGACGCCACGGACAAGTCGGACCGTATGTTTGCGTAGGTTCTCAGTCGTCCAGGGTGATGTAGTCTTAAGTGCTACAGTTGAAGGCATCTGGACTTCTTTTCCTGAAGATGTGTTTCATGAGCCGTTCTGAGTGAGTGATGACAACCCCCACATTTATGTGACGTTTTATGGACACGTGACTCCAGTTTGTGACTCATTAAAACGACTCATTAATGAAATACACCTCGCTTGTAACCCTAACCGGCATACATAGAGACTCAGGTGACCACCTCCAAGGTGTAACGACCCTACCAGAGGTTAAATACTGGGGACTCCACACCAAACGATAAGAACTGAGGAAGCCTTTCAGATGAGAGGTGAAACGTCTTCAAAACCAAAAGTAAAGTCCAGATGCT
>KV751340.1:652182-669748 GCA_001698575.1 Mola mola
ATTAAATAAAATCAGGAAAAGTTGTGAGCAAAACAAATGGTTTGAATTTTCCATTTGAGCAAACTTTTTGTGGTTGTTTATTGGTGATGGGATTTTGTTTGTTTGTTGTTGTTTTTTTTCCAGGTTAAAAGAAAATTTTGCACTGTTACTTTAATAAATGCAACCATCAAAAGACCACGTGGAGTGAAATTTGTTTTAATTTCAAACAACGCTCTTGGTCACAGCATTGTGTACATTAAATATTTCCATACTGGTTTTGAGTGCAGACTACAAAAAGATGACGATGAAGGATTGGAGCTGAACCTACGTGTCTTTCAGTGTGAAATACGAGATAAGATATATATTAACAATAAAATCTTTAATCTGACAAAACTGCCTTACATAAAGAAACACAGAAGAATTATGACACGCAACGGCTGCATCTGAAGCGGGCAATGACTTTACTGTTGTTATTCATCACACTACTACTCAGTCATACAATATAATTCATATGGTTTTCTGCTATATAATCTAATTAAACAAATCTGCACTGTATCCTGAGTCTCATTGATGGCATCTATCATGTTCTCCCCCTGAATACTTTCCTCCTTAAACCTCATATCCTGTCTTCCCTCATTTCTTTCCATATGTTCTATCTTTGCCCTTATTGCGAGTTTTGTTTAGTGAAAACGCAGGTGTGGGGGTAGAAACACATCTCTGCACTTTCCATTGTGTCTGCTTACTTTGGTGTGCTGCATTTGTTCCATCAATCTCAATGTCAAATGAGTGAAGCAGTATTATGATCAAACAAGGAACAGAGCACATTGAAGAGGAAAATCTGCCAAGAGCAGCAAGTATGTAACTGTTATTGAAGTAATAAATGTAATAAAAGAAACGCATACACCCATTTGTTCTCATTTTCCTTGCCGACTACCATTGTGAATAAGAAATTCTTGTATCGGTCACTAAAGCTCAAAAGTGCTTTAATATATGAGGCCTTTTCAGCATTTTTTATTCTGGGTCGTTGTTTATATTTTTGAATTAAATTGTCAAAGTTACCTCAACAAGTTCAGTGCTCTTGACATTTTAAGGGGTTAAGACAACAACTTCTTAATGAGTTTTTGAAGTTTTACCGGATTGTTTTCATTTTGCAAGTATATGCGGCATGGTTAATACACAAAGCGTGAAATTGCTTCTTAAACTTCTCTATGATGTAGTTCGTAGCCCAAAAGAAATTTGAGTGAAACACTACTCAAACCATATCTGGTTTCCATTACACCCCTTTTCATATCAGTAGTGTTGCCTTCGTAATCATCTACAATTCCTACGTATGGGCTGTACGGTGATACAATACTGATGAAGTTAATTCTCTTGAAACAGAATTTATTTGAATTTCTGTTAGTTGACACAGCTAAAAGATAGGTCACTTTAATGATATATATATATGTCTCTGCTTTGACACAAATGTATTTTTAATCTTTCAAGAGTTCAACCAATAAACAAATAAACCCAGCAGTCAAATAAGCACTAAATAGTTAGGCTGTATGGGGATATCAATTATTCTTAATTCAAATTCAAATCAAATTGTTTCACAATAATGAACAGTGATTTCATTGTTTTTCACAGTTTTTATGAGGTGGCTATCTTTAGGGAGTGCCTTGCCATGAAGTCAGTCTGGTTGGTTTTAGTTGAAATGTCATGTTTAGTGTGGAACACCATGTGTCATTAATGTTCTAGTAGTGTTGGGAAGACTAGAAAACTGACTACAGCCACCTTTACAGACTCCTGAGGTGTTTGTTGACACAGGGAGAGGAGGAGACGAGCGTTCTCCTTGTCTAAATAAGCAACGTGTCAGTCTGTGCAGTGACCTCGAGGAAAGGAATTTACACATTTATTTTGCTGGAGGTGAAAGACACAGCAGTTGATGACATGTGGCGAGTGAGCAGAGAAGTGATAGATCGTACCAAAATGATGGGGACATGAAAGGAAGGAAAATGAAGCTTGGGGGGAAAGGAGTTAATAATGCTGATATTTAGCTGACATGTTTGTAGAAATCCCTTTTTCATCATCATCTGATCTAACCTCACTATGGTTAAGGTATGGGGAGGATTACGCACAAATTGTTATTTTAGTTATTGTAGTGTGTGACGATACACAGAGCACAATATAATATGTATCACGATACTAATACACCAAATTTCTTACTAATTAATTCTTTGAACCGTAGTATATTGAATGGTACTGATGTTTTACCTTTGCAGAATCATAAGGCTGTGACCATAGTTTTACTTTTGTGAGGTTTCTTGTTACGTCCCTGCACATACTGTAAATTGTTTTTTCAGTTCTTGTGTTTGCTTCTTGTTTCTATATAGAAATTGGTCATATTAAATTGTGTCACAGTATCACAGTCGACATTTTCCAATATGATGTGTCCGTGAAGGTTCTCAGTCATCCAGGTCATCTTAATCTTGGAGTGTTTAGTAGGAAGCAACTGGACTCCTTATCTTGTTTGAAGACGTTTCGCCTCACATGCGATAGACTACCTACAGACAATGGAAAAAGACCACATCGTTGACCGCCCTACCTATTATCGTCTGTACCCTGGAGAGTCCATTCCATGCATCTATGGTCTCCCCAAGATCCCCAAGGAAGGAACACCACTCAGACCCATTGTCAGCAGCATCAACTCGGCTACCTACAACACCGCCAAACACCTCTCCGGTATCCTGTCCCCTCTGGTGGGGAACGCAGCACACCACATCCAAAACTCCATAGATTTCACAAAGAAGGCACAGATCCTCACTCTGCCACCGGATGAAACCATGGTCTCCTTTGACGTCACTTCTCTTTTCACGTGCATACCCACCAGTGAGGCAGTAGAGACTGTTAGAAAACGTCTACAGCAAGACAGCTCTCTACACACCAGAACTAACTTCAACCCTGACCAAATTTATGACCTTCTGCACCTTTGCCTTCCCACGACTTACTTCAAATACGATGAAGTTTGTTACAGACAGAAACATGGCTGTGCCATGGGTTTTCCTGTGTCCCCCATCGTGGCCAACCACTACATGGAGGAGGTGGAGGAGAGAGTTCTGAACTCCTTCACAGTAACAACTCCCAGCCAATGGGAGATATGTAGATGACACATGGGTCAAAATCAAAACTCAAGAACTGGAAGCTTTCACTCGACACATAAATGCAGTGGACAAGAACATCAAGTTCACCAGGGAGGATACAAAGGATAACAGTTTGCCCTTCCTGGATTGTGCGGTGTCTCTTGGTAAGGGTGGTAACCTCAGCATCGAGGTCTACAGGAAGCCCACACACACAGACCAGTACCTCTTGTTTGACTCCCACCACCCACTGGAGCACAAACTTGGGGTAATCTGGACACTACAAGACCGGGCCCAGAAGGTTCCCTCAAGCACAGAGGGAAAACAGAAGGAATTGACACACAATTCAGAAGAATCTTCCCAAAACACAAAATTCCAGTCAATTTCAAACCGGGCCAGACCTTAAGACAGCGACTGGTCCACCCCAAGGATAAAACACCCAGGCATAAGCTCAGCAATGTTGTGTATGCCGTTCAATGCACAGAGGAGTGCTCTGACCTTTATATAGGTGAAACCAAACAGCCCCTCCACAGACACATGGCACAACACAGGAGAGCCACCTCATCGGGACAGGACTCAGCTGTACATCTGCATCTTAAGGAGAAAGATCACTCCTTTGAGGACTCCAATGTCCACGTTCTGGACAGAGGGGACAGATGGTTTGAAAGAGGAGTAAAAGAGGCCATCTATGCCCACTTGGAGAAACCCTCTCTAAACAGGGGTGGTGGACTAAGACACCACTTGTCTGCAACCTACAATGTTGTCTTGGGAGCTCTCCCCAGGTGGTTTAACCCCATACACACCTGGGGCCAGTGATCCCAAGGTGTCACATGAAACCAGGGGTGGGGGGCAAACACTCTCGAGTGATTCTCACCTGGGCTCATGTGACCTTAACGACTCACATGATGCCTAGCCAGAGGATCGCCCCCCCAGGCTGGTTGCTTTCAACTACGTCCTTGTTTTGGTGATTGCCTCCATCCACTCTGGGTTAAATACCTGGGTTTCCTCCACCGAACCTCAGAACTGAAGAAGCCTTTCGGATGAGAGGCGAAACGTCTTCAAACAAGATAAGAAGTCCAGTTGCTTCCTACTAAACACTCCAAGACAAATACGATATGATTTGATGGAGGTTCACAATACAAGTATCATGATTCATGATGTATTGTCACAATCCTAGAAGCTACTATGATGTTAATTCTGAATCTGCTCAGCCTCGTCTCATTTATTACCTTACCTGCATCATTTTCTGAGAGATGGAGACCAGATGTCTGGTGGTATAAACTTACCTGCAATAACTACCATGGAGCATTTGTTTTTTATTATTCTGAATCCGTTTATGTAAATAAATGCACCTTCTCAACACCCACGCAATGGACTAAAATTTAACCACCGTATGATACTGTAAATAAATGACAGGTTTCCACATTTATAATGCCTGTTTTTATGATTTCCACCAGGCCGTTTAGCCTCACTGTCCCACTCTGCTCCTCTGATGTTTCAAATATTTGAAGCTGAAAGGCCCTGCTGTCACAGCTTTGACAGAAATAGTCCGCACATGCCTCGTTGAACCTAGAATCCCAGCACATTTAGAAACCACTGTGGAGGATCCGCCGTGTATTGTCACAACATGACTAAGTCACCAAATTACCTCATACCTCTAAGGGTTAAAGTCCACTTGAAATGAAAAACTGCATTTAGATGACCTCCTCGATCATACTGTCGTCTAATGACTTGTATACTGTATATACAGTATATATGCAAAAAAAAAAAAAAAAAGACAGAAAGTAATTTATTTGTATTTTTATATTAAAATCCAATATTGTTTTCTTCTCGTAAAACCCCGTCACATGAAATGACATCACCACATATGAGCCATTTTCAGCCAATAAAGTCATGGCATCCAGCTGTCAATCGATCTTTAACCTTTAGTGGACTTCAGCAGAGCTTAGCAGAGCTACGACCGTTTCCATAGTAACCTAGCTATGAAAATTCATCCGAACAAGATGCTGCGCCTTCTAACCTGTTATTTGTTCTTTCCAATTTTAACTGAAAATGCGTCAAAACACGCCAGTCAGATACTCTCCAACGGCCGTTTCAGGGGGACTTTAAAAAGTCTGTTTGCCGAATCATTGAGCAGCTCAGATAAAGCTGTGATAAAGATAAACTTGGACTCAACCCCAGAGATTCCCCTCTGATGGCACCCACTGTCTCCTTTAATACAAACACGGAGAAACTGGAGGAAATGCTGAGTATACTGTGTGTGTGTGTGTGTGTGTGTGTGTGTGTGTGTGTGTGTGTGTGTGTGTGAGTGTAGATAGATATATGATAAACTCATCTTTCATTAGAGTTAAACAACTTTTTATCTTTATTTGCAGGCATCTGCTTGTTTAAACTGCCCTCTAACATCCAGCCGTCAGTAAATGAGCCCCCCCACACACACACGCACACACACACACATAGACACACGCAAGCGACCACAGCAGATCCCCCACCCCCGATGGAGACACAGAGATTCATCCGTCAGTGAGACAAATTCCGGCAGAGATTAAGAGCATCAGGTCAGTATAATCACATGTCTGCGAACATGATGGTAACGTTTCGTCTGTTCATCAATATGCAGACTTGTGTGGCGTCTGAGTGTGTGAGCATCAAATTGTTTCATGTCAGTGTAAACTTTTGCTCTACAAATATGTTTTCTTTGAATTGGCATTCAACTCTAAAAATTGGTGTGACTTCTGGCAGTGTTAGCGTTTAGTTTGATTCAAAACATGGCAAGAACACACTGATTGGCAGGGGAAAAAAAGATGTTATTGTGAAATTCAAGAAAAGATTGTAAAATTTAAAAGAGTGTCATCTGATAGTTTTTGTCTCGATTTTACTCTGAATTTCAGAGAGTTTTAGTTTTATTTCCTGCTTCACTGCATTATTCTGCTTCGATATCTTAAAAAGTGTGATAATGCCACATATTTTTGGCCTTCTAATAAGAGCTCGATCTAATGATTATTTAATCATCAACTCATCTGCAACTTACTTTTTCAAATGCTTTCTCAAAAAAGTCAGAATGTTGTGGAAAAGTTCATTTTTAAAAATTCATTTAAAAGTTACATTTTCAAAATATAGTGAAATATCTCAATATTTTTGTTTTGTTCATAGAGGTACAGTCAAATATTCTAATATTTTGAGATAATTGTTTGAGCTGTCTGCAATAATTATCAAAATCAAAGATGATCTTAAGTAACGGATGAAAAATCGATATATTCAAATTTTTGAAAATTTCATTTAATATTGTGGAAAACCGAGAAAAAGAAAAATCAATTAATCAGTGCTCAAAATCGTTGCCAGCTAATTGTAAAATATTTGCAGCTGCACAGCTGGTTCATCACACACTAATAAAGAATCAACTTGTTTTTTCAACTTAGGAAACCAAGAAAGATGAAGAGAGTGTAGTGTAGATGAACTAGGCTGGATGAATAATTGAAGGAAATAACTAAAAGTATTGGATATGGTTGGATGCATATTCAGTCTGTACACGTGGCGTCAAACACAGACCAAACCCAAGTAAAACCTGTCAGTTAAATTCTATGAAAATATTGTATATTGTCTACTATTATACACTTTTTTTTTTATTGTGTTTGAAACACAATTGTTTGTTTTGGTGAAAGGGTGCAGTAAACCTATCAGGAGTAAAACAGCACGAAGCTTTGCGTTGAAGTCTCTGCTAGAAGATGATCCTTCCTTTCCTGACAGACCGTAAATGGAGCAGTCAGCGAAGTGGATGTTTGGGGCATATAAACACTGATGTATGTGTCTGTTCCCTGTAAGAGCTGATAGGGGAAATGGGGCCGTCATCACACAGAAATATCACTGGTACTGTCGTAAGCTGAAAATTAATTTTTGATTACATGAAACGTTGGGCTCTAACTGCTTGTACATAAATGTGTACTGATATTTATAACCGCTAAAGTATTTGATGGCTTGATATATTACAGACAAACATATTTACACCTCAGCACAACTATATGTACTCAACAACAACAGCTGGAGTTGATGGAAGGGATTATTATTTCCATTTATCAGGACTATAAAGGTTAGTTGTATGTTAATGCCAGTTACATTTGTATTGGCTGTGTCATACATTCCAAGAAAAAAGACTTTCTTTGTTAAAAGATGTTTAGATCCTTACTTGCCTACTTACTAAAGTATCGAGAAATTTTTGATTTCTCCAGGTTTTTAGATTTTGGAAACAAATTTAGCTCTTGCATTGATGAACTAAAAATCTGTAACACATTTATTTCATGTTGTATATATCTGTGTCAAACAGATGGAAAGTTTACACACTTTGTAAAAATGTATCAAATTTTCTAAACTGAGTGTAATAAAATGACATGTTTTGGATGTGAAAAACTCTGATTCATATATAATTTATTCTTGTAGCATTCTGTACAGTTAAGTGCAGCATGTGTGTGTTTTGGATGTTTACTGTATTGCATTATTTTTTGCATGTTTTTCGGTAAAGATTAAAAAATAAACACTCTTTTCATACAGTCAACGTCTGGACTTGTTGATTTAGTAGTGTCCTCTGCCCTCTAGTGGTCAAACTGGGTAATTATAAACCTGCGAGAAAATAATGGCTGTAATGCTGACGTCATTACTGATTGGCTGCTGTTTATAAATACAACTTGTTGTTCACGTGACTTTGACAAACAAGACTTAAGGTTTGATAATTACAGCAATCAAGTTGTTGGTGTCGTGTATGCTTAAGTTGTAGCCTACAACGTCAACTGATTAGAAGGGAATCCAAAATTAGAAAAATGTTTTTTTTAAAATGTCAATATTGCATCTTGTCAATTTTGAGTCTTAGTGAACACTGATGTAAAAATAATTAACATCATAGCATCTATTTTCCATCAGTCGTGAAAAAGTACATTTAAACACTAACGATCCTCCTGTGTCGCCACCGTCACTATATTCTGCCACCAGGCGGCAGTATCGCACCAGCTTAAATGTTTTTTTCTTTCAGTTCCATCACAGAAACAGTCGGGTAGCTTCGGGAGAGGGAGGTGCTACTGCGCACAGGTCGGAAACCGCTCGGCAAACCACTGTTTGACTGCGTCCGCGCTCTCTGGCCAGTGGTCACGGGTAAATGTGCTGCGCGCCGGGGATCGCCTCCACTTTCGCACGTCCGCGGTGTTTGGAGCGATGCTCCGTCGGAGGCTGTGAGGTGCGCGCGCGCGCGCCGTGACGGATCAGGTTTGGAGTCGCCAGCCGAATCGCGCAACTGAAGTACTGGCTCTGTCTTAAACCGTAAAGTTTGCTGCAGTTTCATTTGTTTTTTGGGGGAGGTTTTTTTTTTTTCTCTTCGTTTGGATTGCATTTTGGAGCCGTTTGCGTCGTTTTGTGTGTTTCTCGGAGATCCATGGAAGAGCGCGCGTCGGGCAGATAGTATGTGTTCGTTCCGTGGAAGTTCAGTCCTGCATAATTCAGCTCGTTAGTGAGAAAACCCCTGGAACTGAACTCTGCAATTAAGGGGATTTTTTCCAAAAAATGGGCAGCGAGCCGAGACCACGGCTGTGTCTCATAAGCAAAGGGCCGAACGGGTATGGATTTCACCTGCATGGCGAGAAGGGCAAGAGCGGACAGTTCATCCGCAAAGTGGAGCCCGGCTCCCCCGCAGAGACGTCGGGGCTGCGCGCCGGGGACCGAGTGGTGGCGGTGAACGGCGTCAACGTGGAGAGAGAGACGCACCACCAGGCAAGTACTGATGCGCGCTCCTGTTTCTTTACAGCACCATGGGGCGGAAAGTGCGCACGTAAAGGGGACACTGACAACTTCCAGCTCTGACTTGGTCCTCATGAAACCGAGTGTGAGTCCATTTCATGGGACTCACCCGCGCGCGCTGCCACAATACATCAGGCACATATTGTGCAGGTATCCTCTCCTGCTTAAAATCAACAAGCCACAAGCGGGGGTTTGAGGCTTTAAGTCTTGTAAACGACCAGAACTCTCTAGATATCAGTCATACCTGTGTTTACGTGTGGTCATGCTCCATTGGGTGTGTTGGCGGCTGCTCAGATGGAGACAGCAGGCTCAGATGATCTTTTTCCCAAGCTCACAACACAGCTGAAGTCACCGTGACCTGTGCTCCTGTGCTCTCTCAACGTTCTTGCAAGGAAAGATTAAAACAAAAACACCTGTTGATTTTTGGTGACTCTCCCGGAGCAATTCCAGTGCCATGACTGTGAGAGATGTTCCTACACGGCTGTCACTGTTGGGAGAGGCTGAGCGAATGATGCGGCCTCGCCAGGGCTTTAATGGCCGCTGTCCTCGCTCATTCAAGTCACATGTAGATTAATCGATTAAAAACAGGGAAAAGAGTCCTCGTGATTTTATCAAATGTCCTACGATAAACCCAGATGAAAAGGAAACACATCGAACTGAGACATTCAGCTTGTAACCATCACATATTTGTCATTTCTCTCATCTAACCGTGCCCAAAGCTTGATCAAAGTTTGCACATCTGCATCTATGAAAAATGTGCATTAAATACCCGTCTCTTTATAGATGAGGTCTGCAATGCGTAACTAATTTTAGGCTTTAATTGTATCGTTTCATTCCCTTTTAACTTGAATTGCCCGGTAAATTAGAGCCAAAACGTCCTGTCTCCCCCCTCAGGTGGTCCAGCGGATCAAAGCCTTGGAGACTGAGACCCGGCTGCTGGTGGTGGACCCCGAGACGCACGAAAGCCTTCGCAGCCTGCGTCTCCCCGCTACAGAGGAGATGGCCGTCCTTGTCGGGGGGGCACCTTCCGCCTCTTCTCCCCCGGCCTCCTCATCCCCCCCAAGAACGAAGCAGGAGAACGGGTCGGTGTCCAAGCAGCTGGTGGCACCGAGCAGCCAGGTGCAGAAGCCCGCCAGCAGGTCGCCGTCAAAGGCTGCCAAGAAGGTGAGAGGGCCCTCGACCACAGTGAGAGTTAGACCCCAACAGTTTGCATGTTATTGGTTGTAACCCGAGACATGATTTATGAGAGGAGCCGATCAATAAGGAGTATGGATCTGTTAAGATCGATCGGGTATGGCTCCACGTCTTCTGGCCGACCTCAGTCTCTTATCCGTTCAATGGGGACCCACCTGTCTAGTAGGATGAAATAGGTAGTTTCATGTGTAGCTTACAGACATGAGAGCCAACTTTAGCAAGAAGAACACGTCGGTCCTCGTCAGTCTGTGAACCATTAGAGCAGAGTCGGTTTAGCCTCTCACACACTCTCCAACTTGTTACATTGTTAAAAATACTAAATGCATTAGCGAAGCAGATTGGTGATAGTGATTCAACGCTCAGTATAGACGTGCTTTTGGCCCAGTCTTGCTTTCTGACTGCGTTGCCAGTTTAGATTAGATTAGCAGGTCTTCGGAAAGCTTCTGGTCTATTTCACAGCCTTCAGAGGGTGTTTGCCTGTGGCTGCACACAGTTCAAAAGGGGCAGGAGAGGTCAGAGGGAAGAGCCTGTCAGAAGGGAGGAATCCGGCGAGCAGGAAATCCACAGATATTATAAAGAGGAGCCTTTGTAAATGGAGATTTCTTTCCATTCACTCAGTTTAATGTTGATTATTTATGATGCTCTAGAGCGGGGCCACGCACATCTCCTCTTGTCTTTATTTACATGTGCCAGCATAAGGCTTAATAACTACTGCGTTTTTATTTTTATTCTTTAAATTCAGTGTTTACTCATCGACGCTGATGGCACGGTGTGCGTCGGCGTGTTCTGTCTCTCCCGGAGCTCAAAGATATCCGATCAGCTCTGCGTCCACATGGGCCCTAACCGCTAGCCTTATTGACTCAGCATGTGTTTTCAATTAGGAATGCCTGACCAATATGTGAGCAGCAATCAGGCCTCGTTTCTGCAAGAGCCCTGACAGGCCCGATCAGTTACACGCTCAAATGTGTGTGTGTGTGTGTGTGTGTTCAGCTCTGGTTTTTGCAACCTGATGTGAAAAAGCCCAGAGCACAGCGGGGTTAGATTGATCCAGCCAACGCTCAGGAAATGCTTAAGGGTCTCTCATTTCTTTCTTTCTCTAAGAGTCCAAATGAAAGGAGAGAGAGAACCTTGGAGAACAATGTGTGAGCCGCTGGATTGTTGAACAGTTTTACGTACACAGGGAAGTTTAGCTAACTCTTGTTGTTTTGCCTTGATAGTCTGTGAAGATGTTTCCCGTCCCATCACAAAAGAAGCTGTTCCACCAGAGATGTGCTGCGTCAGCATGCACTGTCAGTGCATGCTGACGCAGCACAATATACTTGGCCTACAGTGGTCATTTGTCCATGCTGAAGGCAACTGACGCGGTGCAGTTTATCACCCAGTTGAACAATCGTAGCTACAGAGAGCATCGTGTCACCGCTGCTGCCAATTGTTTGACTCGGTGTGTGTTTTTCCCAGCGGGATCAGTCAGCTCAGTTTGCTGTGAGATGTTTCACATTGTGGTCTATAGGACAGCGAGGCTGCTGAGAGCAGCAGATTTCTCGTTGTATTTTTAATTTCACAATGAGGCTGGAGGAAGGAGAGCGATGGAGAGAGAGAGCACAGGCAGCATTTGGACCGAAGGAAACCCAAAGATGAGAGAAGCCAATAACAACATTCAACATATGTTGGAAGGACTTTCAGGAAGTCCCCCCCCCCCTCCTTGGTGGTGCAGGGGGGGTTAGCGAAGGCAACAGTTTGCAGGGTTACTGGTGTCATGGAGATTTGTCAAAGAGGTTTAATGGTTGACAGTGAAGCCTGTACATGTCCGTCAATGATAATGGCTCTGCATGTGTGAACTTTAGCCCATAGGTCCTCCACCTTTTGTAACATGAGACATTCATATAGAAATGACAGAACTAGAAGGCACACAGAGTCCAAATCTCCACCATACACAGCTAAATTCCCTGCAACATGCGCTCCCCCGCAACAAATGCTGCCTTTTAATGGTAACTTTTTTTCTGTGAGTTAATATTTCAGCTTTCTGCCAAACTGTGGTATTATTATTTGTTTGCATCGGTAAGTGTGATTTTAAGATCAAGGTCATTTGGTGCATAAAGAGCCCGTGTTGGCACCACATGAAACATAGAGCCAGCTAGTTCCATATCTGTGATGGAACCTGGAGTTAGTTACAAAATAACACAAGTTAGAACTCTATAAGTAGTAATTCCAGTGAGTTCAACCTGCCAGTGACTTTTGACCAAAAAAAAGCCCCAAATTGAATCATCTGTAGATAGTGCCAGATGACAAGAGTTTGACCTCTATGTGTCAATTTAGTCAAGAGAAGTTTCTCAAAAGTGTTTTTGTAACCTAACAGACACCATGACCAGCCCAGTCATGTCATGCCAGTTAGTCATTGGTAGCCAGTTCTGTCACCTACAAAATGACACCAGTTGGACTCCTCTATTCCAATTCGTTTTGGAGTTATGGACAAAAAACATGCTTTTTGACCTTTGGTCACTCATATCTAATCAGTTGCAGGTTGTGCCACGACACACCTTTTATGAAAACTTCATCAAGACATTTTTGTGTAATCTTACTAACAAACAAAAAAAAAAACAATAAATGAACATGACATGACCTCCTCCAACGTCATTGGTCGAGGAAAATTCATACATTCATAAGACCAAAAATAGGAAAACAAAACACTACTGGTGCCATAGCAACAGTTTGATGGTGGAATGTGAGGCAATATTAAATAGTTATTTACTTGCAAGGAGGTCAGTAACAATTTTAAACAACAAAAGGAAAGGGGCCAGTGGATGCTGTTCAAAACAAAGAAAGACATACAATTTAACCAAATTAGGACTCTCACAACCCACAGCTACATATCTAAAGGAAAACCAAAAAGTAGAATAATAACAATTTGACCATTAACAGTACCCCAGTGCAGCAATGAACAAATGCTTTTGGCTATCAGCATCTCTTTGTGCTGAGGATTGTAAAAACAGCTTGTAAACGTGCGACGACCAGACAGACACAGAACAACATGGCTCATACTGTTTGATAATGTCATTATTTGGCTTTTTACCATGAATGTTACTATCAAAGAGCAGAACTGTTGACGCTGTGAGGTGTGGATCGTTCAGTGTAAGCTGCACGTCTCGAAGATATCACGACCGCAGATGTCCTTGTAACTCCTGAACCCGCCAACCCGCCTGTGAGTCTTCCTGACCGTTTCTCCACGAGCAAAACAAATAGATGATAGTTGTCTGTATTTCAAGGAGTGCGCCGCAGATAGGTCCTGCTAATACTTACTTCAAACGAATAAACCTGGACTCAAATTTAGAGCGTGACAAACAGTTTAATGATTTATCACGTTGCTCCTAAACCATCTCTGTATGACACGGTCAAACGACATTGTGTCGAATTGAGGTATGAGCACAGGTCAGCTCAGTTCTTCTCTCGCAGCATTCAAAAGAAATTGTGATTGTTGCTCTAGTCTGCCCTCGCCTGCTCCTGAAAGAAAGGAAGAGAGGAGAAGTCACTGTTTTCCTTTGAAAGATATTGTTAATGTCATTTAGCACTGTGTGGTATGTTGTAGAAAAATAAATGGAATGGTAAAATGGTATTTTGATAACAACTTTAAAACCAACCATCAGTTGTTTTTCACTCAGTAACCAGCAAAATATGTATCAAACGAATGTTTCTGCTTCACTGAATTGCCAGAAGGGAACTGTTGCTTTGCGATGTTTATGAAAGACAAACAAATTCAAAGTGGAGTAAATCGACCTCATTAAATGTGCCACAGAAAACAATGATTGTGTCTGGGGAGCTCTGCCAGTGACAGGAAGCAGAAATATTTGCAGTATGTGTGTGAGTGAGTGTTTCACTGTAGGTGTCTACTCTATGATACCAGACAATTAAATTAAGCAACATTTTGAGTGTTAATATTATGGAATTTATCTCCAAAGTTAGTCCCTTCCCCATTGCTGCTGCGTTGTATAACCTCGTCAAGCTAATGAACACTGGAAGTCTCCTTTAAAGAATTAAAACATGACTTAAATTTGCTGGCAGAAATAGCATTTTTTCCATCTATACTGTTTTTGCTTGTATGTATTCTGGTTGTATGTATTCGTGCGATCACAAGCAGCGCTGTCGGGAAACCCGTGAAGGGCATTTTCCCAGTGTGTGAATAGGTAAACACAGCACAAAATGGATCATATCTCACAATGGAAAACAGATATTACCCCGTGCAGACAGAAGGACTTGTTGACATATTGTCCCTGGTGTTTTCCTCTCGCGTCCCTCCCTTTGGCTGTATGTTGGGGTGAGGCTTTCAGCACTCATGCAAACGTATTGTGGTCTTTTGTTGTTCTTTCCAGCCCCGCTGCCCTCCTGCTTGGTAAAACAACAGACATGCTAGAAAATGCATGGAAACTTTTTATAGTGAGTACCATTAGTCCTCAGGAAGGATAAATGCAGCAACATTAACCAAAGTGAAAAATGAATGTGAAGTGTCGGGGGAAACCTGAGTCTGTGTCTCTGCGATATGACCATTATGACTTTGACCTTTAACAAGATTTCTGGATCTCCGGAGATCGTATTATGTTTTTGCTCAGTCAGACACAAATCGGTGAGAGAGAGCTGCTCCCCGCAGAGCACACACACGTCTGTTAGAGCAGCTTGGAGGGAGGATTTTGGAGGTGGTCCGTTACACACATACTGTGTTATTCAGTGTGCTCTGAATGTGGGGGTGTTCGGGGGGGTACGCATGTGTCATAGGTGTGAAGCCATAATATAAACTCTGACCAGCTGAGACTGAGACTAAACAAGTCAAACGCGGAGATGACGTCCACGAGAGAGTCCCACTGTCCTCCTACAGTAAATACTTAAACAAGTTACAACAGTTTGAGTGAAGGAGAGCAGCTTGGAAAACCACAGATGGATAGTTCTGGGGTCGGGGCTTGAGCAAACACAAATACCTACTCCAGGATCTGTGACTGGCAGCGTAGCAGTAGTGGTGAGAGCATTCTAGAAATGCTGCTCTCCAAACTGATTTTCAGCGGTAAAACACCCCAAACTGCAGTAAATTCCTTTCCTTGGGCTTCTGTCACAATATTTTCTCTTCACAGATGTTTTAAAGATGGTCTGAGGGCAGACTGCTCTCATTTCTTGTTTGGTGTGTTGTTCTTCCAACAAAAACGGGCTCTTTGGGCCCCCTTCACCCAAAACAATCACCTCTAGTCGTCACTTAATGAGAGTACAAAATGAGACGAGGGCTCAGGTCAAGCTCCCTGACGTGGCCTGTTTCTCATTTTGCCCAGCTTAACAGGGAAAAGATGTTGCCTGTAGCCTCTAATTTAGCAGCACACATCACAGGCGTCGTCCGGAGGTGGTCGCCGCTTCAGCATATGCAATCATTTGTTTCTGGCTGCCTCCCAGATGCATGACAAGAGGGGCTGCACAAATATGGAGCTGCTCCTCACCACTCTGACAGAGGGAGGTGTTTGAGGTTGCGTATGAGAGCAGAACAGTGGCAGCAGCCGACGTTAATGTGACAGCATGGAAACAATGTGGGAAATAAAGCTTCTTCATGGCTTTGCTTCTGGCACAGAAGGACAAGACATTTAATGTGTTTCACATTTAGTGAGCCTGTCATCAGCAAACAAAACATTTCCCGTGTACACAAAGAGAGTATCAGGGCCTTTTCTTGAAATAAAACCACTTACTGTATGTAGGATGTCAGATGAATTATACATTTTTCAGCGAGAGTGAGTCGGTGATTCTTTTTATTAACATCTGGAACGGGTATTTAAGTCCCTCTCCCCTCTTTGAATACCAACTGTGTTACATCAAGACGCAGAGGTCTGGATTCTGCGTGCGTGTGTGTGTGTTAGAGAGAGAGTAAACTAAATTCCTGGGGTAAAATCTTACCCTGTAGAACATGAAGGGTCACCAGTACAGGGAGGGAGCGAGGGTGTGTGAGTGTGGGGAATTAAAGAGCAGAAAGGCAGCGTAGGAGAGGCTTGAACAGCTGAATGTATTCTTCTGAATATGTGTGTGTGCGTGTGTGTGTGTGTGTGTTATCTCTGATAATATATCCAAATGATGCCCTTGTCCCCCAGAGGAAGACTTTGACATGACATTCTTCTACTTCTGTGTTTGAGGTAAACTATTTTAAATAAAATCTTCAAACCTTCATGAGTCATGAGTCATGAGACAAAATTCCAAACAGTTTTCCCCGGAGGGAGATCCAAAGGTGACTCTCTGTGTTTCGTTTTGAATAAATGGTACTGGGGTTGGCATAGTTGATTGTCTGAGCGATATGTTCAGTTTCGTACAATATGCGTGTAACTACGCTTCCATCTTGAGTTATAATATTTCTGATGTTCATACCCGTACACATCTTCATCCACTTATCTGGGCCGCAGATGCCCGAACCACCTCAACTGTCTCTTCTCAAGGTGGAGGAGCAGCTCCTCCCGGATATCCGAGCTCTTCGCCTCAACTTTAAGACCGAGCAGAGCCACCCTGTGAAGGAAACTCATTTATGCCGCTTGTATTCACAGTCTTGTTCTTTCGGTCACTGCCCACGGTTCATGACCATAGGTGACGGTTGGAACGTAGACTGACCGCTAAAATGAGAGCTTCGCCTTCACGCTCAACTCTCTTTTCACCACAATGGACCGGTGTGGTGTCCACATCACTGCAGAAGCCAATCCGTCATTCTCGCGCTCCGTGTTCCCCTCACTTGTGAACAAGATACTTGCACTCCTCCACGGGGGGCAGCTGAAAACCACGGCCTCAGACTTAGATGTGCTAAACAAAAACTGTCCGGTAAATCGGTTGACCCTGTTCTCTTTGTTCAGGCTTGTCTTCTAAAACAAGGAGTTGTCTTTGACGCTACTCCAACGTGATATTATGTTTCAAGGAATACACAATGATAAATAGTTTTATTAGATTGTTTTTTGAAAGAAAATTTCCCCCTTTCTCTCTGACATTGTTCCAGAGTTCACATTACTGTTTTAATCATATATAGTGTTGCATTTTGGCATTAATTGGTCATTTTGTACAATGGAATCACAAATGATGTTTTTTTTATTTTCCTTTACGCCATAATTATACAGATTGTGAGACTGCTGACTGTCCCCCTCCTATCAACCAATTGTAGCTGTGACCCAAATCGTCAGTATTATTTATAGATTGCTTTGGTGCAAACCTTATTGGGTCAGAATACGGGAAACAGGCCTGCCGTGTCTGAATCGTCATGGGACCGACTTGTAAGAGCCCTTCTCAAAATTATGAATGCTGTCAGTTCCTCCAACATTTGGATTTTGGGGCCCATGTACTATTGCTCCGTTGCTCTAGCTTTAATTCCTCTTTTAACTATGAGCTTTTGGATGTGAGAATATCAGTGAAGTGTAGGTCGGCTGTAGCCGGGACCGATCTACGTTCTGCCCACACAGCCGCATCGCCAGCAAACATGAGAGAAAGAGAAGAAAAACACTGCTCAGCAG
>KV751340.1:674224-703702 GCA_001698575.1 Mola mola
ATGTACCCCCAGGTACTTATAATCCTCCACAATATCCACACTGACCCCCTGGATGGAAACAGGGGTCACCGGTGCCTTGGTTCTCCTCAGATCCACTACCAGTTCCTTAGTCTTTGCCACATTCAGTTGCAGATGGTTCTGCTCGCACCATGTGACAAAGTTGTTCACAGCAGCCCTGTACTCATCCTCATCACCCTTAGTGATACATCCAACTACTGCAGAGTCATCAGCAAACTTCTGAAGATGGCAGGTCTCTGTGCAATAGTTGAAGTCCGTGGTGTAAAGGGTGAAGAGGAAGGGAGAGAGGACAGTCCCCTGCCGGGCCCCGGTGTTGCTGACCACTCTGTCTGACACACAGTGTTGCAGGCACACGTACTGTGATCTGCCAGTCAGGTAATCCACAATCCAGGACACTAGGGGGGCATCCACCTGCATTGCTGTCAGCTTGTCACCCAATAGAGCTGGACGAATGGTGTTAAATGCACTGGAGAAGTCAAAAAACATAACCCTCACACTGCTCGCTGGGTTGTCCAGGTGGGCGTAGACACGGTTGAGCAGGTAGATGATGGCGTCCTCAGCTCCAAGTCGGGGCTGATAGGCGAACTGGATAGTATATATGATATATTATATTATATTATAGTTGTTACTCCATATGTATGGCTGCTGTAATGGCTCATTTGACTTTTTTATTTTCTCAAAGGACGAACTCGTGTTGAGTGAAATATTATTTTTGGCATCACTCTTTGTTTTTAGATCCCACATAATGGGTGATTGTGAGAAAAGGATTGGCTCGAAATTGGAGTTTTTTACAGCACAAAATTGGAAAGGCCAATAGCATCAAAGTTATCGTCACGTGATAATTATTCATGCAGTAAGTACAGTTGAATACATTCCAGCTCCAATCCATCTTGTTCTTATCTGCGCTCGGCTACAGTTCAACCTCGAGCCACAATCTTATGTTTGCACTCCAGACTTTTGGAGTTAATTGCAGCTTCCGCCTGACAGCTTATAAATCAGGCTGACAGTTGAACTAATGTCATGAAACCATCATCCATGGCTGTTTCATCCAATGTTTAGGTCAATAATGCTTTTTCCTTCTCAGCATTACAATGCAGGGGCAATCTTACAATGGGCTTTTTGTTTTTCTCCATGGCAGTATTCATGGTTATAGTAGTCATAGCAGAAGAACTACTTTGTGATTTTGTAAAGGATAGCACTACACGGACAGGGGGCACAACACACTAGTGGTACTATTGTGTTGTTTCTAGTAATTAGATATCTTCATTTTATTTAGGCGGAGGCTTTAAAGGCTTTAAAGATTTTCTGCCTCTTCCTGCGCTGTTGCACGTTATCTTGCATAAATAAAAAATAACAAATAACGTTTGACATGTCAGTCCATGCAAGTTTGCTTTCAGTTTATTCAAGCTATATAGACTAGAATAAACAGTTTGTCAGCTCGGAGCATTTATGGCAGTGCTGGTTAGTCCATTTGCTCGTATTTTCACCTTTTTGCTCCAATTAAGGCTCATGAAGTGAGATGAATAGACGTAAAACTTTATTAGCATTAGATAAAACAGATGTTGACAACATTTTACTTTGGGGACATGCTTTGGAGTTGAAACATGTGAAAAATTGCAACATTTGCAGCATATAACATTGCAATTAGAGCCCTACAGATTTATCAGCTTGGCTGATATTATGGGCCGATATTAGCCTGTCACAGATGCATTGGTATCTCATATGTTATCAGTATAACATTATGGAAAAAGGATGGGGGTGACTATTGAATTTCCAATAAAGGTTACCATTTTAATGCACTGCTGCCATTCAAGTCGGAAGTCAAACGTTCATTATTAATCTGTGAAATATTCTGCCTCCGTTGCATATCTTTGCTTTGAATATTTGATAACCTCACTTGAGGGATCATTACGAAAGATTTGTTTTTATAAAAACTTTTTTACTTCCCAATATCGGTATCTGCCCCAAAAATGTAATCAGTTGGGCTCTAATTGCAATAATTAACATATTGCATTATCATGACAATATTGGAGTGGTGACTAAAAGTATCATGATAATATTTTATCATGGGGCCTGTGGTGACTCCCACCCTTCTTCTTTATGCTAAGCTTAGCTACCTGACTATTGTGTTCACATAGACATGAAAGTTTAATTAATACTTGCATTGAATTTTAGCAGAAAGACACAAATTATGTTTGTTAGAATGTGGATTTATTAGATTCAAATATTGAATAAAATAATCTATCTACTAAGTCTTATGTGGCATCCATCAAGCCAGAAATCTGGCAAGTCCATTACTGAATGATAATAATAATATGCTCCATGACTAATGCTGTACATCACTTTTCCAATCTGATCATGTTGCTCCTTGGCTCCTGCTCCTCACTTTTTCTTTCCATCGTATTTCCAAGTGGTGCATTCACTCTTGTTTTTACGCTCCTCTCTCCTGGGCCATTATCATCTCAGGAAGCATTCAAACAGCAGTAACACACACACACACACACACACACATGCTGCAGAGCAGTGAACTTTGTAAGCAGATCCCAGCAGGTCTTGCCCTTGTGGAAAAGAGCTGGAGCCGTCCTTTTTATTACGGGGCTGTTACACAACGTAGCAGGACACCAGTGGGAAAATCTGTGTCCACTCGTCATGTTCTCATGTTGTCTGCGCTCTCTGTGGTGCTGCCTTTCCTCCTGACCTCCACATGCTGTCTATCATCTCTTCCCCTATTTGCCCTATTTCTATTTATCTTGCCGATTTTCATTTTTACAAGCTAGAAATCCCTCTCCGCTCTTCTCCAGCTAACTGACATGTCCCTTTCCTCTCCGCGAACTGGCCTGATCTGCTCTCCTTTCCTTTCGGATTGAGCAACTCCTACAGTAGCTGAATGCAGATGCACACGCATGTAGAGCTTCCATGGCCACATTCTCTCCTTTGAATAGAAATTAAGTCTGTACATCGCGCCGTCAGGCAGACACAGAACAATGGGTGAGCATTTAAATCTCCAGCTCTTTTTTTTCTCTTTGACAGAGAACTGGCTCTACTGGCTCCACTGTTGTCCTCATGTCAACTGGTTGTCAGCCGTGACATCAGCAGAAGTCTCATCACATGCTGCTGTTGTTTGCATTACATTGGCGTTAAGCAGCGTCAGCAATGTTTCCAGTCAGTCTCCGTGTTTAATTGCATTGTGTGGGTGTCTTTTCTGCCGCTTCCTAGAGACGCCTGTTTGGTATTTCAGCCATAAATCCATACATTTTAAGCTACAATACCGGACCTTTTTTGTTTTATGAGCTGCTTTATACTTTTTGCTCAGATAATATTACCTATCACAGCTTCTTCCATACCATATCCACCACTTAGGCAAGACCAAATACCCTCACTGGGTTCTTTACAGAAAGAAAAAATAGTTGACTTTTTAAGGCAAAACTAATGAGTTTGATGTGCCACCACATGTAAGGAGCAGGGAGACTTCCCACATACACGGTGCGCGTAATATCCACAAGCAACATATTCAATTAAAAAAGCATGTTTTGATGCATCA
Organism: Mola mola; assembly: GCA_001698575.1. Classification (NCBI taxonomy): domain Eukaryota; kingdom Metazoa; phylum Chordata; class Actinopteri; order Tetraodontiformes; family Molidae; genus Mola; species Mola mola. The sequence goes on from KV751340.1 coordinate 677,784, forward strand.
AATGTGGATTATTACACTTTAAAAGTCAACTGCACTTTGCTCATATCAGCAGGTATCCTTGTTGATCTATTCAGGTTCAAATCAAAGGGAAAAGTATTCTGACCTGGGAGCAGCTTTCATCGCCAACCCATTTCCCACCTCCGACCAATGGAGCAAATCATGTTAATTGAGTTTGTTGACAAATTGGGTTTTTGAAACAGTGGACCTTGATTTCACAAGTAAGCAGCTACAAAGGTAAAGAAGGCTGTAAAGTTTCTTGTTTCACAGACTGGAAAGGCTGAAAAGATGAGTTGGCTTGCAGATTGCTAAGTCTCCAAAGTTGCAACTCTTGGAACATTTGAATGTTTGGATGTCCTGTGTTATAATGTGAAACTTCTGTCATTGGCAGCACAGAACACACTGGAATGTGTCCCCCAACCTGACCAACATTTTCTTTTTCACCAAAGTCAGTATTTTCAGCTGATTTCAAAACAGAAGGCCTATTTTAAATTCCACATGGCATGCACCGCTGGAAAACAGGGTGTCGACTCCAGTAGTGTTTTTCCAAGTTAAAAAATGAGCTACAGTTTTAAGGTCAGGGAGGAACTCTGGTGGAGTTATGGAAAGTCATAGAAAATTAAATCAGGGCCATGGAATATCAGCTAATGAACAATGCTTCCTTGTGTCTTAAAGCAGCCGTTTCTTGATTTATTGTCAGTTTTCTAATGTAGGCAGTATGTCTAAGGATTTCTTTTACCTGCATTCAATAGGTGCACATATAATTGTAATGTTTTTGGCCCACAAATATGTAATATATCCATAATATTGTGTGTGCTACCAGTATGCACACACTTGATTGTAATAGTTCCTAAGATATACTGGCCACATCTGCTTTTTTAAACACCTGATATATTAGAAAGGGGATATTAAGTTAACCATAAACCCTGACAAAAGGAGCCCAAGTAAAAGCATTGTCAGAATGCCTTTCACACATGCATACTGTCACGCTGGATTTAGAGTCTCTTTATAGCAACACAAGCACAGGTATAACAGGACACATAAAAATGTAGGTATGCAGTGAGTCAGTGATCCTCGGCTGTGAAAGGGTTAAACTCTCAATTATTAAACAATCTGGGATCTCGTTTCACCAGCGGTCACATGAAGGAGGAAATACACATGTCTCTACGCACACAGATAGATGTGAAAACAGATAAACAAGTAAAATTTTAGTTTCCCAGGTCATAACAAGACAGAAACCTCTATAGCTCAGACTGCTGTAATTGGGCAGTTCATTAACACAATTTTTAAACGCAGCTACAGACAGAAGTTTTGATTTTGCATCAAACTTTTCAGTTTGCTCTGCCGAAGAGTGATCGTCCAATCACAGCATCCGGCTCAGCGGCTCCCTCAAGCTTTCAATTTCTCCACATGTTGAAATGGAGATGGATAGATAGACCCGTGTACCAAAGGCTATATTGACCTGAAATTACAGTTAAGCACAGGTGTAATGAACAAAATGTACTCAGGTTCCGTTCCATTAAGTGTGAGCGAGCCTGTCCAACATACATGAAAGCAGCATATTGTCTCACCTGAATGGAACAGAACCTAAATTAGTACCAATGGCAACACCTGCGTCTACCTGTTTCTTGCCAAAATTCCTGCTATGAAAGAGGTCCTTTGCATTTTCCTTTATTTGGCTCTTTCCAAACAAAAATACAAGAGCAAGATGTGCAATGACAAGATTAAACAGTATGTTTGTATGGTCACAATATTAGCATAGCCAGCTAGCTAGTTTACTGCTTACAGTAGTTGTTTTGTGACATACACTCTTGGATTGGACCTCATTTGTGTCACTTTGGATGGAATCGCCTGCAAAATTAAGAAGTGTAAATGTTAACAGAGCGTTAAAATAAACACTGCTCTCATGTTTTTCGATAATAGGTCTAAATATAACGCTACACTGTACGACAGTTCTGTTTGTCCCAGGTTTCATCAACTGGTTTTGGCCTAAAACTTGCATTATAGGTGATCAAGTCACTTGAAAGACCTCATCAAACCTGTGAGGCTAACATAAGTTTCATTAGCTTGCAAGCTAAATGCGGTGATAGCGATTGTCATTTTAGCAGACGAATTGACACTTCCAAATGGTTTATCTGCCCCAGTAGGGGCGTTTCGCTATACTATATACAGATACCGCACCGGCCAACTCGTATGAATGAGTTTGAATGTGACAATAGTCCATTATCCTGGTATTATTAGCTCCTTAAATGTGTGTGAATTGGGCTCAAGTTTATTTAAATCTATGTGGCTATATGAAAAAAAAAATTGCTGAATTTCCAATCTAGTCAAAACTGCATAAATCAGTGAAGTCATGCACACATGTGTGCACACAGTCCTCTCGCCCACGCAGAGACTGATTGTGACAGGAAGCTGAAGGAATCCTTTGGATGGCACTTGTTGCTTTGACTGCACATCCTCTCAGAGTGCTACGGTCAGGACGTGGAGGTCAGGACCTGTGTGTGTGGGTGTGCATTCAAACTCCATGCTCTGCTGGTCTTTTGTTATAGAAAAGCACTCTGAATTATTGCAGAATTTACATATTTTCAGACTATGTACATGCACCCGGAACAAAACATGAATACATTTGTTTGTCCCTATGAGCTCCGACTGCATCTCCTCCCAAAGGAACTTTGGGGAAAATGGCCGACGCTGATAACCGCCCACTTTCCTGGTTACACGCTAGTTTGCTGACAAAGGGGAAAATGTAAATGTCTCATTTTGAACAAAATATTTTTCACCAAAAACCATGCAGTCTTCAACAGCCTGTGTGTAACTAAGCTCTTCTTTCAAAACCAGGACTTTCTGTCATTTACACTTCCACACAGCCATCCACCACCACAGGACATGCAGAGACTGACATTCGGGCCTGAAGTTAAACAATTAAGACCGATCCAGATGAAACCCACAGCAGAAAAAGACCAAACGTGTCCACAGTGCGCACTAAAACAAAACTCAGACTAACAGAGATCGCACAGGCCCCGGGGGTTAATTAGTTGTGGCATTGAGAGGCAGTTGGAGGTCAGATTGGTGGACACATAATGACTCCCAGCTGTGCTTTTTCTCACTGTTTATGTTAGAAGAGTTCCACTGGAAAAAATATTTCTCTCCCGCCCTGTCGCCAACTCGAAATTTGTGTCATCGTTGTATTTCCGCCTCTGTCTCTCTGTTTCTCTGTTTATCTCTCTGCTTTGCGTCTCTGCGCACTTTGGGTTTTTTTTTGACCGCTCTTTCCCAGTCCTCACACTGCATTTAATTTTCTTTCCTTCCCACGCGCGCACTCTCTGCCTCCATCCTCCGCTCTCCCTCTTTCGATCATTTAGCTCCTTTTCCCCCATTTCCCAGGACAGTAATACATTTGGTTTTATGCACGGTATATAAGATATTTGCCTTGAGCCCGACCTAAAAAAAAGGCCTAAAGGGATTCATAAGAGTTGGTGTCTCTCTCATTCACGCCCCTTTTTTTCACTGGGCAAGATGCCTAGATCACGGCCTGAAGACGTCTGTGCCTGAAAATTTCATTTTACAGTCAAGATTTAAAAAAACATTTATCTTTTACATTAAAAAAAAAAAAACACTGACTTTCTTCCAGCCACATTAAACCATCACGCTATCTCTGCACACCACAGTACGTTTAGTGTCTCTCCATCTCTTTCACTCATCCTGCTGCCCACATACTCTGTGTGTATTTTTATCAGGCACAGGTTGGACCGCTGTGATGGTAGCTTCACATACTGTATGTAACAGAAACAATGGGCTGCTCATGCTTTTGAGGATCTGTGCTCTCTAGCCCAGCATCCGCTCTACCTGTCTGTCACCTTCCCAGTTCACATCAGCTGAGGTCGCACATTTCCTTCCCAGTGCGTAGGTGGTAATGTGGTGTGATCAAGCCGTTGAGCTGGAGGAACAATTATACAGCCTCTATAAATGTCTCCGAGCAGGCTGTGAGAAGTGTCAGCAATGTGCTGCTGGAGAGCATCAGTGCATTGAAATACACGCTGTAATAAAACGTGAAATCTATTCCTCGAGAGCACAAACAGATAAAAGCTGCACAATTTAAACCCTTTTCGTTATTAAAGGTTTTATTTATTTATGTAAACATATACAAACAGACAGTATTGTTTTCAGTTACAATACGGCCCATGATAAATGCTCATATTTAAAACAACCAACCTAAACATTCAACAATTACATTCACTTCAGTGCAGTCAGTCAAGTCATCACATTGTCACAACAAGGTCATATTTTGATATATTGGGCAGTTCTGTTTGGTCCCCCAGTAGGCACAATCTCAGTGATACAGGTCTTGTTAACCCCACCCATTTCCTATGTAGTCAATTACTTTTTCCCAGAGTGGGTTAATGAATTTACACTCCCAAATAGCGTGTAAGAGTGTTCCTGTTCCTGACATTTCCAGCATAAGTTATTAGCCAACAAGCCCATTCTGTAAAGTTTAGATGGGGTGAAATAAAACCTATGTATTAATCTGTACTGAGTAAATTTCCCCTTAGCCTCCTTTATATATTTCCCTGAATTTGCTAATATTCTTAGCCAAATGTCATCGTTCAGCTCGCAGCTCCGAGGTCTTTCTGCCAGACATATCTCAGATTTTTACAGATATTTTCCTGTAACCCATTAAAGATTTTGTAGAACACAGCTGCCCTGTGTGCTATACCAGGTAATTCCAGAAATTCCATCACTGGGTTCTTGTCTTGAGTAAATTGACCCTGATTTGTAAGAACTTCCAAAAATTATCTTTACTTTCCAAATCATATTTTTGCTTAAGTTCAGAGAAAGTTATAAACACTCTATCAGAGTACAGGTCATTTATGTTACATATTCCTTTCATAAGCCATTGATTCCAGTAAACAGTCTTTTTCCCGATACGTATGGCAGGGGTGTGCCATATAGAGGCATATGATTGTCTTAAATGTGACACACCACACATCCTGTGTACTTCTCTCCAGACAGTCTTAGAATGAGCCAGTACTGGGTTTGAGGAATAGTCCTGTCTATTAGTAGTTGATCCATGTGAGAGAACGTCCAAAGGCTTGTAGGGGCTTACTAGTTCCTGCACAATTTTGATCCAGCTCAGCTCCGAGTCAGTTCTCTCCCACATTTTCTTTATATTAATCCTTGGTCTCTTCTTGTCCCATAAGAAGTCTTTGATAATTCTGTCAAAATGCTTTGTTGTTATACAAACAGGTAACATCATGGAAACATAATTGAATTGTGAGGCAGCCACCATTTTAATCACATTAATTTTCCCCCATAAAGTAAGTTTCAATTTTTCCCATTTGTCCAAATTCAGTTTTAACTTTTGGAGGAGTGGTTCCATGTTGGACAACATTATTTCATCCAAATTTGGATTTAATTGGATACCCAAGTATTTCATACCTGAAGTTTGTGGCATGTGTTTGACAAAGGCATGGCCTCCGATTTGTGCCAATTTATCTTATGACCTGATAATTTGGAGTATGTGTTAATACATTCTAATAACACTGGCTTAAACCCTTTTCATTTGCTTTAAGCCTATATTAATAGTAATGTTTTGCAATGTTTTTTAATTTATTTCACTGCCTTATCCAGTGCTCTAAAGTACAGAGAGTGATTCCCTACCTCATAGGTGTTATCATTTTTAGATTTGGTAAACTCTAAACAGAGATTTCTGCACACTTACCGTGCATTTTAAAGTTTTCAGTCTACCCGAACCCGATCTAACTGATGCTCAGATGAAGTGTAGACTGAAAGCTTAACATTAAAGAGAAAAGCTTCTTAGAACTGAGTGTGTAGAAATCTCTGCTTTCTGTTTGGATTAATTATACCTGCATTGTAACACTAAACTTTTGATTTGATTCAATTCATGATTTGTTGCTCATGATACGATTCAAGGTCTGAAAGATAGGTCGATTGAAAGGTAGCTGTAACACAAATTATAAATTAAAAAGTGTGTTTGAATTATTTCTCAGACAAAAAGAACAAAGTACTGTAATTTGTTTTGTCTTTATTTCATTTATGTGGGAACTAGGGAGGTGAGAAACTGCAAAACAATGCACATTGCTCTTTTTTGCAAATAGGATTGCAGATTTCCAATAGACATCACCATGTTACTTGTAGTTTACTTCCAGTCTGCTAAGTTCTTGAGTAAAACCTCTGTAAAACCTCTGTATATAGTATCAGAAACCTCTGCTGATTAAAATGTGAATTGATTCCTTTAACATCTGAATCGAATGGAGTGACATTAATGTCATGAATTTTATTCAAATTGCAGTAAATTGTTGCATGCCTCCCCAGCACCTTTGCAAAGCACTAGCTTTGGGAAGCAGTGGGGTTTCTTTACATTATAGATGATGAATTATTCATTTTTATGTGAGCACCATGCTCTCATACTGGTAAATTTCGTCCGGATCCGAAATCACAATATGGTTTAGTGTAATATTCAAATCAAAAGAAGCTTCAATTGTTTGATTAAGGTAAAATATGTGACAAAGCAGCATAATATCAAACTTTTTTGACCATATTCTGCAAACCTACTTCAAACCCAGTGTTCACATTGCATTCCATAAAACATTTGACAATTTGGGCTTCACATGATAAAACCCAGTTCTTATTTAAAATTTGTTTTGGATTTCCACTTCTCAAAATCCCCCATGCTCCTTATTCTCTTCCAGGAGGCCTTTTCCCAAGCTGAGTCCCAAACCCAGGACCATTCAAGGCCCCCAGTTGATACGTCGGAGCTCGTTCCGCGCGTATGCCACCTGGTGCGGTCTGAAATGGGCTACGGCTTCAACCTGCACAGCGATCGATCTCAGCCCGGACAGTACATCCGCTCCCTCGACCCTGGATCACCTGCAGATCAGGCTGGGCTCAGACCCCAAGACAGGGTGATAGAGGTGTGTAAGACTGTGCTGGCAAAAACTGGTATTACAAAACTTGTAGAAACTCTTATTTAGATACCAACATCCTTCATTGTTTAATTTGAATTTCCTAAATATTTGTCTCTAACACATTTTACATTCATCTGGAGCCTATTTCTTTGTACATTTTTTTTTTCAGGTTTTAAACACAAAGTATGTTTGAATATTTGATTAATTTAGGTGTTCAAGAGTTTTATATATGGCAACAGATATCTTCAGAGCGGCAGTGATAAAATGAAAGGACTCTGGGTAGAGCAACATCAAGCGTAAAAAAGTCAGTGACTATATTTACATGCACAACAATTCTGTGATATGAACCCCAATAAGATCATATTTTGAACCTGTTTGAGATGTGGAGTATTCCGATCTTTGTTACATTATTGAGACATCTATTTACATTCAGTGCACTAATTATTCCTACTGGAATTTTCGCAGCATTCTTCAGAAGATGTCGGCAGCGACACTTGCACATAAGTGCTTCTCATGGCATTTCTTCACTATGATGCCTGCCATACAGTGTGTAAATGAGATTCAATAAATTGAGAAGAAGAATAGCAAAAAAAAAAAAAAAGATATAGCAAAGCAAAAGAAAGATTTCATTTTCCTTGGATGGGACGGAAATTATTTCCTGATGGCCGTGCCAGACATCTGGATGCTGTTGATGCACTACTAGTGTACCTCGCTCTTTTATTCAAAATGTCCTGATTAAGATGTAAATGGAAATAGTCCGTATTCAGAATATTGCCTTAGTCTGAATATTCTGTGCATGTAAACATAGTCATTGACTATTGAATGGTTGTGCTTCATTTCACATCATTGTAGGCGTGTTCATACTACTGTTACTATGTACCTATACTCCCATTATATCTTTTGTAAATGTAAATTTAAATTTCCCTCTCTTGAGCATTTATTATTGTCTGACATAGCAACTTGCAGCTCTGCCTATCATTGGAACCATTTTTTTTTATTTAAACACAAAACAACATGTGAGATGGAAGGGAAACACTTCATTGTACCTTATGAGAAAATACAGCTGTATAGTGCAAACATTAAATCCATATTTTTTTAAATATATATTTATCAGATTTTCTTTTTTAAATAAAAACAAAATAATAATAATCATAGAATTACACAAATAAACAATATTAATACAAACACATAATAAAGGGGGAAAAAATAAACAAATAAAACAGCTTAGATAAGCAATAGGAGGTCACAGGAAATTGCCATTACAGCTCATATTCAGGAGACTCCTGTAGAATAATGAAAGAGACATCAGGTTCAAGGAAATTCAAACACAAAACAAGATGTGACATAGAGGGAGAACAATCAATTGTACAGGTTGAGAATTTAATACATCTGTAAAGTACAAACATCATATTCCCATCAGGTTTTAACTAGCTGCTGCATCCATACTTTTTTCAAACCGGTCCAGAAATGTCGACTTATAGTTTCTATTTTAGAACAAAGCTGTGAGGAGAGTCTAGCGCTCCATTTCTTGCACTCTTACACCTGATCGGATACAGATGTGAGCCTGTATACACACACTGTCATGGCTTTAATTAAAATGACAGGAGTAACAAAACCTGAAGTCTGGACTCAATCTGGGTGAGGGTGAGGGGGGGGTTATAAATCAGGCTGATCTCAGGGGCTGACAGAGAGAGAGAGACATGTGGGAGGAGGATGTGTGTTTATGTCCCTGTCTATAAAATATAGACAGGGACATGCAGGCAGGGAGACATGCAGGCAAAGGGCGTGTGTAGGATAGGCGGTCACATAAAAGCTAATGGTCTCCAAAAACGGGTGACAAAGTGGGGGGGCAAAATAGCATGGCGTTTTCAGCCCGCAGATTTTTGTAATAACAACATCATTTTCATCATAGCTTTTATCTAAGTCTACTCACACAGCATTCACCCTTCATTCCCATGACCTTTGCCCTCACTGGCTGTGCATCAGGTTCCAGCGGAGGCCAAGAAGATTCCAGTAGGGTCTGATAGTAAAGGTTAAACAGAGTCCACTCACAGTGGACTCTGTCCCCCCCTGCAAATTTAAAAGAACATGCTGTAGGCAACTTGGCCTGGTTCATGTGATTTAACCTATTCCTTTTAATATTTTTTGGGTTATTATTTAATGACAATAAACCCCTCATGGTGTTTTGTTGTGAATTTAAGGATGCATGTTAATGCAGTTGAGAGCAGCAGCTTTTTTTAACACTGACATTGATGCTGTAAATAGGGATTCTAATACATAATTGACATGTTAACTATATTTTGTAAAACAAAAAACAAAAAACAAACCATCACATAAGTCATGTGCACACTTTCTTAGGTCAAGAGATCAAAACTTGATCACTACCATTTTTTTCTATACGAACATACTGTACATACATCTTTTTTTGACAAGTACCCCAGTATGGAGTTTGGTCACTAGGACCATTTAGCTCGGCCTTCGCTGTACGACGACACAGGGACAGTCAAAACATCAGAAGTAAATTGATTTTTCACCCATAACTACGCTCACTGCTGACTATTGCGAGTGTCTGGTAACACGGAGTGGATACCAACAGTGAAACCCCTGTGTGTTGTTGACTCAATAACTGTAAAGCTACGGTATAAAACAAATGTTTGTACAGTCCGTGTTTTTCTTACCTTCCTCTACTTCCTGTTGCTGACGGTGCACCCAGTTGCCAAAAAGACACTGTTTCCTGACGTTTTTCAATGTTTTTACCAAAGACAAGTGTAGATTTATTTCAAAGTGATGTCTGACTATTTGGCAGTTAAACACAGCGTGGAAGTGGATGTATTTTGTGACATTTTAGAGTCTAAAAGGGCCGAATAGAGTTTTGATTTAAAAGTACCGAAGGTAAGTAATTTAATGATTCAAAATTAACTTGGCTTTTCAAATCCGGTGAACTAGTTTTCAATGTATGTTTACAGTGCATCCACCTAGAACCATTAGCCAGCTAGCGTAGCTTAGCATAATGACAGGAAAGGGGCCAGCCTGGCTCTGTAAAAAAGTAACAAAAAGTTAATGTATGTTATCTGATGAATCTAAGCTTGATGTGGGGTGCAAGGGACCACTTTCTGGAACCAGGCTAGGTACTTTCCCCCCGACCATACAGATATCCGTTTTCTCATTTATCGAAGCGAGCTCGCTGAGTGAGATCCAGTTTGTGCCTGTAAGGGAGGAAACCAGTCAACTCATGGTGACAGTCTGAAAAAATTGCTCACAGTATGTCATTGATGGACAAGAGCATGGATCTGTGAGATGCTATTACTATGATCAGGACGGCCAGGCAGAGCTGCGGTCGTTCGCCCAAGTACAAATCTCAAATAGACAAAATGTTGATTGCAGCTCAGTGGCGGTCTTGGCGTTAGAGGACGCTGATGTACTGACGCTCCACTGGAACATTAGGTGGCTGATGAGAATGTGTGGGAACATCCTGTAGCAGGTCACTGATGACAGCTGCAGCCTGCCACCGCCTAGCCTCTCTTCATAGAGATATAAAGCGAGGATCACTAGACCACGCCACTCCAGTGCGAGGAGTTTCTTTAATCAATTAATAAAGAAGATTTTTTATATTTATTCAGTAAAATGCAAATTATAATTAATAAGACTTCCGAATGAAATGATTTCAGGCCAACTTGGTAATTTGATATCTCGGTTTTCTAGTTGTGTCTACTGCTTTATGTGCATGTGTGCTTGTACGCGCTGATAATTGAGTGCTCGTGTTATCTGTCAGCAGCTTGTTAGAGAGGCCAACAACCACGACAGATCTCCCTCTTTCTGTCTCATTCTTTTTCTCCTGCCACGCAGCATTACAATGGAGGCGTATCAGCAACTATCATTGTAAGGACAGCAACAGCTCAGTTTAAAGCCCTCGTGCCGACGCACAGCCTCACAGAGCTTCTGGCACGGCTTAATCCAATTTTGGTCAATGGGCGCAATCAAAATAATCAATGGAGTCAATCTAGCCTAACATAGGCTGGTAATATAGGTTGATGACTTTAACGAGACACACAAACACACAAGTATGAAGCGGTTCCCTGAGGAACAGTCCCTTGAGAAATAAGCTTACAGTTCTTACAGTGTCTATTAATTAGCGCAGGGAGCAGAGTGTATTGTTTCGTGTGGGACGGAATCATGATGAGGGCCGGTGAAACATGACACGACACCTCTTGTTGGGCCCAACACAAAGATGCTTGTTCTCTCTGCATCAAACTGTCTGTCTGTCCTCCTGGTCTGACTGATGTCTGCTTTTCATGTCTGTCTTATCTTTTTGACTGGATGAAAGGATGGGTCAGAGACTTTTGATTTCACAGAGGGTGTACAGTAGGTGCACATTTCCATCTGTTGATCCTTTTTCAGTTGTTTTCATTTTTCCTCTCTTTTCTCCCTTTTTTCCCCGAAAGACCCGTAAAATCTGTCTCATTGCACCCGTATATCTTCAGTACTCACCCAAAAATGTGAAAAAAGCTCTTATGTGCATAGTATTGGTGATTCCTCTACTTTAAGTCCCGTCCTGTCATAAGGAGCAATTTAAAACAAATCCCCCCTCAGGACTTTGACACCCGAAACCAGCAGCCCTGGAGAGCCATCAATAATAGATTGAGCACTATTTTGTTGGCGCAGCGTGAGGCTACCTGCCTCGGAGTCTAGACAAAGCTGCTGAAACACAGGCCTCCAACCACACCCAGATAAGGGCACTATCAGTCTCTAGCTGTAAACGTAAGGACAATATTGTCCCACGGATGTTCACTCACATGCACCTTCTGTATTAGTGTTTCTGGCCTGAAAGTTTTGTGATTGTAGATTTACGTGGCGTGCTTTTAATGCAGTGAATGAAAACTCAGACAGCTGAGTTTGGCTGGTGTTAGTTATGTGCAGTCATGTTTAACAGCATATCAAATAAACAATATGTTATTCCACAGCACCACCTGCTGGATGAATGAGGTTACACAGGCGTTCAGTGCTGAAACAATATGTAATTGGCTGTAGCAGTAATTCAATTCAGGTGGCCTGCTGGGAATAGAAATGAATGTGGTTCTACTAAGCCGCTCATTTTGGGACAGGGTGTTTTGTAGCTCCGGAACAGAAGAAGAACCGGTCAAACGAGTCCTATTTCTACACTTTGTATTTTGGCGTCACGCCCGAAGCTTTATGAAACGCAATATCAACTAAGAAAAATAAACAGAGAAGTTACTGAGAATGTCAGAGTCACTGTCAACTACTCAGCTTCTATGGGAAAGATTTTAAAGTAAGGGTTGAAAAGGAACAGTTGTATGTACATACATGTATTTACACACTGCTATGAATGACATAAGTTAATATCTGAAGCACTCTGAATACATCATGGGGGTCAGTGAAGGCCAACAGCTGTCTTTTCAGTCAGGTGTGTTTACCAACATCCGAAGGCATCTACAGTGGATGCAAAGGGTCAAATAAAATCTAAGATGCTCTAGTGTGGCACTTCTGGGCCAATACCAATATTTCAAATTGTTCTTTTTGTTGTATTTGTTTTGTATTGTTTGTTGTGTCAAGAAAAATAAGAAATATGTTGATCTTTAGACAGTGCAAAATTAAAGGGACACCACAGATTATTAATGCCAATCAATCATGTCCATATCGACCGACACTGATATTTAGCCATTAAATTGGTGCGTCAGCTAAACAGATGACAAAACCAGTATAAAAAATTAAAAAGCTTCCGTCAGTTCCTCTCCAAAGACCTTTGGTTGTCTTCTTGCAGGTGAATGGTGTGAACATCGAGGGAATGAGGCACACGGAGGTGGTGGCCTTCATAAAGAAAGGTGGAGATGAGACGTGGCTGCTGGTGGTGGATCCAGACACAGACGAGCACTTCAAGAAGAGGGGGGTTGTTCCCACAGTCAGCCACGTCAGAGGTAAAGCTACACTAACAGAATGTCTTACATGTTACGCATCATTTTGAACTACAATGTCGTGTCATATTAGACTATAATAACAGGTATTTTGCTGCAAAGAGCAAGGTTGTCTACATATGTGGGGGAAAAACTTGATATTAGAGGTTCCAAGCATTTTTCTTCCACAAAGAAAGAAGTAATCTGGTGGTAGCTTTTGGAAAACTATAGTAATTTCAGGGTTACATTTAAAAGCAGATTTCTAAATAAATCATTATTCATACAACTGTATTATTTTGTATGTTTTGTATGGAACTTTTGTGCACTAAGTGAAAAATTAGAGGTTACGCAAACAATAAATCCGTTAAGTGAGAGTTAATGCATTTGAATATGAGCCAGACATTGAGATTATGGGTCCATTCTAAAACTAGAAGGCAGTCAGAGAGTGCAAAGCTGAAGGTTGGGCAAAAACACAGCTTTGATGAAAATTGTTTGTGTAACAAACCAACCAACAACATTTCATGCGCCTCTGGTTTGTTTTCTCAGACTACGACGGCCCGTCAATATCTAACGGCTCCACTCGACACAACGGCAGCTCCACCACGCAGTCCATCAGGTCCACACGCTCCAACCTCAGCAGCCAGGGCAACAGCACACAGGTGGGTGTGGGCAATTGTGCACAACCCAGCACTCAGTCCCCGACCTGAAAATAACTTTGTCTTTTCATCTTTGATGTCGTCTCTAGCTGGCGGACGATGAAGGTAGCCGGCTGCTGGACCCGTTCGCTGAGATGGGCCTGAGTGCGACGGCGGCAGAGGAAAAGATGAAGCTCCATGCCAAAGAAAAGAAGAGGGCACCACCGATGGACTGGATGAAGAAATATGAGCTGTTCAGCAACTTCTGAGACATTCCCCTCCGAGGACACTGCAGAGACTAGAGGAAGGAGATGCGAGCTCCGCGCAGCCCCTCGGGGTGAGCGAGTTTGTGTCGCGGAAGAATTTCGCTTCGTACACAGATCGTGCTTTTTCTTTCTTTCTTTTTTCTTCGAGTCAGAAGCAAGATGCAGCAGAACAATAAAACGCTCCTGGGATTAAATGTGACCAAAGGGAAAAAGTTGGACAATGGATTTACTTTTTAAGCCACTGCAGCCAGTTTATTGCTCGCGAGTGTTGACTGACTGTGTTACCCTGCTCCCATACATGTGCTTCTGTCAGATGGGAGCAAAGATGTTTTCACAAATTTGCCTTTATTCCAATTTCTTTTTTCTATTCTTTAAGCATCCTGTCTCCCTGCTCAAGTAAATGCAGGAGAAAGTTATTTTTATATTAAAAAGTATAGAATAAAAATAAATAAAAAAAAAAAAAACAGTATAACATCATTACTGGCTGCATTTTAAAGTGGACACTGTGACATTATTGATTGTGGTCATTGTGGGAGTTTTTCTTCGTTGAGATGGCAGAAGATGTATGAGCTGTGAAGGACTTGATCATAACACAAAGAGAAGGAAAAAAAGGATGGCTGTGTGTAATGCATCCCACATGTATTTGTTCTTGTTAATTCATATCAGCCCTGCTTTATTCAGAAAGAATCCAAGTTGCTTACATATCATTTACCTCTTCTAACCTCTTTTCCCACGTATGCATGACATAGGGAAGCACCACTAACTTTACATGCATTGAGACAATAAAGAGTGGACAGCAGAAGAAAGGCAGATCACTCAGGGAAAATGGCCTGATGAGTTTTCACCGGAGATGGCTCAATGTGCACAGCAGAGGGAAAACTTTCACCACAAATTGAGGCTCCTCGCAGCTTTCACAAAGCAGCAGCATTGATGTTAAGGCCATTGTATGAAGGGGGTTGTCTCGATTTTTGTAGAGATAAAACATATGCGATCTAAGGTGTTAATTTTTGCACTTTTAGAGGTGCTAAAAGGTTGATTTTGTTACATTTTTAGACAAGTTTTTTTTACCCTTGTTTCTGCTTTAAACTGAGCTAACTGGATGCTCTTTGTAGGTTCTCACTTACTCTACATAAAGTTTGATAAATATTCTCATTCATATTAAAAAAATAGTGCAGCCAATACATGTGAGGCTAACGTTTGAGGGACAGTATGTGAGCAGGGTGTTTGCAGCGTGGGAGAAGCCCACGGTGGAGGATCGGGTGAAAGAGACTGTGGGAGCCATGGAGCTTACCGGAGATTAAACAGGGACAGCTGTCATACACATGCTCACTCACAATGGTGATATTTCAGCAATGCTGATGTAATGCATTATAACCAGCGCGGCTGCGAATCAGAGGAATGTCACTCGTCTTCTTGGACATGTTTCTGTAGCCGTTCACATCCTCGCATGTACGCCACAGTAACCTTGCTGTCCCGGTTCTGTCATCAGTGCACGCAGGTGGCGTTCACTCAAAACATCTCTGTTACCATTACGTATACAATAAATGCATAAAAACATACATGTCACGGTGCATTTTTTTTTCAATCAAGTCTGAAAGTCGCATTGGGTTTTTTTTTTTTTCATGTATCAGATTGTCTCTCCCGCCTTGTTTGCCATCGCTCTTGTCACCTCTGTGAGTTCATCTTTTCCTTCTTTTTCCCTCTCAACATCCATACTGGTTCTCTCTGCCTCCCTGTCACTTGTGGAGGATAATGCCAGCGCACAGTTTCAGTTTTATCCTGATCTCCACCAGACAGCTGCTGCAGAGCTACACACGTCAGGCAGAGTTCAGAAGTGTGTGTGTGTGTGTGCGTGTGACAGAGAGATGCGTGTATGTATGTCGTTTGTGTTGAGGTGTAGTGAGCCGTGCATTCCAGAGGGGTTTGTTTTTTTTTTATCATCTAATTCAATTCAATTTGTTCGATACTCATTACACATAAAGTGTACTATTTCAAGCATTTTTCGGCTTCAATTTTGATGTTTTTACCGTATGCCATAATTATCAAAACTGCACTACTAAAAAGCTTAAATATTTTTGCTTACATGCCAAATATTAGTAATAATAAGAGTATTTTCACTTTCTTAAATACCTAATGAAAAATATCAATATTCTTATTTTTAAGGGTCCACTAGTATGTTCTTGTATGTTTATTGTCTGTGTCACTCTGTAGTTACATTTCCTTACACATAGTAGACAGTAATGTAAGAAGGACTCAGATGAATCAAGTAAAGGTACAACCCAACATGGTAAAAATGCTCCAATACAAGTCCTTAATTTGAACTTCTACTCATATAAAAATATGGAAGTTTTATCAGTAAAATATATTGGAAGTTTCTAAAGTAAAAATGGTGATATATGTGTGTATACAGTGAGAATGTACCAATATGGAAATTCTGGGCTGACATCAATACTTAATATGAGAATATGGTTGATAAGTGAAACAGATCCCCTTTTGTGTCATGGAAGTAAAGAAATTCTCTATAAAAAATTAAATGAGCCACACAACAATGGAGTGTCTTTGAAGCTGCAGCCAGTGCAAAATTAATGAGACACAACAGTTTTTTATTGGCCGCTGGTATTAATGGAATGCCACCTTGTTTGTTAACAACCCAAGCTGAGCCGGTATATCAATGCATCCCTGGTGAACGCCTTTTCAGTCTTGTTGCTGGTTGAGATAGAGGTACAGTTTGAATGTTGAATTCCGGGAGAAAAAGCTCTGCTCTGCTCTGCCAACTGTTTAGCTGTACGTGGGCCTCCATTCATATCACTTCATTTGTGGCCGGGGAGAATTCAAGGCATGTAGAGAAGCACAAAAACGACACAAAAGGTTTAAGAGTATTTAAAAAAAACAACTCAATAGTATATATAGAAAAGTTGTCTCTGGTGAAATTGCCAGCAACTCATGGCATCTGAAATGTTGCTATGATCAATGGGTCACTTTGATCATACAGAGGGGAAAAAAAGTAGGAACACACTCTTTGTCCACTAGGTGGCGCACCACCAGCACTTAACATCCAGGAAGTGAGCCAAACCTCTGTAGCGTGAGCTTGTGGGAACAGCCTGTGCCCTACCTGATGTTTGTGAAAATGTAATGCCACACATGTGCACATTATCGTGCTCCCCGCAGGTTACGGCAAGGCCGAGCTGTGACGCCAGCACATCAAAGGACGCGCTTGGTTCAAAGCGTTCTGCAATTTTCAGAGCTGTAAAAGCGAGAGAACAGAAGCGGAGAATAGAGCCACAGGTGGGCTCCTTCTGCTTAGCCCGGCTCAGCCAATGCAGGCGTTCTATTTACTGTTAATGATAGATGATTGCTTTTCTTGCACCCCAGGTTTCTGTTCTCCTGCTGGCTCCTGAACTTTAACTTTTATATACATTATTTTTGCCACCTGTGCTTTGTCGGGCTTTTATTCCGTGTTTGTGGCCCTCAAGTCCCACCCTGGCCGAGTACCACTGGTGTCGCTGTGCCAGGGCTGCCTGGGATGCAGCGGTGCCCTCGAGGAGAGAGAAAGCAGACACTGACAGGGAGGGAGATAGGAAGAGAGGGATGGGGGTGGGGGTGAGTGTGTCCCCATGGCAACTGTGTGTTTTTGTTAGCGCCCGTGAGTCAGACAAGCAGTGACTCACAGTCAGGAGGAAATACACACACACACACACACACACACACACTGTTACATTCATACGCACACTCCCACTTGCTCGAAGGGGAAGCCAAATAAGGACAGCTACACCAACACGCACGCAGAGGGAGGAAAAAGAGGAGAGAGGAGTGAGCGGGGCGTTTTGGGTTAACCTAGAAAAATCAAAAAGTGGACAAACAAAGGTAACGATGGAGGCCAAGAGTTGGGATTGGGTGAGGGCACGTGCCAAAATGGAGGGAAGCTGAAGGGCCAGAGTGCACGGTTGTTGCCACATACCTTCCTCCCGAGAGCTATCCTTCTCAAGGGTGGGAGCAGCGGAAACACACACACACACCCAGTTTGTGCACACCTTGGCTTAACTCACTAAACCGCCCATTTATTGTCTGAGGCCTACATCTGTAGCAAACCGCCACAAACTTTTCAATGATTTGACTTGACACATCTTTTGGGTGGGGAGAAAGGAGCTGCTAATGTAACAAAGATGAACTGATAAACCTGACACCCAGAGCCGGTCGCGCAGGGTTTCTGCTCCGTGAAAAGGAGCTGTTTTGATTATTGCAATGTGTTTGTCATCTCTTTCCCCTCTGACTGCTGATAGCTTTACGTTCCCACGGCCCGTTGTTGCAGCCCTGTAAGTGGTGGAGATGACTGACTTCACTCCAAGGAGAGATTTACATACAGTTACACATCGCTCATTCCACGCCGAACGCATGTTTCGGCTACTGTTGACCCTCACATCGTTGCTCTTTGTGCGTAATTTTCTCCGACCGCCTTGTTGGAGCTGTCGTCCTGCGAAGATTTATCTTTGTTTTTACAGTAGCATAAAAAATTATGTACTCATGGCTCCGCTTGAACTAACTTCCACTCAGTAGCTTTATGACTATTTCCTTGCCATCTTTTTCTCAAAATCAGCTTCAAGAATGAAGTTATACAGGAAGCAATGACATAATTTGATACTATTTAAAATTTAAGATACAATAATACAGTAGAATGTATGTCTCTAACCATATATGTATTACTACCTTCCTATTTTCAGCCTCTTTGGACCTTTCAACTGGCTGAGGTTTGTCTGAAAACAACCAATCAGAGCCCATCGGTTTTTATCTCTGGAGAGATGACACACGAGCTGACTTTGAATTGCCTCTGGTGTTCTGTTTTGTTTTTATTTACTCATTGCCAAAGAGCCCAGTTTGACTTTGACCGGCGCGCAGGCGGAGAGTCGACCTTTAAAAGATCACCCGTACAGCAGTTGGAGATATGGGGTGTTAGTCTTATCTGGGAGAAGGGCGGAAGGTCAAAGGTCGCGGCTAAGTGGGCAGGCCAGCTGGGATACAGCGTTGGTGTCCGATGTTGCCAGGGGCTAACGAAGCCAGGAGGAATGTGGTGCGGAGCTGCAAAGGGTGCAGGAATCGAGGAGAGTGTGCGCTCCTGTTCACACGCCGGTGATTAATGATGCGGAGGAAGTCACCCAGCCATTTAACCACTCATGACGTCAGTGGTTAAATGCAGGAACAGAAAGAGCACATGGCAACAGATAGGCTTCCTCTCTGGATGATCGCCACAAACAAACACAGAAAATTACAGTCTTACATACAGCACAGTAGTTAAATCAGTTCCTCTAACTGAAAGACTGTGCTCACAGGCCCGTTGCACAAGTTCTTTCATCCCCAGTCATTCCTCCTGATGCTTTGCCTCTGTTCTTTTCAGCCACATTGACATGGCTGAAGCCAGCGGGATAATGATGATTCATGATAGTAGTTGTGATCATTGTTTTATCCTCCAGCTAAGACACCAGGATGATATTTTGGCTAATTTGTTTTTGTTGATTTGCTCCCTCCCTCCTACGCTATGAGCTCACATGAAGAAAATCCAGTGTGTCCTAAACTCATCTGTGCACCGGGTTTTAGGACCACTCTCCGTCCGAACGTCCGACCGTTCGCCTCAGTGGAGGGATGACCGTCTCAGCACAGACGCCGCGAGGGGGCTTAGCGGGAGGCGGTAATGGCAGAGAAGGTGGGAATAAAAAAAGGGCTCGTATCAGATTATAGAGCCCTGCAAGATAATGAGCTGGCGTTTAGTGATAGACGTAAACAAACGAGAGGGGTGGCAGTCAGAGAGACGAGTGAGCGAGCTGGTTTTGGCGGGGGGGTGGTGGTTGTAAAGGTAGTTTTGGCTGGATATTTTTAGCATGCGGAGTGGGAGAGGGCGGTATCTTCTCAAAGGGTTTTTCCAGAGGAGTATATTTAGAGTTGGGGTGTGTAGAAAAGACAGAGGGAGAACAGGAGGGATGTGCACTGTACACTAATGCCTAATGCCAGCCTGATGTAAGAGTCTGCAACAGGACCACACACATTCCTCTTCTTCTGCCTTCGCCGTGTCTGCCTCTCACTGCTCACTTCACCCTATATAAAGGACAAGTACAGTCTGCACCCTCGTAAATATTTAGATACATATATATAGTTGTGTGTGCGTGGACCCGGGTAGACCGGTCCAAGGTTTAAAATGCCCAACAGCTTTTCAGCACATCTACCAACACTCGGCGTTCCAGACACCGCGACTCAGACAGAGATTTTCCAAAAAACTAAAGCAGCTAATATGGTCTCAACGTGAGGAGCGAGAGAGGCACAGCTGAAAAAGCAATGCTAATAATGTTGAGAGAATCGAGAGAACAGAGAGAGTGGTGTGGTCTCCATATAGCTTGCTAAGGATAATAGCATGCACGCTGGCCAGGACTGAGAGAGAGAGAGGGGAGGCGAGAGCGAGTTCAGAGCCGCAGTGACGCCATTGTGGTTCCGCAGCACTTCCTGTCTACCGCCACAGTGTTTGTGTGTCTTGTCTCCACGGCAACTGCCAACACATAAATACCAGAGAGGTAGAAGAGAGGAAGAGAGAGAGCGAGAGAGAGAGAGAGAACGAGAGGGAGAGAGCACACAAATAGAAAATAAGGACAGCCGAGTCAAAGTCAAGTGGATCCATTCTGAGCTTTGAGTTTTAAGACGTGCCTGTGTTTGGGTGGACTTTCTGACTGTTGTTGTGGACTGGTTTCCACTGACACGGTCCAGCGTGGATGAGGTGATGTAAAAAGAAGTAATGAACTCAGATGTCCCAGGACCGGGTCGTGGCTGGATGGGAGGAAAGGAGGCCGGGAAAGAGGGGGGATGGGGAAGCGGCTCTTGCTGCTAATTCAGGATGGGACTGAGGCCGGGGGAGGGACAGCGGAGTGCCAGGTGACAGGTTGATGTTCAGTCCTCTGGGGCAAACCACTGTTACATGGGGCCAACAACAAATTTAACAAATTGTATAAGAGTTATGAAATATTAGATAACGATATATATTGACACATTTTTGGGTGGTACCACAGATAGCCAAAGTGAAGCCAACTATTCTGTAATCCAAAAGTAAGTAAACTAGAGTGGATAATCCAGCCTTTCCCAACAGTATGCTGTGTAATGATTTATTAGGGCTGCACCAATGAATCGATTAGTTGATCGAAAGAAAATTCATCAACAGCTATTTTAGTAATCGTTTCAGTCTTGTTTTTCGAAAAATTATCAAACACTTCTATTCGCTTCTAAAAATGTCAGGATTTGCTGTTTTTCTTTGTTATTTGTGGCAGTAAATGAAGAGTCTTTGGGTTTTTAACTGTAGGTTGGAGTAAAGAAGAAATTGGATGACGTCATTTAGGGATTTGAAAGAATAACTATTTTTTTGTCAACTGATGGAGTAAATAAATAATAGTGAAAATAATTGGCAAATTAATCGATTGTTAATTCACATTCTTTACATTCTTCAGTTGCGGCTCAATATTTTCATCCTCTCTCAATTTCAATGATAGCTTTTCTAAACATTATTGAGCTCTTGCTGCTAATTCAGGATGGGACTGAGGCCGGGGGAGGGACAGCGGAGTGCCAGGTGACAGGTTGATGTTCAGTCCTCTGGGGCAAACCACTGTTACATGGGGCCAACAACAAATTTAACAAATTGTATAAGAGTTATGAAATATTAGATAACGATATATATTGACACATTTTTGGGTGGTACCACAGATAGCCAAAGTGAAGCCAACTATTCTGTAATCCAAAAGTAAGTAAACTAGAGTGGATAATCCAGCCTTTCCCAACAGTATGCTGTGTAATGATTTATTAGGGCTGCACCAATGAATCGATTAGTTGATCGAAAGAAAATTCATCAACAGCTATTTTAGTAATCGTTTCAGTCTTGTTTTTCGAAAAATTATCAAACACTTCTATTCGCTTCTAAAAATGTCAGGATTTGCTGTTTTTCTTTGTTATTTGTGGCAGTAAATGAAGAGTCTTTGGGTTTTTAACTGTAGGTTGGAGTAAAGAAGAAATTGGATGACGTCATTTAGGGATTTGAAAGAATAACTATTTTTTTGTCAACTGATGGAGTAAATAAATAATAGTGAAAATAATTGGCAAATTAATCGATTGTTAATTCACATTCTTTACATTCTTCAGTTGCGGCTCAATATTTTCATCCTCTCTCAATTTCAATGATAGCTTTTCTAAACATTATTGAGGCGTTGCTTATTGGATATTTCACCTTTTCCGCTAACCATTGGTATAAATTCCATCTAAACTTTAACTTCCTAAGAAAGGGACTGACTATGTCAGCCATGTTTTTGTCTGCCCCACTCAGTTTCCTAAAAATTAAAGAAATTAAATAGGAAAATATTTGTCTCACAAGCGGAAGGCCTGTGGTTTTCTGTGTTTCTTCGATAGCTAAGTTCAGATGTCACAAGTGTTATCTGCATGTGGTGGAGGTGCAGACGACGGTCTCCTCTTGCCTGCAGGAACTTTTTTGTGTGTCTGGTGGCTTCTCATCCATCCAGAGGGGAAGATAACTTTCAGACTCTTAACATGTCAATGTATGTGTGAGTGCTATTGCCGTGAACAAGAGCGCATTCATGGCCAATATGAGGTTTAATACCTCACAGGTCAGCTGGCACTGAAAAGTCACGCTACATTTTTGTCCTTCTCCAAAACCATTTTCCACTGCTTCTCTGCTCTGACTAACTATGAAAACCAACATGGAAGTCGATCTTCTTTTTTCTCTTTACTCTCAGACCCCGTGGCCCCGAGCGGAGTCACTTACTGTGATCTGACTCACTGTCTAAGATGGTCGCCAGGCCAAATGTCCCGTGTGAGCAGCTGACGCACACAAATCTACGCATGTAAACAAACAAACACATTTATACAGGAGCTGAAATACACGCAGAAGCGAGGAAGTAGTTAGATACACATACACAGGTTACACACTGACCTCTGAGATAAACCGCCAGCAGAACATACTGTAAAATGGTTAAAAAAAACTCCACATATGCTCACATGACCATCATCTACATCCCCATCCTCAGTGCAATTGTACACAATCAGATTCTATGTACACAAATTCAAGGTCAACCTCGCTGAACATGTCATTACACTTTACATAGATGTACTAATGTCTTACAGAACCATAAAGAACAGAGTATGGCCTGAGGAAAGGCCAGGCACAGAACGCTCTTTCAGAACCATCAGCCACCACACCACTGCCCACACTGCCGGCAGAACATCATCGTTTGCTCTCAGTAAAACCGGCATTGGTGGGAAAGTTGTGAGATAAACTCTCCAGTATTGTTTTTTTGTTCTTTTACAGCTTCGTGCCAAGTTCATTTGAATCATGGGTTGTATTAGTCTGAACTGAAAGCAGCTGTGTCTTGAGATGAGCACCTTCTGAGAGCATCTCTACCATCTCAGTCTTTACAACGCTGTTGCCGTGTGTGACTGAGTACACTCTGTGGGGGGGGTTGTGCAAGACATGCACCGAGGTTTAGACCACAAAATGGAGATGGAAATGTTTGGGGGATTTTTTTTTATTCTTAAACAGAGGCATGTTTATCACTTAGACAACCCGGTTTACGCCAGCTGACATCCTGACACTCATGAAGTGAGAGCAGATTGGGCTGCACGGCACTCGAAGCACAAGTCACCTTTGCTAACTAGCAATCAAGCCGTTCAAGTGTTAATTACAATTCATTCATCTTGGGCCGTTATGCAAACATGTAAATCCCCTTTGAAAACATAGAAACTGAGGTCCATAAACAAAACATTATCCGCATCTGGAGATAAACGACATGTCGCAGTCATGTGTCTTCCTGGCAGAGTCATTTCACTAATCTTGGAGTGTACGTGTTGCTAAGAGACGTGCGAGTGTGTATGTGTTTGTGTGTGTGGAATGTGTGACGTCCGCCCTCTCACAGGGGCGAGGCTGTCTGTACAGGACTTGGCCGCTTATACACACACACACACACACACACACACCCAAAGACCGGAGAGGAAGAAGGGGAAGTCATAAAGCCTCTAATAGCCCGTCTCAGAAGCTTGTGTTACTGTCTCTGTGTGTCTGTGGGGGGGGGTCATACATTTGACAGGTGCAGGCTTGGACACAACCACAGTTTTCTGACCAAATATCACCACCAATGGCCAATTTCAGGCATTTCTGACAATGATTATATTATTAATCCGTGAAATTGGCAGTTGGGGGAGAGACTTTTTGCTGATATGACAAATGGATTAATTTCACCACACAATAAATAAAAGTCACACTAACCGAGGAGCGTCAGTTGACTTTCCGCATTGCAACAGTGGCTTGGTTTAAATGATTTGGAAAAATTTACGTTTTTTTTCTCAGATTAAAAACACATTTTCTATGCGCCTTTGGGGAAAAGTTTTCCCCTTTTAGATTCTTGAGGAAGTGCTTCATGTTTTTAAATCAGTACCCTTCAGAGCAAAAAGCGCATTGTTGGATAAGAAGCTGAGTAGCAAACGTCTTAAAACAAGGTAAAAAAAAAAAATAGCTGCACTGACATCCAAACATTTAGAACGGTTTCAGTGAAGTTAATTTCAGCTATACGTGTTCATTCTGATTGTTGTTGACATAGATGTCCTCACTGTCTGCTGGGATGGATTGTAAAAACATGCAATTTTTTGCTCTACACATCTCCAACAGAGACGACAATTTGTCCACCATCACGCTGCTCACTTAGATCAGTCCTCTTCCTGCCTGCTATTGACTCTAAAGGCCTCTGCTCGTTTATTAGCAGCTGTGCAGCCAATTACCTCCCTGCCCCCTTTCCTGTGTTCTCGCTGCAGCCTCGGCAGTGCACAGAGGAGGAGAGGGGAGGGAGGGAGGACAGGAGACAAGGAAAGGGGAGGGCTCCTCTCCTCTGACATCGTCATAAAGGAATCCCCTCCGCTGGGCTGGGCCCGCCCACTCCCTTACTCTCACACTGTCTGGCTCCCAGACACACTCCGGTCCACACACACTGCTGTCTGCTCGGCCGAGGGAGAAACAGACCCACGAGAGAGAGAGAGAGGGACGAGGAGTGGGTGATAAAGTGGAGCACCGAGAGAGGGAGAACAGGAAGGGATGAAAACTATGAAGTATCGCCTCTGTGCGTGACACTGGGCAAAGTGAAACTGGGGGAGAGGAAAGGAGTAAAAACTCTTGTCTCAGGTAGGTCTGCCTCCCTGCTGCCTCTTCTCAGAGTCTGATTGTCGCCTTTCCGCTGTTTTATGACTCTATCACACGGCAGCTGTGCTACTTTTTCATGTTGTCTTTGTCTTAAACCGCTGGTTTCCCACAGAGAGGCATGTCACACTCAGGCAACCTGTTGATCAGGACAGACACCTACGCGGAGCGACTGTATGCGTGCCTGCTGTTCATTTGCTCTGTAATGTTGGCACCAGAGTGTTGCCCTGATCTCAGCTCCGCCACTGCGGACTGGCTCCATTTCAAAGGTCAGACGTAAATAGTTCCATTGAGCGCTATAGCCTTGTTTCTGGGTGCCTGCCTGTCTGTACAGTGTTTCTGTTTGATTTAGGGATTATACCTCCACTCCTCCGAGTGACTTGCCGCATAATTGCTTTGCCTCTACCTGTTTGTCCGCCTTCCTCTCAACTGTCTGCTCGAACGTATGTAACTGCCCCTGTGCACCTCTTCGCCGCGCCGCCAGTAGCAGAGTGGCAACAGGGGTCATAAAAAGTTCTAAAAGAGCAGCAATGAGACTTAATGGTAGTGGCGAAGCGAGGCTGGAGCCGCTCAAACATTCCTCTCATTGTTCAGAGGCCCTGTAAGTCTGCAAGCTCCCAAACCTCCATGAAAGGAAGGGAATCCAGCAGCCACTGTAGATAACCCAGTCTCAGCCACGGTTCAGGGCTGGTTGTCTCCGTCCGCCTGCCCCGCGTCCTCTAGAGTTCCCTCCTGTGAGCGTTGGTTTACATATAATTGGTGAGTGAATGGCAAAAAAAATGCTTAATTTACCCCAACAAGGGCATCTGTTGCTTTGCTCTTCAGATGAAGTTGGGAGCTGCTGTTGTTCGTCCTTCTGCTGCAAGGCGTTAGCAGGCTGGAACCCTGAGCAGGGGAGACTGCAAAGATGAATGGATGGCGGGAAGAAGTAATAGAAGGAGGAGAGAAGGTGGGGATCCAGGACTCCAGCC
>KV751340.1:708665-735842 GCA_001698575.1 Mola mola
AGGGGAGGGGTCTCTTTTACACACACACACACACGGGACTCACTTGAATTGTATCCTGATATATCGCTTCAAAGTCTGGATGTGTAAGTGCGCACTTAAATCCATTACTTTAAAGGGACTGAAAATGTTACGCCTATGTTTTTGTCTATGTTTTATTAAACAATGACATTTAATAGATTCTTTTTTTCTTGGATTTATGCCCTTTCTTTTTGTGTCTTCAGGCTATTAAAATCCCTTTTCGTTTGAGCAGATTTAATCAAAAATCAATGTGAAATTAAGCTGCGAAATGCTCGCCAGTTATAAAATGGTTTGATAGCACCTGCAACAATATTTACCTCAGTGTCTTTGTGTATCCTCCTTTTGTTTATTTCTTTTTTTAATTGATAATTGTAAGCCAAAACGTGTTGTTTCTGGTATGTATTGTGTTTGTGAAAGCCTTGCTGGTACATCTGTGGTTTCACCAAGATTAAAAATTAAATTTCTTTGAAAAAGCAGTGTCTTGTGTTATTTTCAACCATGCCTTCAATTGATTAAAAAAAACTAACTATATCTTTCCAGCTTTAACCTTTCTCTGTATATGTTTTTCTTCTATTGATCAGATCAGGGATGGGAACTCAAAGGATGGTTTTTATTCCAAATAGAGCTAAAGATTACAGGGTTTGTTTTAACACGCGAACACTCGGCCCACCTTTCATCCTCAAGCACTATGACTTTTATTACTTTTGTCTGTACAGATTCAATGAAATGAAGGCCTGCTAAATTTAATAAATGTTGCCTTTTGTCTTGAGTTTCTTTAGTTGAACCCTGCACAGTTTTTTTTTTTCAGACACTGGACAGGTCAAAGTCTTACTGCAGAAAAAAAACAGAAATCGTAAAATCCTAAATTTTCATAGTTAACAAGGATGGGAAACATTCAGAACATTCAAATAATTTTTATATCATTCTTGCCTGTTTTTTAGGCTACATTTCTGTCTCAAGAGGGCCTTGAAATTAGAACAGATGCACAGATCTAGACTATGACTGTCCTCGTTTGACAATGACAATGACAATTTTGTCATTTGAGGAAATGTTAGAGCACATTTCACATAATGGCATCACGTAATGTAAAAGCAAACCCACAATCAGTTCCTTTCAAACGACATGCTGCCGTTCCTTCATCTCCTCTGAGGGTTGCTTCCGCTTTTAGATGTACCATAACATTGTGTAACTCAGCTGTATAATTTGTGCAGACTGGAGTGTGTGACCCATCTGAAGTCCAAGTTGATTTTGTCTGTGTTTAGTTTTAACAGTAATTACGCCACATGCATGGTTTCTGTAAAACTCAGCTCTCATTTTGTCAATTCAACAGAGTATAAAGCTGTCAAGAGCGTGACAAGTGGCTGTAAAAATGTATACATCTTTATTGACTCAAATTATTATTATAATAGAGCAGTTAATGGTTGAGGGTGGAAATCCCTGAGGTTTCATCCCACCTCATCTTTTTCATCTAAACTATGTAAATAAACACAAGCCTCTACAGCATAATGCATTAGAATGGTCATAAGAAATGAGAAGAAAATGGTGACACAGCAGTCAACAGTAAACAGGATATTTGTCCTTGCCGGATGATGATGCAACATCAGCTGCGTCAGAGGTGAGCAGGAAGCTTCAACAGATGACTTCCTGCCCACCTCCACAGAAGGAGGTAAAAACTGCAGCTACCCTTGAGCAGCCATCTCCATACCTGACTTCTGCCGTCCATATGCCAACGTCTTTACCCGCCTCCTCGATATTTATTGCTCCATTGTTCTCCCGCTGTATGTTTATCTTTCTGTCTCGCTCCGCCCCCCCCTCTCCTCCCTACCACCCACGCACAAGCACTCCCTCACCTGCCGCTCACCTCTCCAGGTTGGCCAATGGGCTTTCAAGTTTCGGGTTCCCATGGCAACATAACAGGTAAACAAGGGTGGGGATGAAGGGCCGGGACAGTCGGCGTTCCACTAACCCTACGTTAAACCTTTTTCATGTTTCCTCTACTTCTTAAGAGTCATGAGAGGCAGCAAGTTATGCTGGAAACCACATATAAAATATAAAACATGTTAAAGCCACAACATTATACAAAATTAAAGATCTCTCAGCCATCTCTGTACGCCATCTACTGTTCCTTCCCATACAACCCCTACTGTGTGGAGGTGTGGGGAAACACTTCACAATAAGGGTGTGTGACCTGACATTAGTTAATGCAGTAATAAGCAATTAATAAGTGTTACTTAATGTGTCACATAACCACTGGCTAATGTTAACTAAGGTACTTATTGAGTAGTATCAAACCATAATATTAACATTAGTTAATGCATACTGCACACTAAATAACAGTTAAATGATGCAATGAGAATCATTCGGTCGGACGGACACTTAACACTAATATCAATTCAAACTTTATTAAGGCTCCCTGTGATCCTTATTGTCAAGTTAATAACATGGCCCTTAACTGACATTTCATTAATCCATAAGTGCACTGAATAAGCATGACTAAACTGTAATAAATAATTTATTAACCTGAATTAACAATTAATAACGCTGTTTTTGACGCTCGTTGTGAAATTGAAAACACGTATAAAATGTATTAAATGACACTTCTAACACAATCTATAACATTTAACATATATAACACAATCTAAGGGGAATAGAGATTGAGAATAGGCGTAGAACATATTCAAAAATAACAGTAGTTTGGACAAATACAAAAAGTCCATGCATGTCAATAAAAGGAGTTATTGGAACAGCTGTAGTAAAGACACGAAGACGAGTAAACCAAATAGATTTAAAAACTACATTTTGAACATATGCAAGATAAATGAACTGGAATTATATAACCTCAAACAAGATGTGTAGGCTGCTTTCATTTACTAGCATTCTTTAGTATTTAATTTATGATGTGCTAAATGGGGTAGAACCAGATAAGTTTACTTCATCCTACAAGCTCTCGAAAAAGTTATTTATGTTGCCTTTCTCCCATTTATTTTCTGTTCATGTATTTTATGAATATATTTTTGTTATCACTTAACCTTTGTTTGTTATTGTTAATACTATAAAATTGATTTTCATTGATTATATGAATTATCACGGCACACATGCACACAACAGCAGCAAAGACGGAAGTACCACAACACAAATTATGACTGAAATCAAGACTTTGTATCTGGCATCAACACTAGAGGATCTATCCACCCACCCATTGTGTCAGCAAGTTTTCTGCTCCTCAGACACCTGGCACACAAACAACACGCTGCAGAGTAAATGTAGTGCGTCCTGCAAAATGCAGGGCAAAAGTTTTGCAGCTGCTTGTGAAGTTAATCCCTCTGAGTGTGAGGTGAGAACTGGAGATGACCCAGACACATATAAACAATATTTGTTATCAGTTTGTTATCACACTGACGCAGCTCAGAGTCCTCAGCGACACAAATGAACCTGAAACTGCAAACTAAGCGAGGGCTGCCGGGGCCTGCAGCTGTGCAGCAAGTCAGCTGCTCCTCTGTCTTCCCCTTCTTCTTTGGTTCGCACCGTAAGACAAGCTGCCAATCTGTCCTGGAGAAGACATAATTGCCTTTATGGCTGCTCTGGCCCTGTATATCATACAGTGTGCTGATTACTCCACGGAGGAGGGGGCAAATGTTGTCTGCTACGTGCAGACGACACCCAATATTATCATAGCGTGACTACAGCTCATCTTTTAAAGTATATATCTTTTAACTGTCGAGCCCTGGGTAAACACACAGTGCCACCACTAATAGGAAATGATAGGACTGAATGGAAAAGCCGTTTGTACAAAGACAGGAACGCCCAACGCGTGTTTGTGTGTGTGACACATGGTGCTGAGGTTTCGGGAAAGTTGACCGTATCCCAGTTCCAACTCCACTTTTTCATCTCCGTTTCCAAAGAAAAAAAGGTCACCACTCCCACCCAGAAAAAAAAGACACTGACATATTAAACACACTTTTGGAAATAAAAAAAAAAAAAAGTCTGGCTTCAGAAAGTACTTAAATTGGACACAAAAAAACCATCCACATTTTGTCCAAGTCTGCAAAGCATGAGTGGAACAGTAGTGGCTGGTAGTAAAGGTTATGCGTGCAGCGTTTAGCCAGAGGAAATATCACCTCCTATAAAATCAGAGCGACGGATCGCAGTGGGAAGCGTCTTTATCGCAGTCACTCGACGAGGCAGTTGATCCTGCTGACGGCACAAACAGAAGGGGAGGATCTCACAAGCAGCTTGGAGATGAATCAAAGTGCTCACTGCATGCTCTTGAAGCAGCGTTCAGCACCCGGCCACCACCTGCACGTTGGAGTGCAAAAAAAACCTTTTCTTTGTTTGTTTGTACTATCCCGGCTTTCGTTTTACAACAGAAATCAACAGAGGTTGGAAGCGGAATCAGAGTTTACTGAAAACAGGTTGCAAATTTCAAACAGAACCCATGCTATAACGGCTGTGTTTATTACACAAATCATGGTCGATAGCGGTGTTGTGCTCGACTACGATACTCAGAGATGATAATGATCGTTTCAACTTCAAACATACAATTTCAACACACGCTTTGACTCTAATCTCAGTAATAAATTAACAGCAGAATGTGGACATTGTATAAATATAGTTTGTAAAAGTCCACATACCCTCCATTTAACAGAAGATGAAATGATGCACTCGTGATTTATGACATACTGGAGCATCCTTTATCTTGTAACAGTAAGAGTAAGATAAAGGCTGCAAAAGATGAAAACTGATGAGCAATACGGTCATAATCCAGGCAAATGGATCGGAATTTTGGAGAAATTAAAATGCAAACACACACACACACACACACACACACACACACACACACACACACACACACACACACACACACACACACACAGAGGTAAAAGACCTTAAGCACCCAGAAAGGCTCTTTGGTACATGCAATAGCACGTTACCCATTGCCACTTATGTAAAGACAAGAAAAGCTGAACTTGTATTAACAAGTACACGGCACATCATTATGGAGAACATCGAACCACATGCCCCACGCCACGACAATCTACTCGTCGTAAAATAAAGGAAGTGCTAGAGGAGCGAAACACTTGTTTGTTGTTTCTGACAGAGCATTTAAGAAGGCAGCTGTTTATTCTGCTTTCTTGCTGGCAGTCAGCTTGTCAGCATGGAGGGCGAAGGTCTGGGCCACAATCAGCGGGAAGACTAAAGTAGCGTCAGCGCACACCTGGGGACAGAGAACGGATGGGTCTATCACTTCTCTGCATGTTACACACTCACCGCACTGAACTCAGTCCACTGTCTGCCTCTAGGACTTTAGTTTGGGCGCTTTGATGCCACGCTGCACTCTCACATCAAACGCTGTGCAGACGCTGCCATCTTGAGGCCACAGCAGGGAGCACTGATCCTTTTACCAAAATTTACAGAAAATAATCGACACTACATCAACAGCTACTGATGCACAGCCCTGATTCCTGGAACACATTTGTTGTTGCCTGTAGTAGCGTTTAAATCTGTCACACTGGCAAAATCCATCAGATTCATTGAGTTTTTAATGCAATTAGCTGTAGTAACTCTGACATTCTGTGTGTAATAAATGTCTGTCTATCAAATAAGCATGAAAAGGACAATTGGATAACATTTTCTACTTTCTAACGTCTGACAAATGTGTGAAATAACTATTTGAAGGGAAGAAAGGAATAACGTCTAATCTAAGGGTATCTGAGGATATGATCTTAATAAATGATGGCATCGGTCTTGGTCTGGTCACAGCTATTATTTTTCCAGGATAATTAACGGTACCTTCACAGGATTGGCATCCATTCTGATCTTTCCCCAGGACACAGCCTCATCAGGTTGGGCCCCGGAATCAGAGCCATCAAATTCCTGACCAGTGTTCACAAACACCGCATAGTCTGCTCCATTCCGCTAGAAAGGTACAGAAAAGAAGGTGTGTAAAAGGTAGAAACTGATTTTCCGCGTTTCCAAGGTTGCTTTGCTGATAGTGGCCATCCTGCATGAGTCACCACATAAGTAGTGGCCATATATCAAACTTAAATACCTACAACAAAGGTTTTGGCCAGCGGTGCTTAAACTGTAGCCAGTACCTTAAACTGTTAAGGGTTGAAAATAAACTTATTTTAACCATAACAATGCATCTTATTTAATAAACCCTGCACATTATTTGCCTGTGAAATCTTTATCTGTAGACTAACTCGCAACTAAGTCAATGTAAATGGAGAACGATGCTTTGGCATGATGTGAAAATAGTTAAAAAGCATTAAATTAGCTCCTTCTCTGAATAAATGCAGATACATTCTACCGCTGATGGCATAGATTACAGTAACGGGAACTAAGAAATAACTCAGATCAGGTGACGTTTGTTACCATGAGATTGGCATTGGCTATGTGATGTTTGACCAGCCCTCCTCCCAGGATGATCATTCCACTCTGTTGGGCAAACACAGCCTGGCCGTTTATCCTGCGAATGTCTGAAAGGCCACATCCGAGAGATGAGTGACAGGTAGCACTGAGACCGCGGCGGTGGCTACGTTTTATAACAGTTGCGGTGTTTTTACCTTCCACTATATCCAAAATCAAGCCAGGTTTCTTGAAAGAGTGGAAGTACATTATGTCGCCCAGCGAGCCGTCGGTCAGAGCAGGACTGAACACTGGAATGTCATTCTGCACAAAACATTAACTCGGTGATATACACAGACAAGAACACAATATACATACAAGCTAAACTGCGTTAGTGTTTCTGCCAGGAAGTAACGTAACGAGCTCAATTAACATTTGCTGCTTTTCAAGCGATGCTGAATCAGTTCATTCATTTAGTCACTACAGATTGCATACCAGTATCTAAAGGCAAATGCTATGGTTGCAAATAAAGACACTTTTAACTTGACTTCCTATTTAACTTCAGTTAGCTTTGGTTTAGGTTTTCCTCACCTGTCTGTTTTGGTTTTTTTATGATGTAATACATTACTTATATAAAGCTGCTCTCACCTTGTATGCCCAGTAGTAGACGGACTCGGGATCATTAATCTCCTTGCCAAGTCGATTGATCATTTTGGAGGGAGTCCAACGGGTGCCCTGAAGTGAGAATGGTCAAAAAGAAAAGAAACACAAAACACATCACGTAGATGTGAGGGCATCAGATTTTCTATAGGTTTCATCTCTGTTGGGTGCAACAGCTATTAAAGGAGACGGACGTACCTCTGTGTTCTGCTCCAGCAGCATCTGGTCCAGGATGGGCATCAGCCAGTTCT
Organism: Mola mola; assembly: GCA_001698575.1. Lineage (NCBI taxonomy): Eukaryota > Metazoa > Chordata > Actinopteri > Tetraodontiformes > Molidae > Mola > Mola mola. Next base: position 715,943 of record KV751340.1, read on the forward strand.
CAAACTTACAGTAGTTGTCATTAGGTACCAACAGGTTTCCAATCCTACATGAAAGCAAAGACAGAGGACGAGGAGGAGGAGGGAAAGAAAAAAATTTTTCAATGCACATAGTTTGTCTAGAGTTATTTTGATATCTAATTAGCTAAGCTAAGCTTTTAATTTTGATTGTAATGTACAAGTTTCCCCTTGGGATTAGATGAACTTTTTTTGATTCTGATACAAATTACAAAATTAAAGCAGGAGTATGTAATTTATTTGGGTGTCGCTGGGCAAAAATTCCATAACGGAAAAATTCCGAAACGATCAAACTACTGAACTTCCTCTAGTCTCTGTGTTCAGGCTTAACTAAAATCTTCCCTCTGGCAGTACTTTTTGGCCATTCCAGGTCATTTGAGAGAGCCGGTGTTCCTATTGGCTGTTGTGCAAAGCTAGATGTGCATCTACGTCCCCATAGATGGTGAAAGGCCGAAACCGGGGTGGACATCCCAGCTGGAAAAGTTGCTCTTCCAGCATTATCAACTGCAACTGCATAAGTGGGAAAGCGGCAAAATTAAGGCAGACTCTCAAAACAACTGTCTAAATGGACGGGGCGGAGTTACTGAGCAGAAACAGCGAGGGGAGGGGGAGCGAAGTTGCTTCCTTATGAGTCTTATCTAGCACTCGTGAGACAAGGACCCTGCATGCCAAACTCATCATATTCTTTAGTCTTAGTACTAATTCAGGGAACATACAGCATAACGATGAAGGGATGGATAAACAAGCGCACTATATATTGTCATGCGCCCCAACACTGATGTTAACAGTATGTAACTGACATTCTCTTGCTTAAATGAACTGTGTGGCGACTGGTTAGCTCAGCTTAGCAGATAGTAATTTGTCAGACCATTTTTCTAAGTGCAGGCAATCATTTTTCTGCTCCCAGTTAAAAAAAGAAACACCACTTTTATGCCACCCTGACCCGCAGGACTGAATTATATCAGTGCTTGCTGACCTGTTGATGCCTTTCAGGCGGAGGTCCTTGCCAGGCAGGTTGAAGTCTCCCAGGTACGTGTGGGCCATACATTTGATTAAATCCTCCTCTATGCCTCCGGCTGTGGTCACAATCACATCCACCTAACACAGAGAAACAACATGCATTCTGATACACACGTCTACCAGCAGAGCTGGTTAATTGTGTCAAATGTTACTTGTGATTTAAGTGTGAGGTAACAAGGGTTGACGTGTACCATTTTGTGTTCTGCCAGGTAGCGGATGCTCTCTCTGACTCCAGAGCTAATGAGGTTGGAGGTGTAACCCAGGAAGATGGTGCAGCCCGACTTGGGGGCGTCAACAGAATCTTTACACTCTTTTCCTTCATCCGGCTGCACTGGCTCAAGACGCTTCTCTATCTGTGGTTGTGGAGTAATTAGACAACAATGCTCACTGCAAACCGTCACAGGCTACTGCATCGGCATCATCTAAAGGCTCAATTCACCCAAATCACCAAAAAATAAATAAAATTGTTACCTCTGCTGGACATCTAACTCTAAATATATCTTATCTAGATTTGTAACAGAGATAAATGACAGAATGTCACTTTTATCACCATGTGGTTGATCTCCTGGATGGCCAAGCCCAACTTGCTGGCCTGGAAGCCTGTGTTGATGTACGACTCGAGCACTGCCTGGATATCAACCCCTTGGTTGAAGTCGTAGCCTCTGATCTTTGGCATGTCCTCTGGGAGGTCACAACTGGACTTCAGCACGGCCTCCATGGCGATAGAGGGGGCGTGGTCTGCCATCTTCTCTGCAAAAACAAGCAGAACATGTTAGTTGACTGGTTACTATTGAGGATAGGGCTGAGAGAGCCCAGATTTGGTAAAAAGGCTGACCTATTAAATGTATGAAAATGTAAGAAAGGTAGATAGCCAAGATGAGGTGGAGTTAACAGCTTTTCAGGAATCCAGTTGAGAAGTGGATTAAAAACCAACTTGGCAAAATCAATCAAGAAGTGGCTTGATTGTTGCTTGGGCGTGTCATATGCACAACTGATGAAGGAACTGGAAGTAAATGAGTTGGCGAGGTGCCACGTTACCGCTTTTGGGTACCGTAAAACATCGAAGAATGGAGCATCATAAAGTGTGACATAGCGGATATTGGTCCTAAATTGTTGACAACATCAACATGAGCAATGGAGAGTAGTGTGAGAAATCTATCATGTTGCATTTTGACTGTGAAATCCTGCCTGACAAGAGTATTTTGAGATCATACTGGTTTCCCAGTGGGGCCCTTTGTTCCGAAACTCATTCAGGACAGATACTTTTGGAAGTCTGAACACAGCACGCTTCTGCTTCCACAAGATTTTGGAAAAACGAGATGTGTAGCAGCAGAAAATGGCTAAAAAGAGCCCAAGCGTATTCAGTAGAGCTGGGAAGTTCAATTGTGTAACTATACCTGGTTTCCCGATTCAATTTGTATTACATTTTCAGCGATTTTTTTTTTTTTTCTCTATCCCCAACTGCCAATGTGGAAAGAAGCATGACGCATTGAATCCACAATGTCCAAAAAAAAGAGATAGAAGTGATGGGAATCAGGTCCAACAAAAGGTGATGTAATGAGGAAGAAAAAAAATCTGGTAAGATGCACATCCTGTTTTCCTTGCATCCTTATTTAAAGACAACATCATGAAAGAAAGAATATATTTGGAACAAGAACGTTACCTTGGGAGTGCATGGAGAAGAACAAGTGCAGATGCTGTTGAAAGAGGCTTTCATGCCTTTTCATTATCTTAATTAAGTTGGTAGTAAATTAGTTAATGTGTTAACAGAAAGACAACAACTTTGTTAGTCTTGTAAATCTAGTCATTCTTATTTCCAATTGAGTAGTCGGCGATAATGCAGGATTTGGGACTTCAACCGCCTCCAAACGCCGAGGAAGAAGAAGAACCACAACAAGAACAAGAAGAGGAGGAAGAATACGCCTAATTCACTTGTGAAAAACCGTCAGAATAAATATCTATGTCTGCTGTTGACTTACGTTCATTTATTCATTCATGATAACTTTAATTAAGCGCAGACTGCGTTCAGGTTAACGCCAATCATCACCTACACCTTCTACATGCAGTCAGGGAGGACGTCAGCGCGGAGTCCATGTGTTAGCCGGAGACACGCTAACTGCGGCTTGTTCTGGTCCCGCTGGACCTGCGCTTCAAACAGGGTCAACATTTGAAAATACAGACCAAACATACCTGTTCACGAAGAGCCGGGAGCGGGACTTGATTTCGGAGGTTACTTAGGACTGTATTTGAAGAATAGCACTCATGTAAACAACACGCAAGGCATTTGCAGGAGAGCAGCTACGGAGAGCACGACGGGACAAACTTGATAAAACGAGATCCGTTCATGTGGAGCTTCCTGTTACTCCTCAAGCCACTGGTGTTTCTGCTGTTCTCTCCTGGCTGATGAGAGTGACATGGAGCAACATTATATTAGGAACCTGTAGACAGAGCAATTTTCATACTTCATACAGATTTCTATATGATTAAGATGAGTAAAATATCCAGGGAAAAATTAGACAGATTCATTTTGTCCTGTGTTTTGTTTTCTTTTTCCTAACATGTTCACTTTTAAAATGTTAAAGTTGTATTAGCAAAATCTATATATTAGTATACAATACTAGTCTATACTAGGTGGATTGATTGGTTGATTAAACCTATCAACAGTTTGTTCTATTTTCCATATTATTTTATTCACATTATTCAAGTTATTTCTATCAATAATTTCATAACATATGTTAGTGCTTAATAACCAGAATTTGAGTGCAGTTACCTACAATTATCACCTATCTTTAGTACCCCCACTCCAGTTTTCCAGTTCCTTGTCTGCACTGATTTAACTAAAACGGATCCAATTTTTGCCAACCTATGTTAGGGGTCCATTTCCATAAATTTAGCCAATTAAATAAATAAATTATGTCTCATAAAGATATGTTTTTGGTTAATTTAGGGGGGATTGATTGATGGCTGCGATGGCTGTGAAGTGATGTGTGATGTTTGTGACATTTCCAACACTGTGTTGTATGACCTTTAATATCACAGAGCCTTTGAATTGACCCCACCAGTGAATACACAGGGATGGGGAGGGGGAGGGAGTCAGGAACTGCTCTGACCAGACTCTCCTGACTCTGTGGATCAGTTAAAACACATCATTTTCCTGCCACTCCTGTTGGTGTGAAGAGGGGTGTCAACACCTTGTGATTTGTTGTTTGCTGAGTCTTCACACAGGCAATATCAGGAAAGATGAGTAGCAGCAACAGTGTTGTTCAGGCCCAAAAGCTGGTGGATCAACTCCGGGTGGAGGCAAGCATGGAGAGACTCAAGGTACGTAAGAATCCAAATAGTCTTTTCAAGCCTGTTATTACGACTTTTAAGCTTGTTCAGAATATATGTACTGACATGTTCTGTCTCTTGTATTAAAATTCATTAATTGTAAGAGTTTCCATATTGAGGGTTTAAGAAGTCCTGCTAATTTCCATCTTGTCTGCTTTATCAGATCTCCCTGACAGCAGCAGACTTGGTCCGGTACTGTCAGGACCACAGACGCAGTGACCCTCTGCTCACTGGCATCGCCACCTCATCCAATCCATTCAAAGATAAGATGTGCGTGCTGCTCTGACAGACCTGAGCAGGACAGAAACTGTATGGACTTCTGGGAGAATCAAAGATTGTTTTCATTATTCTCAAATAAGGCCATTAAAAAAAGTTAAGGACTTTAATTCTGGTTTCGTTTTTCACTTGCAGGCTTTATTTGATATCCTCCAGTAAGTAAGTCAATGTATGTGTCCCCTAAAAAGTTTGGTCTCAACCTTACAAAAATAAAGAATTTCGTGTGTAAATTGACTCTGTGTAGAATGTTTAGATCAGTTAAACAACATGCAAAATAACAATCGCCCCTTTGTCCAAGGAAAAAAAACATTTATCACAAAGCTGTTACATCATCAGTCACTCATCACGAAAGTAAACACGTCGGTCAGGTTTTAGGCCATTTAATAGTCTTTCGGTGCATTACATGTACATAGCTTTTAAACACTGTGTGTCTAATGTACAGTTTGACTTAAACACACTATGAAATGAAAATAAATTGTTATAACTGTCAAAAACACACACAGGGTGTGTATGAAGACACTCATACTGATTACCACTGCTACATGTGGTCAAATAAATAGCTTTACAAATACAATCAGTGTGTCAATGAGGGTCTGGACATTTCAAATATTTCACTATACTTAACAGTGCTTATAATACCAGTAACTGTTATGCATATGGGTAATTTGTGTGCATGTGCAATAAATACAACAGACATTGTTTGACCAGACAACAATTAAAAGAGGAGAGAAAACCTTCTTCGAAGATAGTGTCTTTCAAAGTTATGAGAACTGGATAATGACATTTTGAGAAACCTTAAAAATAAGCATACAGGATTTCACATTTTCAACAGTACTGTAAAAAAGAAAAAGTCTTGCAAGACTCTTAAAAGATATAAGGAAAGGTTGAAGGCATTTGCTTGGACCAAGTTTATACTTGAAGAGATGCACCAATGGACTGTTTTATGCATGGCCCCAGGTCATATGCACAGCGGGACAGGCCATAACGTCAGAGCTACGTGCACACTCACAGTCACACATTATGGCAACAGGGAAAATGTACCCTGTTATATTCAATTAACCACTGCAACTGTTATTATGTGGAAGAGTATGGTACACTTCAGTTTTAGTAACTGCCATTTGTTTTGTTAAATAAATCTGTGGCACCTGCTTTAGTTTGGTAAAAGTTGGATGCACAGCAACTCATTTTCAAGTGAGAGAAGATTCTGTTACTTAGTGAAATTTTGGGGAAAAATGTTAAGTTTAATTTTTTTTTTTATGATGAAAATAAAATTTTGCATTGAAGAAAAGGTGATTTTTGTTTTTATATGCTGTCAACTATATTTCGACAATTGGCAAAAATAGCTATTGGCAGGACAAAAAAAAAAATATCAGACACGACAAGAAATTTGCAATTGGTGCATCTCTTTATATTTTTTTTTTTGTCTCCAAAAAAATTCATTTTCTGGGCCTCCAGATTTCTGCATACGCATCCCCAAAGGCAAAAGCAAGGACTCCAGCCTGCACGCTCAACTGAAGGATGAAGACAGAGACAGGCAGGACATTTGTAATGAGAGAGTGAAGACACAGGTAGAAACAACATTTAAGAAATGAGAGCTGATTAATTATTCATAAATACATAAGACACATAAAGAACCTTGCTTGTATTTGCACCACACTGATCCACAACAGAAATCGAGGAATAATTTAGCCAGATACCAGAAATGGATGCTTGCTCATGAATAACAGAGATCAGAGTGTAGCTAATGTTATTCAAACTACTGAGGGAAATGAGGTTGATAGCCTGCTAAATCTGCCTAAGTTAATTGATTTGATCTTATTTATAACAAGGATCTGTTTTCAGTAACAAGTGCATTTACAAAAAAGTTGAGACTTACAAATAAATACTGTACCTTTTAAAAACAGCAGATTTTCTTATTCAAGATAAAAGAGGGTAATGTGAGGAACATACTGGGGAATCATTAGCGTCACTGCGGCCACCACAAACCTTTATGTAATAAAGACAATCTAAAAACTATTGGAAGCTGGATCACTTTTTGCAAACAACTAGGTACCCATGAGATCTGGAGCTCAATTAAGTTTTCAGCATTTTCTGATATCAGGATGGCCACAAGTTGGTATTTTAGATCTTGAAAAAAAAGTCATGTTTCAGCCATATTTCAATTACCATGAGTCCAATAATCTACACCAAAGGAAATGCAAATCAATCAGGATATCATACACTTTCATGGTGACATGTCGCCTGCTTTGTATGTACATTGGGGATTTTCAGGGATATACTTTTGCAGTCATATGCTGATCAAGCTTACTAGAAAATAAAATAAAAAGCAAAAATATTGCAAAACGCAAACATTTTTGTATTAAATATAAGCAGGATATAGTACTAACCCCAGTGACTGCATCTTGGTGTTGCAGTGTGCATAATGTCCTTGGAGGCGCACAGGGAATATGTATCTGCAATACACACAGAAATTACAACTTAAAATTGCAGTTTAGAAGCGTTGGATAAAGGTGGAAACTAACAAGCAATGCGACCCATTTAACCTTGACAGCATGATCAGAGGAACAGGTGTAAAGGCTCCCGGGGGACCTATGGATGCCAGTGATCCGAGCTCTGTGTCCCACGTCAAACTGGGACAGGGGTTGTAAGGTCCCAGCCTGAAAGGAAAAGGAGTGCAGCATGCCTGTGTTGTCTCCTGCCCACAGTTCACAGCCACTGTAGCTCATGGACACCAGGTAGGAGTTCAACTACAAATGGAGGAGCAGACTACAGTTTACCTGTGGGTCTGACCACTGAGGGACACAACTGACAACTCGAGACAACAAAATATTGCTGCATATACCCGAAGTCTCTTCAAGGCTTTGCCGGCCCTGCGGTCGTACACAGCCACGGTGGAGTCTGTACTCCCAGAGAGGATGTACTTTTCGTCTGCAGCCAGGCACATAACAGCGTTGCCGTGGAGACGGAGGCTTTTCACCAGGGGTCCAGCAGCTTTGAACAAAAAGTTATGATAAAATTGCTTTCAAAAATCAAATGATGGTTTGCAGGTATTATGTGTCATTGCACTATCATCACTTTTATAAAACAGATCTCTATTTAAACTTAATTCACACTCTGTCACTAAACCAAAGTGTTTTTCTATAACAAGCCCCCTCACCTCTGGGGTCATACATGTTGACCCTCTTGTCAAATGTACCAGCCAGCAGTACGTCCGACTGATAGGACAGGCAGTGGACAGAGGCCCCAGCCCTGATCAGGCCCCTCTCTGCTCCGCCCGCCTGTAGGTCCCAAAGTCTCACAGTGCTGTCAAAGCCCCCTGAGGCCAACATTGGTCCCTGAGATGCCAGGCACCAGACCCAACCCCGATGGGTACTGAAGGCACCCTGCCCTAGCAGTGTGTGCAGCAGCTTAGCATCACCTGTCTGTAGGTCCCACAGTTTCACATTCCAGTCTCTGGAACCTGAGGCACAAACTGCCCCCTCTCCCCCCAGTAGCAAGACTGAGTTGATCTGGGCAAAGTGTTCTGGAGGTAAGGCGATACGCTCCAGCGCTGGGGGTGGACTAAGGCTTCTGGGAAGCTGACTTTGTTCCATCTGTACAGGTCTTCCATTACCCAGAATTCTGCGGCCAGCCAAGTGCTCCCTGTGAAGAAGAGCACCATCTTGCTCGTGATCAGCATCGAACCCCATCCTGTGGTCCCTCTCATCTTCCATTAGTGCTGCTGCATCATCCTCCACTCTCTCTTGCGATATCTCTCTCAATCTTTCCAGTTGGTCCACACAACCGATGGGCTGAATTTCACCATCCTCACCTTCCAGCGCCACCTCCATCCCTTCATCAACTCCATACGCAACCTCCTGCGCAACCACTCCTACCCCCTCTCCCTCATCTTCTTGTTCCTCCTCCTGTCCCTCTGCAGCTGGTTCCACATCCCTCCTTGCTCTTTGCGCCTCCCCTATTGGTTCTCTTTCCTCATCCTGTTTGGTCTGCCTGGCCACAAGGTGCGCCTGGTCCGTCCAGCAGGTTATGAGCTGCTCCATTTCCAGGCAAGCCGAAGGCCAGTCAAAGTCCTCTCGCGGCCCTACTGGAAAGCTGGCTCTGGATCCCACTAGTCTTCGTGCCCGCAGCTGCCAAGTAGTACTGTCCTTGCCCACATTACCCAGTGCATGGCACACCTTTAAAAGAACAACAGGGATTCAAGATAATTTCCATAATCTGCAAAAATGATCAAATCTTCTTGGGTCCATTTGGTTTCAGACCTCTGTTAGCATTATGGAAATTTTTATGACATACCAAGTATACACATGCAGGCTCACATGCTGTACATAGGAAAAATGACTCACATTGCAATTACTTCACACTAAAAGTGGATATAATACACCAAGGAACAGGCGTGTTTCATGGTTTGAGGTCATTTGCATCGGCCCAGACCACGGTACAATTATAATGAAAAATCGTTAAAATCGTTAAAAAACACAGAATGTTTAATTTTTTTGATCTGATTAACTGAAGTTGAGATGATGTGACTGTGGACATGAACGTTTAGCCTATCTGTACTATAATCACAGTAGCATTTTTGTAGAAATTATCACCATGTTATCATTGGGTTCTATGTTAAATGAGAGATAGGAGCCAATTTCTGGAGGAAAATACCATATGATACCATGGGGACACAATTACTCTCAATGCTGAGAATGACCCCGATACTGAGTCACAATTTGATTGGAGGATAAGCAGTTGTTAAAAAATGCTAGGGCAAGATACCAAATCCTAAATTGCCCCTGAGGGCATAGCCTCAGTGTGTGACTGGCTCCACCTCCTAACCCTAACCTAAGAAGCAGGTGGCAACTTAGATGGAACAAGACTGCCACTGGTGTATGAATGTGTGTGAGAATGTGACAAAGGCTATAAAGCACTTTTGAGAGTCAGCAGACTTAAAATAGGCGTTAAATAAATGTAAGCCCATTTTCAGTATTCTGGTGAAAGTTGCAGTGAAAATGAATCACATATGGTTGTTTCTGTTATGAATATTCAGAAGTTTTAAACTATAGATATTTGTGGTACCGCCAATATCAGGATTATCAGTACACAAAGCCAGTTGAGGAACTGTGGCACCTTCAAATTTAAAAAAAGGGTCTTTTTTTGGTTTAAGTTCAAGCACAAACACAAACACAAACAACAAACACATAAAGAACAAAGTGGATGTTAATTTTGACATACAGTGAAACTGGGAAAATATATCACAACACGAATTAGCAATCACAACACTGACTCAGCACAAATAGGATAAATGAAAGCATGATAGCAGTTGTATGTTCAGTGAAAAGACGTTTGACTAACCTTTGGCAGCACAGTGATGACACACTGAGCAGGAAGATGTGAGGCGATGTGACTCACCATCTCCCACGGTAACGACAACAAGCCACTTCCCCCAGCAGAAGGTGAGGCGCTGTCATCTGTGGCGTCCGAGTGACCAGCAGGCGGAGGACTGGAAGACCAACGTGATTCACTTATTAGTGCAAACCCTCGTGCTACATGAAAGATCAAAATAAAACGAGGGGCGAGGATAGTCTTACACCTGCATGTCTGAGCTAGACGCCTCACTACTCGCAGATATGGTCAGGTCAAGAGATGGTCCATCCCTCACATTGTGAGTCCCTTCCTCCGGCTCGTACAGGTTAACCCTGCCCTCAGACATCACCTTCTCTAACTCATTTACTGACAAATTATTAACGAGCTATGACTCTGGCGTTTAGCTTATTCCAATAACGTTAACGGTCTAGTTACCCACGAATGCTATGACTTTATTATTATTTTATCGGGAACGTTTATATATGAAACAGATAACTGTCACATACACGAATCACATAAATCTCTCCTGACTACAAAATGTTCATGTAACCAACAGTCGCTAGCAGCAGGTATATGTCAACATTTCAGCAGAGCTAGCTGATGCTAACTAATGCGATCTCCGGCTGCGATAGTCCCAAACGTTGGTTAAAATTTTCCACCCGAGTCAGTGCAAATAACTGGTCACTACTGTCACTGCAGCAACCGAATGAAGACTATAATTTAAACATATAATATAGTTATAACAACTATATAACTAGTCTCTCAGACGTTATCTTTTCTTCTTCGTCGTCGTCTTTCTTCTTTTTGATGTTCAATGGCAGTTGGTAATTAGGTGCATTACCGCCACCTACCGCTCCAGAGTGTGAACCAGTGATTAAGTTCTTGTAAGCAATCCTGTATGTTTGATGAACTTTCTGAGATCCAGTAAAGCCTTAATGCTAAACTCATGAACTCCAGCTTTTCCGAATTCTTCTTTCCAATGTTGTCTCTGTCATACATGTGTGAGGTCTGTTTGTGTAGCCTTCATCCGGACAGTTCTCACATGACCCAGTTGGGTGATTTCATATTATTCTAAGTGATTAAGTCAAAGTCAAAGTCAAAGTACCTTTATTCAGACCTTTAGTCAATTCTGCCATATGTTCGGCACATACGGCTGATGAGCTCTTCTTTCATTGACCTGCCAATATTTCTTAATTTTTAGTTTACTTTGTCAGTTAAACTTCTTCGTTAATTAATGGTGGTTGGCAAACAATATTTAGGCACATTACCTCGACCTTCTGGACTGGAGTGCGGATAAGACAGCTGAAAGTCTCCTACTTACGCCTATACTCTCTAAAAATCCAAAAAATAGCCATATAACCTACGTCACTCTATTCCATTCTTCCAGACACTTTTTTTCCAATTCTGATTTGATTAAGCTTTTAATCTCAGCCTTGCTTTATTTTCTATCAATATACAGACCACCCCCTTCGATTTGCATTCTTGTCCGGTAGTTTATTTCTGTCTACCCTGATGTGTGCAGGTATCCACATAAAGTTGACCTCCACTCTGGCTCTCCTAATTCTGTATACCGTCTGAGCTTTGTCAATTTTTTTTCATCGACAAGACTTTAGAAAAACAGTTCAACTGGATCCAATCCAAAAGAGTCCCCTTTTCTGTAGTGTTCTTGGCCCCACAGCACAATCTTAATGCTTGACATTGGTGGCTATCATTGATGCTGACTCATAGGTGATACATCCATAATCAAGCACCAACCTAATCAGTCTTATACAGTTTTCAAGTCTGATCTGGTAACCCATTTTTTGCCCTTTAAACAACTCATTATATTCAGCATCTGTAGTTTTTTTTTAATGTGTACTCTCCATCTCAGCTTTTTTGTCAAACCAGATTCCCAAGTACTTGAAATGATCTAGTTCTCTCAAGGTTCTCTCCCCAGAGTTTAAGTTAGATATGATTATCAGTTTTCCATTTCGCAAAGCAAATTACCTTTGTCTTTGCTACTGAAAATCTAACACCCTACACCAGCACCTATGCCTCGACTTATTCTGTTGCCTGTTGTAACTTACTAACAATGAACTTCATATTTCTTCCCGTCTTCTCCACAACCCCATCGTCCACTAATAGTGAGACTCCAACAGACCTATCTATACTGCTTTGATCATAATGGAAAATAGTATCGGGCTGTCGTGTTCCCTTTTCTACTACATAATTACTGCTAAAATCCTTCCCTATTCTTACTGAAACTGGGCCGTCAGTTTAAAAGCTCTTAATCCATTTATGCTCTTTCTAGTTTTTAAGTTGTGGATTAACCTTTCATTGATAGTTTTTTTTCCATAACTTTACTCACATGAGAGCTTAGAGCTATCAGTCTACAACTTTCTGCCAGGCTTGGAGCCTTCCCTGGTAAAGAGGTAGGAACAATTATTCATTCCTTTTCCTGCCTGGGCAAAGGTTACTCTTCCCACATCTTAATATACAATTCTAATAGCATTTCCTTTTCTCCACTCACTTAAGCTATTCAATATGCTATAACAGATTGATCTTTTCCAGGACTTGTCGTCACAGACTTCTTTGATGGATTGTTTCATACAAACCAAAATGTGCGTGCCAATAATTTTGCTTTAATTTTATTATCTTTTATAATACTTAAATCATCTGTAATTGTAAGATATCCATATCCTTTAAATTACCTGATATTTTTAATCATAACCCACACTCTGTCTAATGATGTACTTCTTCTTATTGAATCACTGTATTTCCTCCCTTTTAGTCCTCTTAATCACATTCCACATTATTGTTTGATTTCTCTTATACTTTATCAAGTTTTGAAAACACAATATCTTTTTTAGCACTTTAAGAGCTTTGTTGGGGTTTTTTTTTATTGCCTTTGAACATTCTTTTGTCTGGCGAGGGAGCTTTATGCTCTTACTGCCACATCTTTTAGGGATAGATTTTTAAAAAAATTTTTTTAGCTGCTTTTAATATGGCCCTACTAATGTCAGAATTCAAGTCATCAATTTCCACCTTCCTTCTCTCTCATCCTGGTCTGTATAATTTTCTATTCCTATAAATGAGTTGTTTTGGATAGTGATCGCTCTCCGCTGTGCTTTCTTTCAATACATTCCACCTACTTATTCCCCCTAAAGACTGACAGACAAATGTGAGAGCAGTTGCTGACTCTGTGCCTGACCCATCAATAAAACACACCAACACCTTTTCATCCATGAAATCCTCCATAAGGCCCCTTTAGCATCTTGTCAGGTCCCACACAAGGTGCTGTGCACACGGAAGAGCTTCCATGGCTATAGAGCTTATTTTCATAAACCTGTCACAAGGTTGTTCTTCAATAACAATTACTTCGAGTTTGTGTACTGGATTTATTTGCCTGTACCTAATCCTTTGTTTACATACCCTCTACTATTTGCACTTCTTCTATCTTTGCATATACAAGAATATCCATTTATAACAAAATCACTAGCTTGAGCCATGTTTCCTGGATGCATATGATCTCTGATTTTGATTTAAATATGTTAATATACCCTTTACCATCGGATCCATATGCAATTAGACTGAATTCCAGCATTACCTGGCTGTCAACATTTCCTCCCATTTGAAATGCTTGGAGTTGTTTAATTCCAGTTATCACTCCTTTTATTTAAGTAATTTCTTCCAATTCCTGATATCACTACCCTCAGTCCTCTTCTGTCATCAACTGACCTTTGATCAGCTTCTTCTCTTATGCAGTTGAAAAAAACAACACAAAAATCAAGACGCAAGGAAGAACAGAAACTTCAAAATAAAACGAGGAAACACAACAAATGAACATCGATAACAGGAATGGAACACTAGAAATTCTGAAAACAAACAATAACAAAGTCCCTTCAAACTGTAACAGGAAAACCAACAAGAAACATAAGTCACAGAAAGAATAACTAGAAACTCTTAACAAAAAATAATATAATAAAGACAAAATGATGAGCACTATGATAGGTCTTCATGTTTCAACAGAAAAAAAATACAAAAAAAACAACCCAGACAAAAAAAAACAAAAATAAACCAAGCATCTCTTGTTTATTTTTCCTGTATTCATCTTGCATTCATCTTGTATTTGCATGAACTGCGAATGTCTCTGCTACCAATAAGGGAAAAACGATGGAAGCATCTGCACAAACCTGGAAACACAGAAGCTTTGTAGTAAGAACAAGTTTCCAGAAGAGCTTTTCTACTGAGATGCCTAATTAAATTAGGTTTGGCACATACATTTGTTTTAAACTACACATAAAAGGTGATTCTTTATATTTCTAATGTAATGCTGGACTTGAAAAGGATTAGTTGAACCACCATTATGAACAGACTAAAGGGTATCTAAGTCCCTATCATTAGTAAGTGGAACACAATCAACGTAAAACTTAATATCAAATACCTTCACAGGTTTAGCCTCTGCTGTGATTTTGCCCCAGGACACAGCCTCGTCAGGACTTGCCCCAGAGTCACAGCCATCAAACTCCTGAGCTGTGTTCACATACACTGCGTAGTCAGCGCCATTCCTCTGCCAGACAAAGCAATATCCAGTTTAATTACATCTGCTGCCTTTAATTAGTCATTCATAATATTTATTGTCGGCATGGTTGTCCAGTTTTACCCCTCTGGTCAAAGATGGCATTGCATTTGACCAATTACATTGAGTCTGGCACCAAAGGGAGAAAGGATGAAGCTGGAGCCCTTTGATTTAAAAATAGCTAGCATGTACCAATTGACCGTCATCATGATGCTGTATAAATTAAAAAAGAAAAGAAATTTGAAAATGAACAATAACAATAGCTAGCATGGACACATTTCAAATGGGTGGGGCCCAGCAGAGCTGCCCCAGCCTGACCAGCCTTGCTGGTACTGCAGTCCCTGACAGACTGCACGACGTCTGCAGGATTTGAGATGGCAATGCGTCGCAAGTAAGATTGGGCTGTTCAGCTGTGATTTGTCATGTCATCCTTGTCTACGCTACCACAAAAACATATAGAAATACATAGATTATGAATAGGAAAAATTTGCTATTCAAAGCCATCCTGTTAAAAAATAATAGCTATAATGAATCTGTTTTTCAGCACCCCTACATAGCAATGTCCTTTAAATGATACCACAGTCACAGTAAGCTGATTTTAGAGTTCTATTGTTGCTTAAAATATCTGCTGGTATGCTGGCAGGCTAGCTGCAGCAAAGTAGGCCTCAAACTGAACAAATAAGCCGTCACATTAGCACGTCCTGTGGGACATATGGACCAGTTCAATCCATGCAAAATACTTACCCATGCATTTGCATTACATGTATGATGTTTGGCTACACCTCCTCCCAGGATGATCATCCCCGTGCTGTTGGCAGACACGACGAGGTTGTGCAACTTTGAAATGTCTGAAAATCAAAAGCATCGTATCTGACTGGCTAACATCACAAAGACAAATGAAGTAAGCAGAGATAAAACTGTATACCTTCAACTATGTCCAGGATCAAGCCAGGGTTCTCAGCTGAGAACAGATAGAACATGTCTCCTATAGCACCATCAGTCAGGGCAGGACTGAATACAGGAATGTTATTCTAAAAATACCAGGAAATCGGTCATCAGTAACAATCACTTAAGAGTTAACATACAACCCAAACTCCAGAAAAGTTTGGATGCTGCTCAAAACAAGGCTTGAAACCAGTATTCAAAACAATATATTTATGATTCATCGGCTTAGATGATTTTTGTAAATATATACAAACAAGTTGGGACAGGAGCAACGTAAGAGTGGGAATTTCTTGGAATGCTCTAAAAACTTCAGTTTGGAACCTTCCACAGGTTCAACAGAGCCAGGCTTTCTTTCTGAGAGCTGGCTTGACAAACCCTGTACACACTGTGCTTTAGGATACGGCTCTGAAAGGTTGTAGCTATAGCCTAAAATGCATTTCTCCTGCCCAGAATCTATATCGCACAGAGTAATATTGTCAGGAACCGAGTTATTGAAAAGAGAAATACTTTTAATTACCTGTTGTCTTTGGCTGGTCGTTGATATCAGAATGCTGCTGCTTTATATTTTGTCTATTTATTTTCTTATGTCTTCTCATTTCTTATGACTGGGAACTGTCAACTGAATTGCCCACTTTGTGATATATAAAGTTTTTCTGCCTACCCTGACAACCCTGACTTTCTGCTCAATGCCGCCAAGACATTTATTTCTCTTCGTAGTATACCCCTCAAGGCTCGTACAACAAACGCTGCTCAGGTAACAACCCTGAACTATTTTCAGAGTGAAGTGAATCATTGTACTTGAGTTACATTCTTCCTCTAGGTGTCATACTATCAGTTTAGTAAGAATGTTGGTCATGTTGTTCTATTTGCCTGTGCAGCTGCACAGTTGCAGCAGTTAAACAGAATACTAGACTGATACCATGACCCACCTTGTAGGCCCAGAAGCAAACAGATTCAGGGTTGTTGATCTCCTTCCCCAGTCGTTGGATCATCTTCGATGGAGTCCAGTTAACACCCTATTGACAAACAATGAATAGAATAGCGACATGATTGTCTCTGTTGTAATTTGTAATTCTGCCTTGCAGCGCCTTAGAGCTGTAACTTGTATTTTATTCAGTTTTAACACATTCACTATTTTTTTAAAAAGAAAGACTACAGTCCACAGTCCACAGACCTGAGTGCATTGTTCCAGCAGCATCTGCTTCATGATCGGCATTATCCATTTGTGAAATTTCACATAGTTTTCTTCAGGCATCAGGGTGTTTCCATTCCTGCAGCCACAGTGACACACAGAAAAAGAGCATGTTCTCATTCTTTTGTAACTAATTTATACCCTTGTAAACAATTTATACCCTCTAAAACAATTCCCATAGCCAATTTCTTAAAGTAATAAAGATAAAATCAGTATGGATAAAAAAAGGCAGGAAATCATTGCAACTGACAAACTGGTCAAAAGTTAATACAATTCATCAATTATCTGTCTGTCAACACTTTAATCAGATGGGCTCTCTGACCTGTTAAGGCCTTTTTTATACAGATCCTTGCCAGGCATAGTAAAGTCTCCCAGGTACACTGGGCCCAAACACTTGATCAGATCCTCTTCTATTCCTCCAGCTGTGGTCACTAAGACATCCACCTACCCAGAGGAAAAAATGAGCTTCTAATGAACCTATATTAACAACAAATGAGATGTCCTGATTTTTCTCTAACTCGTATTTTGTGAACAAGATAGCATCCGTCAACAGCACATGGTCATGTGTATTTTGGGGAGGATTGTACCATTTTGTGTTCTGCAAGGTAGCGGATGCTCTCCCTGACTCCACTGCTGATGAGGTTTGAGGTGTAACTGAGGAAAATGGTGCAGCTCATCAGGCAGGGGCAGGTCGATGGATCTTCCTCGACCTTTCCCACCACCGGCTGTTGACGCTTCTGGATCTGAATTTAGTAGGACGACAGATGGAACAAAAAATGAATAATGTAGTAATAACAAACCAATTAAGTGACTCTCATATGTATCCACATTCAGCAACATGCAGTTACATGCAGGAAAAAACATATAAGTGGAAGGTGGGCATTTACTGAATTTGTGTCACCCATCTCACCATGGTGTTGATCTGCTGGATAGCCAAACCAACTTTCGTGGCCTGCAAGCCTGTGTTGAGATAGGACTGCATCAGGGCGTGGTGGTTGACTCCCTGATTAAAGTTGTAACCCTGAATCTTTGGTGTGTCCTCTGGTATGGGTTCAGTGTCTCTGTAGAGATCCCCAGGTACTGGGTGCACATGGCGTGCCATTTTCTCTCTCCAAAAAAAAAAAGAAGTAATTCTGTCATAGAATAGTCATTTTTATTTTGCGATCTTCAATCAAAACTTACTCCATAGTGGCACTGAGATAGTGATGGGTGCACTAACTATTTTGAATGCATGAATGCATTCCAGGCAATGGTATTTAGCATGTATGAACAATTTTTTACCCACAACACTATATCACAATTATCCCTGGCTGACTGTAAGCCTTGGAGGTACTCTCTGGAGACTGAGAGGGCGTCAGGTTTAATTCCCTATGATCCTGTTTAAAGAATCTAGAATCTACTGAAACAATCATTCACTCGCAACAGACTGAAGGCACTGAGGACAGACTAACTACAAACATTTGAAGTGTACAAATTTGAATCGGCTTCTGTTTCCTATTGCTGTAAATCTCAGCAGCACTCCTGGGCTGGATTAGAGACTGAAATAACAATTTAATTTAATTACATCTAAAGAATATGGTGTAGCTGCCTAACCACATGCAGTAGTAGTAACAAGGAAACTGATCAGAAGTCGGATGCCCTGGCCTTTCTCTTTCTCTGAAATAATAACAAATAAAATCAAGTTCATATGGAGTTGATTCTAAAGATAATGATATATCCTGTATCTCAATGCAAATCCCAAATACCCAAAGCTGGATCACAAACCAGGCAAATTGTCCCCATTTCAAGACCCAAGACTTCTAGTTTCAGTGACCTCCAATCAGTCACTGTTAATTTGACAGTCTGAAAATCATTTGGGGAATTTACAAGATCAACTACGGCCATGTGATGTTTTAAGGATCCAAATGTGGACACCAAGAAGGGTATTGGTATGAGCAGTTTATTAAAAGTTGGTCTGGTGGCTTTAGCAGGATGTGACTCATCCTCAAGTATTGCAATCCAGACGACTCACTAGTGAAGTTTGCTTAGATGAGGTAGATGGCGGATGGGTCCCAAAAGCATGCCGTTAAAGCAGAACCATCTGGGGACAAGCAGAGTGTAGACCTGGGCTTATGTATTGTAAATGAGCTGCCCAACCTCTGTGGAGACGCACCCCTCAGGAAACACAGGAAAAGAGCAAGACAGGAAAGACAAAAAACACAAAGTCCCACACCATGAAAGGCAATCCTGCATTATTTGCTAATTTCATGTGCACATGACAAAATTACCACATGGAATCAATTATATTATTTATAACTGATATAATTTACAATTGATTTATACATATATATTTGTGGTCACAGAATGTAACACTGTCCTGTGAAGTAGTTAGTTTTAAACAAATGAAACTGCAGAGTGAGGGGGGAAAAAAAAACACACAACTGACCGAGGGACGAGCTCTACCTAAATATCACAAAACATAATTTCACATGACTATTGTGCATCTTCCAAGATCTCATCATGCTACTTCATTATAAGCAGATCCCTCAAAACAGCCTTCAATTCCTGGAAATGAAAAATGACGTGTGTATTCCAAAATTAAAGCTGCCATAAAGACCTGATCTAATCTACGCTTCGACATAAGAAACGACATGTGTTGTAGGAAACACGCATGCACATGCAAGTTGGGCCAATAATGTTCTCAAAGGGTAATTTGATTTGGCCAACAATGAACTCTGAGTGTGCCACATTCGTGGTGTTTTGGAATTATCTAAAAGTATTGTTGCATTTTAAAAGAAACATGAGCCCCCCCCTCAGAGTGTTACCTGTCGAAGTTGCTCACCGATGGCCTCTTCCTGTTGGTTGTTTAAATATTACTCAGTGCACCTTTCACGAGTGAACTTATAGCTAGAGTAGTGGTGGAGGGCGGGGTATCGTGTAGGCATGAATTCACACACATCTGAATTTTCAGTCTGTGTCCTTCCTATCAGTCTTCCAGCAAACCGAGCCTGCGAGACAAGTCTGACTTGTGTGTGTACTGGATAAGTAGATATCTACATATGCAGCTTTTTTTCTTTTTGGTTAGGGTGGGGATACAATTTTAAGGGTCCATGAACATTAAGCAATATTTTTCAACCTCCATCACTACCATCATTATTAAAAGTGTTTTATTCACAATACACTAATAAAGCAAAGGTTTATTTTTATTTTCTTGTTTTTAGCAGAAACAGTGG
>KV751340.1:736115-767706 GCA_001698575.1 Mola mola
ATGTGTTTTGTGTTGAATAATAATTTAAAAAATTCCCCATTGACAAATCAACATCCGGAAACCTGATGAATGAACAAAATGCAATAATGAGATAAAGCCACCAATGCAGTACTTGGTTGGTCTCAATTTATTTCTTTTTGCCTCTATCAGTCTTTGTGTTGGCATGAAGAGCAAAGGTTTCTGCAACTAACGGGGGGAAGATTAGGTAGCATCTGCAAACACCGTGAGAGACAAAACAAAAGGCTGTGTAAGAAACGAGAAAAATCTGCAGCAATTAATACCTACAGTATCTTTGTATGTCTGTTTTTATGGTTTAACACAAGGATACATCATGATTTATTAAGGTCTAGCACAGTCTCTGTTTGGCTATACATGCTGTATTTAGTGCTTCTAATCTAAAAAAAATAAGACCAGAAAAAATTATCGCCTATCAGTTAAAGGCCTCAGTATGGCATACACTGCAGACAAATACAGTGGTAGGTGAAGAAGAAGGTATGGGGATAGTTTTTGGGGCAGTGTGATTGCTAGAAATCTTATTTTCAAAGGTTTAGAGTCATGTTTTGCAATAAACTATGGATTACAGAGCTAGTTAAGTATATGGGGATCATATTATAAAAGATCGTGAAGAGTGTCATACTCGTCTTGGATAAGTAGTAGGGAGTATATGAGCAGGAAGTTTGACTGAAATTATAACATAGGCGCCTGTTTGGGAAGGTAGAGACCAGGTTATTGTTTCTAATACGCCTTTCACACTGTCCGAAACTCTCACTGTACAGTGACCAACCAGCTCAGATGGTAGAGCGGTCGTCCAGTGATCGGAAGGTTCCTGGTTCGATCCCAGACCCTGCAGTCAACATGTCAGTGTCCTTGAACAAGACACTGAACCCCAAATTCCTCCCGATGCCCTGCCATCAGTGTATGAGTGTGTGAATAATTAACGCTCCTGATCAGCAGGTGGCACCCTGCGAGGAAGAGCCTGCCACCAGTGTATGAATGTGTGTATGAATGGGTGAATGCAAAACACGTGGTGTAAAGTGCTTTGAGTGGTCAGTAATTACTAGAAAAGTGCTATATAAATACAGGACATTTACCATTTTCAATTGTAGGTTTGTGCCAAATTTGTCAAAAATCCCTCAATGGTTTCTTGAGATATTGTGCTCGCAAGATATTGCGTCAGAGTGACCCTGATCAATGCTTTGTCATTGTCAATAATTTTGATCTGAACAACTGTGGCCCACATGAGGCTGTGGTGACCTGGACCTTTGATCTCCAAAATCTAATTCATGTGTATTGTCATGACTGTGTTGCGCACGTGCGCTTATGTTCGTGCGTTAGCAACTGTGCGTTTCCGAAGTACTTAATGTGTGCCCTCTTGGCCATGGAGAACTTTCTCTCCAACTCTTCTTTCTTCTCCAGATGTAGCTTAATGGTGTTTTCCAGTTTTTTTTCCTTGCATTTTCCATACTATATCTGCACATACATGTGATGCAGTGGCGGGGTATGGACTGCTCGATAGGTGCATCTGTGTGTGCCGCCTCAGAATGACATGAAGAGTACAGCTTTTTTATATGTATGTGTGCATGTGTATATACAATAAATATTCTGTTGGCAGTTTTGTATTCTTGTATAATTTTGCTGTGAGACTTGAATGTTTTTAACATTACACATACCAACAGAGTAGTAGAGGCGCCTCTAATTAGTTTAGAGTACTTCTTTGTATGTTGTGTATGTATGCTTGTATACCATAAATTGTTGTCAAGTGAAGAGGTCACGTCACAACAATGGACCACAATTTGGAAGGTGCTTCACCCTTATCCCAATAGGCTTAGGTCATGTTCACACCCAACTGTTCGCTTCCTTGATGTGGCCCAGATGCAAACTGGACACATCGTTTCATTTTTCAGCTGGTTCGGTTCGCGTTCACAAAGGCAAATCTCAAGTGGATTATAAGATTGTATAATTGTACAATTGACGAAAGTCACCTGCATGAAATTCCGTTCAATAATTGGTCAGACAAAAGAGGCAGATAAAAATGAAAAAACCCTCAGAATATCTGCTGCAGCCTCCATAATGGATCATCGGCAGGTGATGTTTCTGCTCATCTTGATCTGGAGCGCCTGTCAGCAGATGTTAGCAGATGGCGCCTACGAACGTGTGGACAGACAACGTGCACCGATTAATTTAATGATTGGTGCCTTTCTTGAAAGACATTCTGCAATAAGGAGAATGTTCTTCAGAAGACGGCTGGTTCTAATGAGATCCAACTACAACCCGTTAGCAACACACAGGAGACCTATGAGTTAAAACTTAACAAAGCTAAATATAGCCTAACTTATTTTTCAATTATTTCCTTGTGTTCAAAATATTGTAGAAGTTGCCACACCAAATAAATTTGTCTTTATTATCAAAAGAGCTACCACGTTTCTGCAGTGTGTTGCATATTTTTATGTATTGTTGATGCAGCTTAAACGCGACACTGCTCAACACATTGGTTAAATCCATTCGGTTTCATTCCTTCGCTGAACTGTTTGAACACTTCCGTGTTCTTGTGTACTTTTTCCTACAGTTGAGTCCCCTGTCACTCATCTTGTTTGCCACAACTTGCTAACTTCTATTTTTGCTGCCAAAACAGAAAATGATATGTAGATAAGACGCTTGTGGTGATTGGTGCGGATGGGGTGTACACCAGTGATGATCCGCTCCAAATCCGGTTGTTCAATTTGCACCAGAGGTTTGTGTCCAAACCAACCCAAACGAATGACACCAGGGGGGTAAACACACCAGGGTTCCATGCAGCAGGAGTAAAAATGGCTGTTGTGACTGGGACTTTAGACATCGAAGCTAAAAATTGAGCATCTATGAGTACAGGCACAGCCCTCGGAGCTGCAGGCCCCACTGTCTTGTTTTGCTAGATTCCTCAGCTCCACCTCAGAGAGCTGGGATGGGCGTCTTTGATCCTGCAAGAGTAAAAGCGTGAGAAGAAGCCACCAACGACAGACCCCAGGGCTGGGTCAGTGATGAAAAAAAGTTGCATAACACATCGTTCACCTAGTCATTCTGAAACAGCAGTCGCCTATGGGAAAAATTTGTGACAGACGTTATAGGGCTGTTGCATTTTGCTGCAATACATCTAGCCAAAAAATCTAACAAACTTTAATCAAACTTTTACTTAAAAATCAATGTATGAATGAATGTCAACTGCTGCTCCCACACCCCTCTTAAAGATATCTAAATCCACCAACATCAAAGCCGAGAATGCAAAATACTTACAAATGCATTAACATTGCATACTTGGTGTTTGGACACGTCTCCTCCCAAGGCGACTATTCCTGTGTTGTGGCAAATTTGTTGTTTGAGGTGAATCAGAAAATAAAAAGGTCAAAGTCGAGTTGTCTTTGTCATAGTGTTCATCCTACATTAAAAGGCACATTAAAACACTGATGAAGACGTTTTACCCTCAGTTATAGCTTATATCAAGCTGGGGCTCTTGGCTGAAAACAGGTACGACATGTCTCCTACGGCACCATCTGTCAGAGCAGGGCTGCATATAGAGATGATTTTCTGGAACAACAAAACACTCATCAGTAACAATACAAAAACACAGAAATGACTCTCTTTTTTTCTCTTTTTGTTGCTTTCTTCTCCGGGTTATCATTCTATGAATCCTTTAAAAACTTTGATTACTTAGTTCTCAGTAGCTCAGGGCACAGACTGACGTGCACCCTGTGGGCCCAGTAGCAAAAAAAAGTCAGGGTCGTAGATCACCTTCCCTAGTCGGTGGATCAGTCTTCGATGGAATCCAGCGAACTCCCTGAGAAGAGAAACATCACAGAAATATTAAAAAGGCATGAGAGTTGGCTAAAATGAGAGAGACACCATGAAAAACCATGAAACCTAACCTCCAAAATAAACTCAATACCTTTTTCTCATCACAGTGTATTTTGAATTTGCATTGCTAGTTCTGCCTTAAAGTAGTTAATGCAAGACTGATTGGATTTATTTTTTAATATTTTGTCTGTAGTTTTTGTCTGGTCCGCAACAAAGCAAGGGTAGCTCTATAAACTTGACTCTATTCCTGACTTATTAATCGACCGATGAATTTAATTAATTGGTCAAGAATGTTGCAATTTACTCATAGTGCTCTATCAAAATGTTCTCAGGGGCTTTTACAGCAAAGCAAAGTCAATTATGTTCCCAGCTGGATTTTACAGCACTTCATCTCTGACTTCTCTTCATTCCAAATCTATAGCATGCACAGAATATTCAGTTTGTCTTGGATACTACAAAATGAAGCCTAAAGAATTGATTCTGCTTCATTTTAAGTTTTCTTTAAAATCAAACATGCCTTGAGTGGAAAGTATTCTTGCAAGAGCATAGTGCAAAAATGCAAATGAACATTTACTATCCAGATATTCCCACTGGCTATCCTTGAAGCAAATTGTACATAATTTAGCACATTTATCTCACACCATCGAATTAGGTTTCAATCTGGTCTAGTTTATGCCTTCTTTGAGGAATCCCCACAATGCAGAAGAACAGTTCAGCAACACAGTCAACACACCTGAGTGTCCTGCTCCAGTTGCATCTACATCAAGATGGGCTTCAGCCATTGGTCAGATAAAATATAATTCTGATCAGGCATCAGGAGGTTCCCCATCTTGCAACCAGAGTGACGGTTGCAAGATGTGAGATGTGTCAGTGAAATCTAAACACAAAGTTAGTTAACACTCTTCGAGATATTATCGTTCTCAAGTGCATTATGGCACAAACTCCCTGTTAGATCTAATCTTTATAAATAAGGATAAGCATAATAAAGTATTTTCCAATACAGTGGTATCTGCATTTGATAATCTGATAATATAATCAGGTAACTATAATAGATCATAATCTCATTTTAAAAGAAAGTTAGTTCCTCGTACCGTTTCCAAAAGATAAGATGATAAAGTAAACCATGGGTAGTAATTTGTAAAATTGTGTAACCATTTTAGTTTAATTGCACCATTCATCACCTCAAAATCAATTACTTTCATACCCGCTTCTACTGATTTTACTAAATCACCGTTATGAATCACCCCTCCAGTAACCGCCACCTTACCGTGGTGGAGAGGTTTGGGTGCCCTAATAATCCTAGGAGCTATGTTGTTGGGGGCTGTTTGCCCCTGGTAGGGTCACCCTAGGCAAATTGGTCCTAGGTGAGGGGCCAGACAAAGCGCAGCTCAATAAGTGCACATGGCACCAGAACACCCTGGGACACCAGTCAATGATCGACTTTGTAATCGTATTATCTGTTCTGCGACCGTATGTGCTGGACACTCGGGTAAAGAGAAGAGCAGAGCTGTCAACTGATCACCACCTGGTGGTGAGTTGGATCAGTTGGCGAGGGAGGAACCCGGACAGACTAGGCAGGCCGAAGCGAATAGTGAGGGTCTGCTGAGAACGTCTGGCTGAGGATCCTGTGAAAATGGTCTTCAACCTCCACCTCGGGCAGAGCTTCAACCACATCCCGGAAGTAGTGGGGAGCATGGAATCTGAGTGGGCCATGTTCCGCGCTGTCATTGTCGAGGCGGCTGCTCAAAGCTGTGGTAGCAAGGTCGCTGGTGCTAGTCGTGGCGGTAACCCCAGGTCCCGCTGGTGGATACCAGAGGTGAAAGGGGCTGTCGAGCTGAAGAAAGAGACTTACAAGGCATGGCTGGCTTGTGGGACACCCGAGGCAGCAGACAGCTACCGGCAGGCCAAGCGATCTACAGCTCGGGTGGTCACTGAGACAAAAAACCGGGGGGGGGGGGGGGTTGGTGAGGCCATGGAACAAGACTTCCAGTCCGGCGCAAACTGTCTGGCGGCTCAGGAGTGGAAAGCGAAATTCTGTCCACACCGCCTTCAGTGCGGGTGGAGAGTTCCTGACCTCAACTGATTGCATAGTTCAGCGGTGGAAGGAATACTTGGATTATCTCCACAAACCCACCAACATGCATTCCAACAAGGAGGCAGAGCCGAAGGACTCTGGGGTGGGCTCTCTCATCACTGGGGTTGAGGTCGCTGTTGTCAAACAACTCCGCAGCGGCAGCGCCCCGGGGGTGGATGAGATACTCCCCATGCTCCTCAAGGCTCTGGATGTTGTAGGGCTGTCCTGGGTGACACGCGTCTGCAACATTGCATGGGCATCGGAGACAGTGCCTTTGGAGTGGCAGACAGGGGTGTTGATTCCCCTTTTCAAGAAGGGGGACCAGAGGGTGTGTTCCAGCTACCAGGGGATCACACTCTTCAGCCTCCCTGGGAAGATCTACTCCAGGGTGCTGGAGAGGAGAGTCTGGTTGTTAGTTGAACCTCGGATTCAAGAGGAGCAATTTGGTTTTTGTCCTGGCCTTAGAATGCTGGACCAGCTCTATAACCTCGCGAGGTTACTGGAGAAGGCATGGGAGTTTGCCTGACCAGTCTACATGTGTTTTGTGGATCTGGAGAAGGCATATGACTGTGTGCCTCAAGGTGTCCTGTGGGGGGTGCTCCGGGAGTATGGGGTAGATGGCTTTTTGTTACGGGCCATCTCTGTATTGTCGGAGCCAGAGCTGCCTTTTGTCACCAGTTCTGTTCATAATTTTCATGGACAGAATTTCTAGGCGCAGCCAAGCGGCGGAGGGAGTCAAGTTCGGTGGCCTCCGGATTCCATCTCTGCTATTTGCAGATGACCCGGTCATGTTGGCCTCATCAAACAGTGACCTCCAGCTCTCACTGGGACGGTTTGCAGCCGAGTGTCAAGCGGCGGGGATGAGGATCAGCGCCTCTAAATCTGAGGCCATGGTTCTCAGCCGGAAAAGGGTGGATTGCCCACTCCAGGTCGGGGAAGAGTCGCTTCCCCAAGTGGAGGAGTTCAAGTATCTCGGGGTCCCTTTCACGAGTGAGTGGAAAATGGAGCGGGAGATTGACAGACGGATTGGAGCAGCTTCGGCAGTGATGCGGACGCTGAAGCGGTCTGTTGTGGTGAAGAGAGAACTGAGCCAGAAGGCAAAGCTTTCAATTTACAGGTCAATCTACGTCCCAACTCTCATCTATGGTCATGAGCTCTGGGTAGTGATCGAAAGAATGAGATCGCGAATACAAGCGGCCGAAATGAGCTTCCTTCACAGGGTGGCTGGGCTCAGCCTTAGAGATAGGGTGAGGACCTCGGACATCCGGGAGAGGCTCAGAGTAGAGCCGCTGCTCCTCCGCGTTGAGAGGAGCCAGTTGAGGTGGTTCGGGCATCTGGTCAGGATGCCTCTTGGACGTCTCCCTGGGGAGGTGTTTCGGGCATGCCCATCTGGGAGGAGACCCCGGGGCAGACCAAGGACACGCTGGAGAGATTATATCTCTCAGCTGGCTTGGGAACGTCTTGGTGTCCTCCCGGAGGAGTTGGTGGAAGCGGCCGAAAAACTGAAAAACTGGTTTAGGACCCGTAGTGCAGTTTATCTGCATAAAGGATTACAGGGGACAACCTGTTCTCTAGATGTAAACTGAAGGACACCTCCTCTGACAAACGCACGAAATAAAACCTGCTATAACAGGACTTGGAGATCTTTTATACGAAGGACACAACCTCTCTGTTAACATGTCTGAAGTACAATGGATGTTGAATTATACCTGAATTCTAAATAGGTTTATAAAAATATAGGCTTTAAGACAAGACAGGCTAAGATTTACATTAAAGTTTGAGTTTAAGCTTGATCAATCAATTTTGTTGGTTTCTTTGTCACTTTGGAGTTTGATTAACATTTAAAACTATTGGCTAATCGGTCTCATTGGATTACATTTTGATTTGATTTGAGAACTAAGATCATCAAATTAAAGTGTGTTGTGTCAAATCTGGATGCTTCAAATAACCAGAAATGCTGTTTCACTAACCCCCATTTTCCCATTTTTTCAAATTGTTCTTTATAAATGAGAAAGAGAAATTAATCTTCTGCATTGAACCAATTCACACACCCCGAAACTGGTACAGTACACAGCCATAGTGGGCCTCAACAAAAAACAGAACAGCTAACACATCCTCATGATTATAAGTCACTACATCACTTTACGATGGATCGGTGAAAAGAAGGTGACTCCCAGAGCACCGTACTGTAGGTATAGATCATAAAGTTCTATCCAGTTTACTGACAGATGGTCTCTGAAAGTCCAACCGAGATGACAAACTGCAAATCTAACCCACTCAGAGCACATCCTCGATCACACTGGCAGCTATTGAATGCTACTGTCTATGGAAAAAAAAATAAATTCTTTGTATTGTTACGTGAAAATCCAATATCATTTTCTTCCGGTAAAACCACCGCATATGAGCCATTTTCAACCAATAATATCATGCCATCCAGCTGTCAGTCTTCAATGTTTAATGGAGTTCAGCAGAGCTTAGCGGAGCTACGACCGTTGCCATAGTTACTCAGCTATCCAGATTCATCCCGACGTTATGTCACGCCTTCTGTCTTGTGATTGGTTCTCTGCCATTTACTCTCCAGCAACTGTTTCAGCGGGACTTTAACAATGCTGGTTTGTTGTGTGTAGACTATGTTTTCTCCTTCATGAATGTAGTACACACACACACACCAACATAATTCAAAAACTTTGTGAACAAATTTGAATGAAGTTTATCGTGCTCCTGGTGTGTGACCCAAATATGAACTGGTTAACTTTTGGTTGTGTTCCAGATCTGGACTCCGTTCAACTTCAAACTGGACATAACTTAAAAGAAAATAATACACAGACTTTCGTTGTGTGTGTGTGTGTAGGATGTAACCTTGATGGAGAGAGAAGTCAGTGTTTGCCTTTAAGGTCTAACTTGACTGTACTGTGACAATAAAGGCTGTTTTATGTGTTATTTTTGTATGTACATGTACCCCAAAGAGTCCCACTTAACATAACCATATACTGACAGAGTAGGCTACAGCAAATTGAAGTTTGCCAAAGCATTAGAATCATGTCAACACTGTAATTGAACCTTATGCCTGAGGTCAGAGGCAGACATTCCACACTGCAGGTTTACGCCTTTCAGGGTTCCACACTGTACAAAGGTTTCATTCAATTCTTTGATCCCTGTAATTTGACATTTTGGCACTTTGATGGTGGATCTGGGTCAATTTTCAAACCTAGACATAACACAACAAATAACAATGAATGTATTTTCATGATTTTTTAAATATATTAACAAGGAACAAATGGTTACATGTTAGAAGAGAGAAGAGAGCCCACAACACACACTTCAACAAAACCTTAATTCAGCAAACACGGACCAGCAGTTTTTGTGTAATTTTTTTCAGACGGGTATACCCTCAACTGAGTGCTTTTTCACTGTTTTTTTTTAGAGCTTAGTCAGTCCATGCATCTCTCAAAAAAAGAACATGGTGTACAGCTGTAGGCCCGCTTGTTAGTGTAATGGAGGAGCGGAGCTCGGCCTGTGCAGGAAAGCATTCCACAGCTGCGGTATGGAATTCAACCTGCAGCCACGTCTGAGATACACATTTAATGACACACTAAATTATATACAGGATTCGACACGTTAATGTGGTTTGCAGTTGCACGACAGCAAAAGCTTACATTAAGTTGACAGCGGATAGGCACAAAAACAGTCTAATAATCATCCTTAGTCATCAATTGAAATATTTAAATTTGAGGTAAAGCATAACTACAATAGCTACAATTAGATTACATTTTTTAGGAAAGAGAAATGAGGCAATATTGATGCACAAATTAATGAATAAGTGCCCAACTCCCAACTCCCTGAGGTTTGGGATGTTTGTGGAGCAGACGGGAGAAAGAAGACGAAAATGCATGACGGCAACTGCACATCGCTGATATTGTTGTTTGTCAGCCCATTTAAATTCCATCAGAGAACGCCGTGTAAAAAAATGTAAAGGAGGAAGGCCGTTACACACTGTGATAGGTTCCAGCTCTCAGCAACAAATAAACTTTTCTGCCTCAACCAAAAAAATGATCTATATTTCCACATCTGTGTAGCTTCAATACTTGTGCAACTCATATCACACACTGCTGGGAGGGCTAGTTCCTAAGAAATGGTAAGTCTCATTGCAGCTTTGGCTTCTGTGTCAGGGGGACCGAGTCTCTTTGAGTAAGACACTGAGCCCCAAAGAACCCCCACACTGACAGCGATCAGCGGGTGCATGCATGTGTGACCCATGTGCTGGTGAGCAGGTGGCCTCTTAGATCACTGCCTGACATTTCCTGTCATGCCAAAGTTCATCAAACATCACAGGAGGGAGGTAGAGGTTTGCTTCTAAAGTCACACGCAGTAAAAGCTAAATGTTGTGCAAAAACTGAATGCGGTCTGCTGTGTTCACAGGTCTTTAATTCTCCATTGTATGAGGGCTACAAATTTTAAGATCAGACTCGGACTGACATTTCTTCATTTTGATGAAGGGGCAAACTGAGACCGTTCTCTATCAACTTTTGTTGACAAAAGACAAAATCAAAGCATTCGATAACTTTGGGTTTATTTCAATTGATACATTCTATCAGGTATAAACCCTGGAGGTTTCACTTTGAAGAGACACCGAAGGAAGTTCCTTTATCAAAACCATTTAATCAGACAAACTAGCCAAGGTACAAATGTTGGAAACAGGCAACCTGAGAAACCGAAAGACAAAACAGGATCACGCACTAGGGAGCTTGCGAAAGATACAACGCTGGACTGTCACAGGAGACTGGAATGACAGTCTAGCACCAAAGGAAAGGAACACACAGCTTAAATGCTCAAGGAGGGGGGAGACTATTACACACAGCAATCACACAGGAGGGAAGAAAACTTGACAGGACATGGGGATTAAGACACAACAGAATTTCAATTCAAAATAAAACGGAAAACACATATTGACCCTAACACACAGACACTTAACACTACCGGAACCTGACACTTTTATTAGACTCCCAGAGGACAACTTATTTATTTAACACAAATATTAACTTTAAATTCCCCTCCTGGAACCGCCACCTTACCGTGGTGGAGGGGTTTGGGTGCCCTAATGATCCTAGGAGCTATGTTGTTGAAATTAAAGGATAGTGCATACACTAGTAAATATTAATGTGGACTGGAAAAAGCTACAATTTCCATTAAAGAAAACTATGAATTTTCCTTTATTGGTGGTTTGTAGGTATCACAAATCAGACTTTTTTTTACTAGTTTCGAGCCATTTTGACAGACATTTCAGGTTTGTGTTTATACTTGTGGCTCACTCAGCATGAAGCTGAAATATGATGGATGGAAATATTTCTCATACTAGAGCGGTTATTTGTTAAAGTCAACCAGACATGACAATCAGGATGAGGTTTCCATGTCAAATGATTATTATTATATTATATTAAGAAAGTGTAACATAAAAGAGACGTTGACTTAATTTTGGCACTGATTTCTGCCCATAATAATGGGATTATTGTGGCATTATCTCAAAAAACCTGAGTAGACACAATGTGCACTAAAAGATCTCTGGTGCTTGAGAGTAGAGGTGTTGCAGTATACCAGGACTTGGCGTAACTGTGATCTTTAACAATGAAAGCATTTTATTTATTTTGTCAATAATAATGTTTACAGATGTTGGACTTTCTGGATGTTTTAATAGTTCATCTGGTTGCATCATTCATTGTGTAGAGGCAGAAGTAATGGTTCCTCAAGGTTTTGTACAGTTATAGTTACACTCTCTCTACGCCTCCATAAATGTGCATTTTGAGTATTTAATTTGGCGAAAAGAGACAAAACACACTCAACTAAGTTAAAAGTGAGTTCAACTTCAATCTTGTGAGTAAAGACGGGGACACCATGTATAGGCACACATAATTTTAATGATGTGTTGCACTGTTTTGTTTATGAACTAATCTGTTAGACAAGACTGTCTACCAATTGTTTATTGAAAAGTCCTAATAGAAAATAGTACAACCGTTTATGTCTGATTGCTGTAGCTGGAAAAACTGCAACTGCAGAAACTTTACATGTGGTGTGTACAGCAGCCTACATGTTGTGTCTGCAATGAAGTCCTATACATGAATATCACAAGTTCAGCGTTGTCCTAGACATTTATTTCAAAGCAAGACACTTGAAGCTTACAAACTAATGCATTTGTCGATAACATTTGTCCAATTTATGGTTAAATAAGCAACTATTAAAAGTTCTGCGAATAAAGTCAAACTATATCATTTATTGAGACGTTCAAAACTTCATGGGTGTGGATGGTAATGGAATTTACCAGTTATCAGTTAAATCAAGTAGTTCCACCTGAACGCCCCCACTTCACAACAGCAAGCACAAATGCAGAAAATCATTGT
Source organism: Mola mola (assembly GCA_001698575.1). Classification (NCBI taxonomy): domain Eukaryota; kingdom Metazoa; phylum Chordata; class Actinopteri; order Tetraodontiformes; family Molidae; genus Mola; species Mola mola. Next base: position 748,410 of record KV751340.1, read on the forward strand.
CGGATCAAACTTCCTGCTGGTGTAACATGTTTCTATCGCTTAAAGTAGGAAACGGAATGGAGCATTCACATATATGAAACCAGAGAGGAGGCACCCTGACAGTGCCGTGAAAATGTCATAATTCATATAATAAACCATAAAGCCTAAGAGTTTTCCAGTATTTACAAATAAATCTCTACACTTTGTTCTTGCAGGTGAAAGTTGCTCAGTCCAGGCGCCTTTCAGTGAGGGAAAGGCCAAAATCTGCTCTGTTATACCGGGAACAGACAGGATGTCTTCATATGTAGAGCCAGAGGGGGATCAGCCTCATCACCAGTAATGTTTGTGCTGTGCAGGTCTCAGTAATATTTGGTGACAGAAGCATCAGAGCAAGTTATGGTGTGTGAATGTAAACGGGCCAATGTGCTGAAGTATCATTTACATAAGGGGTAACAGGAAATCTTTAATAATGTCAAGAGTTGTTTAGCTCACTAATTGTACATCTGGAAAGGTTTAAATAAAACCAAATGTAGATGTGATTAATCCAGATGATGGTAAAACTGTCATAATTCTGTGCTCAGCTGCTGAGAAACTGCCTAATGCATCCATGTGCAAAGCTAAATATTCGCAAACTGGTTTAAAAATTCATGGCCAAAATCAGCTCGAGCATTTTTCGTGTCTGTGTGAACTGTTCTCTTTAATGAATATAACCAGTATAATGTATGAGTTTTCCTGTTTAAAACAATAACTGAACAATAAAACAGCCACTCACATCAACGCGGGTTGATGTCTGCCATGCATTTTTCATTTATGTGAGCCAGTGCCAAATAAATCATGACAAGGTGTCTGCAAAGTAAAGACAGATGTATGAACAAAGGAAAAGTGTGTCTCATACCCGAAGAACAGGTTTCACCATGAGAGAAGCAGCTGTGCAACACATTACTAAAAGGATACCCAGACAATACCTACCTCAAATATTGCTTAAATGCTAATATCCATAAGTATGAAACATAAGTTTATATTAGGGTAACATGAACATATTAGTGAAATTAACAGCGCATTGAATGTTATGTTGTGCTGCTTCCTAACTTGTTTTTGCTATCTTCATGTCTGTCAGACTTGCCATGACAAAACACAATGATGTGTTCAGAAGAGATTCAAACTTCAGCCTGCAGAGCAGTTTGGTTAAAAAGGAACTACAAATTGAGCTGAGGTTCCCAGAGGCTGAAGTTTGAACTGCATTTGTAGTTTATCTAAACCCAATGGATGCGTCACATCCGTATAACTTTGATCTCATAATCATGAAATGAAAGATATAAAATATTGGTGAATATATTTGGGCACAATCTCTGAAACTAAATTTTCCCTCTTGCTCACAAAGGTTAAATTCTGTCACTAATACGGTTTGATTACTTTTAATTGCAGCTGTATATTTCTGTGAAAAATAGTGTTTTAATATTCCAAATTACATCTGAATAAATTTTCCCACTGTTAAAGACAAATACCTTAGTATTTATAACTCCAGTTCCATAGAAAAAAATAAGTTGGGACACAATGTAAAATGGAAATAAAAACTTTCCCAACCACAGTTTTACAAAGTCTTCCTGACTCCATGTAGTAATAAACAACCATGCATTCAACAAGGTGTTGAGACTCGCAACACCCTTTCCTGAGATTTTTTTTTTTTTTTAACACATTTATGATTTAAACATAATACTACAAAGTACTGCCAAGTTCAACATAGCCAGGCCATCTTTGAGAGCTGCCTCAACAAGACAATCAGGCTAACACTCCCTGGTTTACGCAATACAGATGATAAAATCATCATACAAATAACATAGAACAGAATGTTTAAAGCTTTGGTGAAATCTAGAGAAGCAACAGCACCAAACAGTTCCATGAAAAAGACAGGGTATTTCTAAACAGGCTTATTTTATTTATAGCCCCAGCATATTAAGTCTGCTTCCATTCAACTTTGCTGTGTGTGTGAGTGACAGGTAATAGCCACGCTGTGATTTGCTGACCACTTGGTCTAAATTCATTCAGCCCACAGATGCTGACTCAGCAATGGTTAGTATTAACCAGGTCAATTATTTACTTTCTCGACCATTTTCTGAAATGACTGCCTGTCAAGCGTGAATTAAAGGACCAGTGTGTAGAATTCAAAAATATTCATCTACACATACACCTATAAATGATCTTTGTAACTGAGTTAACATTAGTGTGTAATCACCTCCAATCAAAAAACGCAGTGAACATGTTTTCTCAGACTAAGAAATTTATAGTTACATTGGAGCGGGACCTCAATCTTGGGTCGTGCACCACCATGTTACTACGGTAGCCAAGAACAGACAAAAAGCCTACGCCTTTGTATACCATATTGGCATTGAAATACAACCAATGAGGAAAACTCACCCCAGTAAAAGGTGACAAAGAAGAAGGAGTACTAAGGGTTGTTTTTTTTTTTCCAGCAGTCTGCTAGAAGTTTATCCCAAGTTAGTTAACCTACTTTACTCTAAATGGAGAATCAAACACAGATGGCCACCGTCGTTCTACGTGCTTGGCGAGAGAGGGGGCAGCGAGGCAACGCTCCGTTGCATGCATTCAGCACCCTCACCGCTAGATGTTGCTAATGTTCACACAATGGTCTTTAAAACAAAAATAACAGACTTCAGTGACATGGTGATGAACCTGTTTGCTTCACAGAGAGACCATCGACGTGAGCTTCTTTTAAAGCAAGGAAGGCCCGATCGGTAAGACCTGTTAAAGGACTGTCACACGTTTCCTTCCTCTCCTCTATAATGACAGCTGCTTTCACTCTGGTCAATTGTTTTATTCAGGGTGTGCTGTCCGACACCCAGTGTTGCACAATGGTTGTGATGGAAAAGGTTGCAATCTGTTAGCAGTTGTTACAGCTGTAACACATTTTTTTCAGTTCCTCCCAGTTAGGACCTCCTTTGACAATGTAGGCATCACAAAGTGTTCTGTCCTAGAATGTAGCACATCATTAATCCATTCTAGCATTAATTTAAACATCACGTGTGTTGATGTGCACATCAGAAAGCTGACCAATGGCTTGAGCTTGTTGGTGTGGGTCAAAGAAAAAGGTTTTTGGCATCAGACACATCCGTAGTGTTACTGTATCTTTGTGTGTTAGATGTGATGCTGCTCTCACTGCAGTGTTACCTATTTAATGGCTGTCATGCTTCAATTAGCCTATCCACCCAATTTCATTACCTACCACCCCTATACATAAGTATCACAAACATGGTTATCCACCTTTATTACCCATTCTACATTCCAGTAGAAAGGGGTGTTTAAGTGTATCATTGTCCCATTTCTTTGCCTTGGATTCCTCTTGCAGTATGTTGTGGGGCATTATCCATCTGCACTGTGAAACCACATCCTTCAGGTTTGCAGCATTTGGCTGAATGTGAAAATGTAGCCCTATACACTTCAGAATTCATCCTGGCAGTGACCAGTGACCCAGTTCCTCTGGAAGCCACGCATGCCCATCCAAAACTACTGCCTCTACCTTGTCCAACTGATACACATCAGATCATGAAGTTTATCCTCCTCAGTTTTCTCCTCCAATCGTTCAGGTACAAGTTCATCTTGGTTTCATCTGCCTTCCTGCTCTTCCTCCAGAACTAGGCAGGCTTTTGAAGGTGTGTTAAATTCTAATCTGCTCTTCCTGTGCTTGAGTGTTACCAGTGGTTTCCCTGTTGTAAATCATCCATCCATCCATTTTCTACAATTTTGACTTATGACTGTATGGCAGTGATTCACCAACTGCGTCGAGTGTTCTTGACTTGGCTGGATGTTGTTTTTCAATAAAGTAGTTTCGTTGTTAGAATGTATCAAAATGATGTGGTTACTCGTTTCACTCCTTTAATTTTAAGCCTCCTTCAATGCTTAATACAACTCTTTGAGATGTCCTTGTGATTTTTTAAATCCACTGTTACAAAGTACAAAAACGAATTAAGAACCGTCATTGTTCAAATACTTACATACCTGACTGGTAATATCAGTGGGTTAGAGGGGTACAAAGAACATATTTTTCCAAGGAATGTTCCAAACAGATGTTGGAGGATTCCTCAGCGCTCTCAGTTTGTTTCCCCATGTCCCAGTTGTCTTCAGTTGAGATAAAATGTTTGGTACTATGAACTAAGTTTTGACTAGCCATCACATTGTGTTGTCCAGTGTTCCAACTTCTTTGGAATCAGTTTGTGGTTGGATGAACTGCAAATTCAAGAAAGCTGCTCTCAGTGGTTCAAGTTGACAATCTGATCTAAACTGCTGCAACGTTGATATTCTTTAGGAGTGAGAAAATCTATGTTTAGGGCCACAATCACATAAATATTATGTTTATATTGGCTATAGATCATTTACTCAATTCTACCTTGTCCCAAACTACAGGCTTTAATTTATCTTAAAGACATTTACACATTTGACACATTTCAGTTTCAACAGAAACCTTGCTCTTGTTTTTGCATGAGGGTGGTAGCACGTTTGGGCCCAATGTTACCTAAATACCATTCAGGGAATCACACAATACAAAAACTTGTTCAGACAATGCTTTATAGAAAAATTTATTTTCCCCTATTCACAAAAATAAAATAAAAAGGGAAACATCAGATATCCCACCTAACCACAGTTGAGCAAAAAAAAAAAAAAAAGTAAATCAAAAAATATTGCCGGCTTTGATATCAGATTGAAACAAAGTTACAAATTTGTGTTCCACATTCTTCTAAGGTATGCACCAAGCACTGACTTTCCTTCAGTCCAACAACAACATTAGGTTTGACAAATGGTCCGCTATAAAACAACGAAAACAAAATCATTCTTTAAATAAAAAGAATAAAAAGAAAAAAACTTTTAAAGTCCAAAACAATTTGTGCACCAAAGCACAAAAAATAAAAAAATAAAGCAAAATAAATAAAACAGCTGTCACATGACCATCAAAATAAAAAAAAAAAAAATAAAAAAAAGTGGACAAGTTGCATTTAAATTTACTTCTGTATATAGCTTAGGGTATCGCAACATAGTGAGGAGTGGTAAAAATTTTTACTAGTTCTTTTGTGGTACAGGAACTGCTTACTTCTGAAACAATTCTTGTAATCGACACTTCACTAGCTTCTGTTTCCAGAGCTGTCCAGCCGGGAGGTCAGTGGCCAATTCATATCTTGATGCTTACACTTGTATTATCTATTCCCATGTCACATTGGTTGAGGACAAAGCACACATCAGTTATTTTCCTCATAATCTAAATTGAAGGAAACAAATTGGTGTTTCCCATTAGCAACAGTTTTTTTTAGAATACATTCTAAAATTAACTGATGAAACTGATGTTAACTGGCAGACAAGTGCTGGTTGACTCAGGCTTTGCTCAAACTGTGCTCCATACACACACTGGATAGTGCAATTGTTGCATCAAATCAGTACTCGAGCACATAGCTACATCGTAAAACACTGAGGCAAACAGCCACACACTTCCATTACAACCGTCCACTGTGGATAATGACTAAAAGATAAAGACCACCAGTCTTAAGATAACCACTGAGAGGGGAGAACTATTAGGACTGTAAATCAGTGTATTCCCAGGCATATCCTAAACAGTATTAACGGATGAATCAATGGCAACAACTATCACTAGTTCGATCGTAAGCTGGAGAAGTACCTTATTAGTCCAGCAGGGAGCTGCAGTTGCCACTGACAAAGCTCTTAGGTAGGTAGATCCCTCTGAATCGACCTGTTATAAAATGACTAAACAAAAAAAAAAAAAAAAGAGGGAGCAAACTATTGAAAAGCATGCAACATTACAAGGAGAAGCCTTCATGGTTCGGGCAGCCATTTTTTTAACCAAAGGGTTCAATCAAAAAGACAAATACAACAGATATGGATTGATAGGTACTGGGAGATGGATCCAAAATACTGTAACTGAGGGGTCTCCCTCCCCATTAATCCATTTTTGAGGGAGCTATATCACAAAACTATGTTAAGAGTCCTCAAGTCTTACCCTAGTCATTTTACCATTGCTTAACATCATCAGTATGCTTACTTTAGCAAGCCATAAACAGTCCTAAAATTGCTTATCAAAAAAACTAAATCTCAAGATCAGTATATTATTACTGTACGTCTTACATTTCAAATACTAAATTTCTTACAAAAAAGTGCATTTTATATTAATCATTAAGAACCAATTCATTTTTGGTGATGTCCTACCGCTCATCAAGTCTGTTTCGCAAAAACTCTTAAAAAACGATGCAGCAGCAAAACGGGTTCTTAATTTGTCTACAGTATTGGAGCTCTTGTAATATTGAGAAACTCTCTCAAACAATTAGACACGAGCAGATTCCTGGATTAAACTACCTATAGTTGGTCTTATTCACACACAGCCTCCATTGAACTATGGGAATATTGGTTACACAGCATATATGAATGGGAGGATAAAATAACCAAGCACTGGCTGCTTCAAATTTCAGCAGCTCCTCATACCGATACATTGTGTATGAAACCAAGTGAGCAACAAGACAGACATTCACTCAAACATGCATCACTTAAAGAGGTGATGCCATGCGATAACTCAGTACTGCGGTGTTAAAACCTTAAGAAGACAGACCTACTGCATCTGTTTTCAGCCTCAAATGAGGAGAAACCTATGATTTGAAAGGACTTCAGCAACTGTGGGAAGAGAAGGGAAAATAAATTCAGCTAAATGTACCCATGGAGATAGAAAAAAGGACCCATGTATATGCACATCAAATAATTTTTGCAGTTTCTGCGTAAAAAGTGCAAGAGGTTTTTGTGCACATTTCCTGCAGTTACATAGTAAAAGCGTCTTTTTTTCTTTAGCTTCTGGCACGAGCGTGTTTCAACACATCTACATGTGCAAGTCATTCTACGGACTACGTGCATTGTGGTGTTTGTGACTGTGGCACCCTATGCTGGTTCAGATGATTCCTTTTAATGTACCTATCTGACAGCCCCTTCCCTCCCAGCCATCACTTTACAGAATGATCAAAACGAAAAGGGGAGGTCAAAGACAGCCCCTATTTCTTTCCTCGCCTACCCAAACATACCTGCGTTGCTGTTGGTGAGTCGCTTTTAAGTGTGTTGGATTTTGTGAGGCATTTAATCCGAGAGGTATATGTATATTCCCAGTTTACCCTCCCATACCCACCACCCTCCTCCCACCCTCCCTCAGAGAGACACGGCGCGCAGGGGGACAGTGGGCCATCCGCTGAGTGGAGAATCAAAGCCAGTCACATCCCTCCAGCTCTTATTTCTCTCCACCATCTGGGCAGTGCGGTTGGTTCCCCTGTAACCCTCCCCTACAATAACCTGGAAGGAAGAGAAATTAAAGTCACTACTAGAACAAATTTTAATCAGAGAAATGATATGACTGGTTCCAGGGTAAAGAGCACGCAGATGTGCTGGTGAAAAGTGTTTCTCTGGATCAGAAAATTTATTTGGGAACAAAATGTATCACTGCTTGTCAATGAGCTGGGAGCATCATCATTTCCAGAAGAGAGTGTGGCTGTTGAGAAGTCACACATACCTAACAGGTTGGTGTCCTGCGTGGACCAGGAGATGGTTGGGTTACACGCCGTAGCAGGCCGACAGGCGGTCCTTCAATAGAGGAGGAAACTGCTCAGAGAACTGCTGCCAGTTCTCTTCGCCGACCTGGTCCTTGAAACCATGCAAGATCTTGGAAAAAGAAAACAAAATAGTCAAGAATAGTACAGAAGCAGTTTCAGTGTCAAGCCAAAGGTTTACTAACTAACTGAGCTAATGTTGATTCAAAATGTTGATTGAAATGCTGTGTGTCTGTGCTTAAAAGATTCATCATTACTTAAGATAATGTTGGCTGGGGATACTGCAGTGTCAACATGAAGTCAACTGAGGAGCAATACAGAGCTGCTAATGTTATCCTAAACTCTGATAACATGCACAAGTAACTGCTACTTGTCAGATGAGGTCCATTTTTGCATAGCTGCTGATCCTATAACAGAGGAAGCCAGCAGTGTGGAAAAGTCCACGAGACAAGACAATAGAGTTCTATTTGCTTTTGTATATCACAAAACAGCTTACACAACACATTTATATATTTTTTTAAAAAAAAAAACAACCCTTTATAAATGTTAGGATAGAACTGCAAATGACAGAAATCTAACACCTCAGATGAAATACCTGTATATCCTAATATTCACTAGTACAAAGTACTTATTACGAAGCCTTATGTGATAATGGCTGAAAATTATTGGCAGCAACTAAAAATTTCAGAAGTTGTTAGATTGGTAGAAAACTATCACATTTTTATCTAGAGGAACAAAAAAATTGTGTGATCTAAAAAGGTTTGAAAGATTGAGATCCATTTGAAGTACTAATAAAGTATTTCCATTTTAATCTACTTTATACTTGTAATCCAACACACTTGAAATAATGTGGTTTTAATTTTGCTACTTTTAACTAACAATTGTAATTTCTAATTACTTGTCACATTTAAATTGTAGATGTAAAACACAAGTAGCTTCAAAAATAAGGCCATGTTTAACTAAAAATACTTACAATATTGTATACTTTGACATTTTACAACCTGAAATAATAATATTCCAGATTACAAAGTAATGTGTTTTAAACCGCTTCTTTGTCTTGTGCATAATTTTTTTGTTTTCCATTTGGTTGAAAGTATTTAATAATTTTAATGTGTTTAATGCATTTTGCACTTTAAGACAGAATTTCCACTTTCTTTCTGAATACTACTTTAACCACTGTAGATAGCTGTGCTCCTTTAGCGGCAAAGTAACGCTTGGTTTTCTTTGATTTGCTTATGGCTTGTTCAGACATGCCAACATCTGCAACTTATGTTTAGGCAGGTCAAAAGAGCCTTTAAGCCACTCTTTTTTGCTTGTTCTTAAAATGACTTTCAAAGAAATGCACAGCTTGATTAAGCTGTTGTTCTTAATTACATCTGTTAAGCTAGGGGACGTGTGTTTGGTAATTACAGCTGTCCCTCACCAAACAAAAGGCTCTGCCCACACTTCTCAGTCAAAAATTCATCCGCACCATGTCATCAGATTTCGAATGTCTGATAAGTGATCATCACTGAGTGTGGTGAGCCCGCATTGTACTGATCATCTAAAATAAATAATGGGTCCATCCATGATTGACAAGGTAAGGCACTGACCTTATAAAACATCTCTCTTAGGTCGTCCTTGGGGTTGACCCAGGAAGCCACAGCATCACAGAAGAAAATGAAGTCCTGAACAGAGAGAGGGCTTGTTACTTCATTCCACAGCAAGTTTTAGTGCCACAATTTCCCAAAGCCCAATGGCACGAAGAACTTTATTATATCAGCTCACCTGCACCACCCCAGCAGGGTTAACACCGATCATCACACAGATTCCACGGAAGGCTGAGTCCTTCTCCTCATTGTCTCTGATGTTTCTCAATGACGTGCACCTGAGAAGAGGTACAATAAGGAGACATGAGGGAGGCCAGTTAATCAATTCAGGTGCTATGGGTCTCTTGAATGATGCAAAGTTCCTTAAATATTAATGGTTGAAGAATTCCTTCTTGTCCACTTTCAAAGACAGACAACTTCTCTTGTCTCAAAGATGAAAACGTATTCACTGACAAGCATTTTTGGGGGATTTGGACTACGAAATAAGTCTCCAGATAATAGAGTTCATAAAAGACTCACCATGGTCTAATGAATTGCTGCAGCTGTGGCGCCACTTCCTGGGGACAGACGTAGCCCAGTCTGCCAATCGTAATGGCTGCACACGCACACACACACACGCAGATAGATGCATTCACCTAAATTGCTTGCTGTACCCATCAGATGCTCTTTCGAAAAAGACTTATTTTGCGCATGCAGGACTGTGTGTGTACCTGTGTTTTCCAGCAGTGTTTTGGGTGTGTTGGGTCTATTGATGATCTCCACCAGGTGTGGCAGGACCAAGCCAACATAAGGCTGCATCTCTGCTCCTACAGTGGCACAAAAGAGGGAAAGGCAAATCATCAGTTATCTGATGTCATTGTACAACTGTCCCAATAATCAATTTTTACATATGCTGACCCCTCACTTCGGATATTAAGGACCATAGACAAACGTAACAACTATCACGTGAAATTAATTATTCTTAAATGTAATCTTTATTAGACAAAATGAGCTGAAGTGACAAAATGTAAATGTGGGAAAGATTAGCATGATATCAGAGCTCTGTGAACAAACAATGAATTTCACCATACAATGTAAACCATTATTTCATTCTCAGTCACTCTAAAACCTAAAAGGTCTATACAACCATAAAACGTGTCACATGTCATCTTGCAGTTAAATTCATCCCCACAATTTATTGTTTTATGCACAAGGCCAACACTAAAAATTCAACTCTCACTGAGATACTTTTGCAATAAAAATCTGTGGTGGGGATGTGAGTGGGAAAGGGGAGAAGAAAAATGTATTTCTCAATAGCTCAATTTTTTCAGTTTTTGGGCGTTTGGTCTACAAAGAACGCTCACCAGGACAATCCTTTGTTTGCTGCTTGACACTTGTGCCTGTAGGGACATCATACATTGTGTCACTGGGCTGACTGGATCTCGAACAACAGCTTGGCACGCATGTATGCACATATACACACACACACACACACACGCTCTTATAATGTGCAAGCATGATTTTTGTTTATGGTGCAACGCCATTTTATTTGTTAAGGGTTAGGATAGAAGAAGGGGAGAAGCACACTGCATGAACCCTTTTTTGCAATCAGGCACTCTGCCACAATCCTAACTTAACTGCATACAAGGATCTAGGAAAGACTTGTACATGCCCACAGACAATCCTTCTTGTATTAATAATAAAGGCAACGTACTCTGCACAGAACTGCACATCAGTTTTAATTTGCTGCATTGTGTCATACACAAGAGCCTGAGCACCTGTCACCCTGCAACATGCAACAACTCAATTGTGCAATCTAGTACAACATGAGGAATGCAATATCCAGATCAGAAAACATTAGGAACAAATTATTTCATTGTTTTGTCAATGAGCTGGGTGTTTCATCATATCCAGATATTCTGCATTCTGGTAAACTGCTTACAGTGATGTCAACCATTTGTTGGGTAAACAAACAAAAAACTTACCCATTTGCATGGAGATCTCCCCAATGGCCCATGTGGCATTGTTGCACACGGAAATAAACTCTGGGTTCAGGTTGAACCCCAGGATGGGCATAAACTCAGCTGGGGGGGATATGAACAAACACTGGTTACAACAGAGTAACAATCAATATCACATACACAGCCTCCTATCTAAAGACTTACTATAACTCAGAAAAACAGCCACGTCACAGAGGTGTACTGAGTGGTATAAGTTGCTCCACCTCTAAGGCGGCATCAGAGGAATCAATAATAAGTTTAATTATATAGCACTTTTCCAGCAAAGGTACAAAGGGCTTTGCAGAGGAAAAGATTCACAGATATTAAAATCACAGGTCCCCTAAAAATATATGGACACTTTTAGTTTTCAATGGTCTGTATAAACGCAGTGAGCCAGAACGACAAGACAAAGCTGTGACATTTTGTCAAATGCAAATGATCACAGGGGAATTTTATTGGAACTAGCAGCAGTCAGTACCAATTCAACCAGGGACAGTAGCATCCACACACGTTTACAAATTGTGGAGACAATGCAAGGTTCCCAAGCTACTTACCCTTCAAGCAAAGAGAAAGATTATATGCCCAATAGAAGAACAGTAAATGATTCTTATTACCATATTACACTGTTGTTTACATAGTGTTGCTCATCGTGCATGTAAACGTCACTCCTGCTGCTGTGTCACATCCACTCTTTTGTCATTGTGGAATGCTGACTTGCTATGGAAGAATCACACTTGAAGTGGCATTATGAAGTTCAGTATAAATATACTGTTGTGGCAAATTTGTTGTTTGAGGTGAATCAGAATTAAAAAAAAGGCAAAGTCGAGTTGTCTTTGTGTCTATTTTGCTGCAGCAAAGTCTGTCATACAGTCATCGTAAGCTGAAAGGATGAGAGAGCAAAAGAGAGCGCCAACAATAGAAAACAGCAGTATTGAAGTTGTACAGACATGTGATCATTCAGACTACGGTTTCCTGTTTGAGAAAAAAGTCTGCGCTCTTCTAGTTCGCACCTGCCAAGGTGTGACATTCTGTTTTCAAAGAAATGGCTGGTCTTCTTTAGATAAGCATGAAGATCACATAAAGTGCAATAACGAAGCATAAGAGCAAGTTTCCATTACACCACACAGGCAGCATAGAGCCCCCTCTACTTGGTTGTGGCAATATTGCACAATCCCTGTGTAAAAAGGGCAAGTCATAGCACTTATCTAGGTTACAACAGCTATAAAATTCATTTCTGGTGCTGTTTAATCTCTTTAACAGTCATTCTGCTCTAATAAAGCATACTCACCAATGCAAGGCTTCACATGGAGGAAGCATGCCTTGGTTAGATCTCCCAGCAGGGCGAAAGAGCTTTGCCTAACCTCAGGCATAGTATCCTGCAACACAAACTGTGCTTTTATACTTATATAGTAAAAACACTACAACCACAACATGGAAATAAACTTCGAAACAACTTCATACCTGCATGCACTGGAAAAGCAAGGTCATAATGTTGGAACGGGCCACTAGTTGTTCCACATGGCCGCCCAGACCCTCAGCCAGGCCGCTCAGCAGATCCAAGGCAACAATCATAAAATCCTTGTCAGGAGCTTCATATTGATCTGGATGCTGGTTGTACATCTGTAGACAGCAAAGTGTCAGTATGGCTTCTTTACCTCTGAAGCAGGAGCAGTGTGTGTCCATTTACGTTCTCACCATTGCCTGAGCTAGCGTTTTCTGGACTAGTGTGACACAGCGCTGATAGACAGGCTCACAGTAAGGCAGGAATCCACTCTGAAGGGCAGTGGCTACTGACGAAAGACACTAGAAGAAAAACAAAAATAACTTATAGGAACAGAGAAAGGAGCCATTAGGTGTTGTTTTCACACTAAATGACAAACAATCAACAATCCAATCCTTAATCAATGCTATTAGATTTTGGCAGGAGAATCTCCAACACTATCAGTAGCTATGTTTACATGGACACAAATATTCAGAATAAAGGGATGATCGGAATAAAAAAACTTTGTGTGAACATGTCGATTGGAAGATTCTGATCCGATTCGGCTCATTCGCAAAGAAATTATATTTTGATAGATAGGGGTGGTTTATGCTGATCCTGATTCCGAATCGCGTCCATGTACACGCTTAGTCCGATTGCAACTTCCTGTTTGGGGTAAAATTACCCTCACTGTGCATATGTGCCATTCGTGTCCTCCCGCTCTCTCCTCCTGTAACGCAGGAGCATTATACATCGCTGAGCCCGTAGCTTGATCATGCAGAACAAACGTAACAAAAGTACGGCTTTCAGAACCTGCCGCAGGTCCATTCTTTAAGAGTGAGGAGTTTAAATCGCAGGGAAAAGTGCGAAAGTGCAAAGTGTTGCTACATTGGCATTTGTTTACTGCACAGGCGGAAGTACAACTTCTTCTGCGGTTATTTTAGGGAAATTAGACAAATCTGTGCATGTCAAAATGCTGCTATTCTGATGAAAGCTTGGTGCATGTATACGCACATCATGATCAGATAATTTGATTTAGCGTCCATATAAACAGCAGATTCGGAATTTCCAATCCCTCAAATTTTTAATCTGATTGAGAATTTTGTGCATGTTTTATTATGATTAACTATAGAAATTGCTCTTCCAAGTTCTTACAACCACAATTTTTGTTTGAGGGAAAGACAGAGGATGCCTTGGCCTGCATAGTGCTGCACGTCATACTTTGATGCACATAAACCAGCATGCAAGCACTCACTGTGCCATCTAGAGCACCCTGGGGTGTGTGATATCTGGATCAGAAAACAAGGAACAAAATGTATCATTTTGAATCAATGAGCTGGGTGTTTCGTCATATCCAGACACTGGGAGCTTGTTCTCAGTGAACACAACCATATGTACATAAAATGACAACTGTATGAAAGATTACATAAAAAGCTCAGACATAATTTAAGGCCAATAGTGATGTATGTGATAGGAAAATGTAACTCCTGTAGATCAAGGATTGCTTAACAATCAAATTCTCACCTCTAGTAGTGGGAAGAGATCCTTGTCTTCATCTTTTAGCTCATTCCACTTAGCAATAAGGGGGGGCATCAACTTCTGAATGTACTCCTAAGAAACATCAATTTGTACAAGATCATTCAGTTTGAGGCTAGATCCATGAACCACCAGCCCTTATGATACCTTAAGCTTAGCCAAGGTTAAAAACCAACTATTAAACCAAATAAGTGAAACCAGGAAAAAAAAATTCCTTTAACATGATTTTGCAGGTGGTGAAAACACAAAGCACAAATCTAAAATTCGGGCACTTACAGGCTGATTGAGGTGGTGACCCACTGAGTCTGCCAGAGTTCCTATGGCATCATAGAGAATGAGGAGATTCTTGTGCTGGTACTTCCCAAAGGCAAACACCAGCGTGTCCAGGATAAAGCTCAAATAGGGAACCAGCTCTGTGCATGCCTCCTCTTCCAAGGTGGCAAACGCACTGTGAAAAAAATGGAGGGCATGGGGACTCATTTCATCTAAATTTTAAATAGTTCTTGTATTCAAGGAGAGATATGGGCACAATGTGGATCAGAGAACAATATGGGAACAAAGTGTATCATTGTTTATCAATGAGCTGGGATTTTCATCATATCCACATACAAAGGAGGAGGAATATAAAGCTGCTTACCTGCAGGCAGCCTCTTGTACCCTCTTGTTGCTGTCCAAGATGCGTTTCAGCAGCTCCGTCATAAGGGGTTTGAGGTAGGAATCGGGGGGCTGGGACACCACCCAATGTGCATAGCGACTCAGGGTCCAGCAGGCAATAGAGCGTACCAGGGCTTTTTTGTCACAGAGACACTGAATGAGATGGGGGATCAGCTCTGGCAAGTAGGGCACCATCCCCTGCATGCAGCCTAAGGCACAGAGAGTTAATGAAAGGTTTAAATAGGGAGAGAAGGGCCAGGTGGTATGGCCTTAAAATATAATGTATTCAGAATCCATATGAAGACACAAAGCATATCATGATTGTTCTGGGGGGAAAAAAAGGAAATAACAGCCAAAATAAACAAAAATAAGTTTTTACAAATCTCAGGGCACATTCTCATACAGCAATAATAGTACATATTGGGGAACCCTATGGGAGAGTATGTTACAAAAACAGTTTATGGAAACATTATCTATTTGAAACTGAGCTGACACAAAGGCAAAACAACTTTAAGTAATTGACTGAAAAATATAGATATCAATTTAGGTCTGTCTTGCACTGGGAAATGATGAAAGGCTCAGCTCACTGAATTATAAACAGTTAACTCTGAGTGACTATATTGCTGCCCACATCTACCAAAGAATAGACTTAGGAAACAAAAATATTAATTGGTCAGTAGAACATCACTCCAGATCACTCACGCAGCTCAGCACTATACAGTGAACATCACAGATGAATTTGTTCTGGTAGGTAAAGGTAGAGAAAACTTTGATTGTAATGCTTTTATTATGTTTTTCAGTTAGATCTTACAGTGATATTTTTCCATGACAGTAAACAATTGTTTTAACACAGACTAAAATACAGCTGAGCTTTCTATAGATTGATCAAAATGTCTTCCCAGGCTGGATGGGGCTCAGTTTGCCAGCAACACACAGAACCAGAATCTGCTGTGGTCAACACATTGGAAATAGTCAAAATCAGACATGAGCTTTGCGAGCTTTTGTACCAAATTTGTAGCTTCTGTAAGAACTCTAGCCCTGCAAAACTCACCCTCAGCTATTGCCCCCAACACCAAAATGCCAGATTCCTTGATAACCCAGTCAGGGTGGAAGAGCAGGCCTTTCAGGAGCGGTAGGAGGTGTGGCAACAGCTCATCACGGAACACGTTGGCCAGCACATCCAAAGCTGCAGCTGAACACTTTCCTGTATCAAAATAAATATTAAAAATGAAATCCCCACATGCAATTTATCAAACCCCAACATGCTCTTTTCCAAGGGTAGGTAGTCAACTGCATTTCGCAGTCACTTACGCAGGTTCCAGTCAGAGAGCGTGTCGTCGTCATCGTCGTCATCTTCTTCAATGTCCTCAGCCTCCTCATCCTCGCCTCCTTCATGCTGCAAGGTGACCGTTCGTGACTTGTGGAAACGAGGCTTGATATCCTGATCACTGTCAGGAACTGCTTCGTCCTCCTCCACATCACCCTGGAAAAGCACACACATTTCACTTAAGCTCATCCACTTTTAACAATATACAGGTATATAAAGAGGAAAAAAAAAAAATTCACCTTTAATAGTATGATGTCTATCTCTGAATACTTCATCCCATTTACCAAGATAGGTATCAGTCTAAATTAAAAAAAGACAGAGAAGATGAAGATTTTTTTTTTTTTTCCCAATCAAGATTTACCATTTCTTTCACAGTATAAAAATGCGTCACAAGGGCATTATATTGCCCGATTTGGGCTGATGATTCATATGATCTGTCATAATCAACATAGAGAACACTTTACATTAAGTAGTTAAAAGACATGCTACTCACTGCATCAGATGACCAGACAGCATCTCTTTACAGATTGGTTGCTCTGCTAAAGTCAGCCAAAACTCACAGGCCTCCAGAGCCACATTCTCGTCAGGGTCCTGGGTTCTCTGCAGCATGTACTAAACTAGTCTCCTTTTTGTGATCTGTGCCTCAGAGCCATTCACTGCTTCAGCATGCAGCACTGCCTCCTGTGGTCAGGCCTGAAATTACAAGACTATACTATACACTATAAGGAAGCTGTTGTGAGGAAGTCTGGTCGTTATAATCCACACCTTTAGCGCTTTGTTCTTTAAATGCATCAAAAAAAAAAAAAAAAGGGTGGGGGGGAAGTCAAAAACAAACATCTGGATAAGAAAATAAGGAACTATAGGTATCATTGTAAATCAATGAGCTGGGTGTTTCATCATGTCCAGATGGAGTGAAATAAAAAAGTCCAATAGGTCAACAGTACCAGAGGGAACTGAGAGTTTGTACAACCACCTACCTGGATGATACTGTGCATGTGGGGGATGAGGCGGTCAATTCGGACCTCCAGTAACATGACCAGGGCTCGGCACACGTTCTTTCGAACCTCAGAGTCCTCATCTGCTGCCAATGCAAACAGACTCTGGTATGGAAGAAAAAAAACATTGGGATGATCGAGATACCGTCCAGAAAGAGTCCAAATTAAAAAGAGGGACCGATTAATACCCTCACCGATTTGTAACTCAAACTCACCTCTATGAAGGTGTCAATGTGGTCCATCAGAGCCTGGGCTCTGCCAATGATGAACTGGTTCACACAGGCAATGGCATGGGACCTGCAGGGAAAATGGCATCATGTTAAACAGTTGATAGAAGTCGGTGAAGTGGGTTAGTGTTAAATGAGTATAAATTTTCACAATATTTTACAACTAATGATCAATTTTTATGAATAATAATTCCACAAATAATGACGATAAGTTACCCTAAAATGTTAGTGTCAGAAAGCAATGACCCTCATCTTCTCATCAGGGGGCTTACCCATGACAGAGTTCTGTTATTACTAGCAAGACAATTATCACTTGATAGATGAATCCAAATGTTCATTAGTAATGTTGGAATGCCCTCTGGCAGAAAGAATGTATAACAATCACAAGCTGACAATAGTATTGGTCCATAAGTCTGAGATTACAGTGTGCATGTACCTAAAATAATATTTAATTAAACTCTTTTTTTTTTTTTTTGAAGTATCAAAAAGAGAATTCAACTCTAATTGGACGTTTTCGGAAGATTATCAGGTTACATTGCATCCTTTAAAAGAAATACATATATTGTAGTGAGTCGAACATTATGAATCCTGTAAAGACAGTAGTGCAATGAAAATCTGATCAGATAGTATGAACACTGACACCTACATTGCCAGTCAGCTGCTGTAATGAATCACACCTAGCTGCTATTGACAAACAAAAAATGAGTCACTTTCTCAATCCTGTACCTAATCTTTGGGCTGCAGTGTTTGAAGAACTGGAGAAATTTAGGAATCATGATGTTGAGGGGTCGATTCAGTGCGTCGCTGTCTAGCAGCTCCGACGAGTCCTCGCAGATCTTCTGCAGTGCTCCAAACGAGCCCTGAGACACGGACATACACAGAGAGGCTGTCAAATCAAAACGCAAACGTACACAGACACAGAGGAGAGAATGAGACTGCATCAGAAATTACAACTGAAGCAGTTACATGTGGAATATGAAAGAATGCCATTACTATTGTCATTATTTTATTAAATTAGCTACATACTGTTATGGCTCCTAAAAGTGTCACTTGTACAAATCACTTCATTCAGGTGTACCAGTTTGAGAGAACAAAATTAAACTACTATTTGCTGTTTAAAAAGTATACAAACTGTTTACAGTTACACTGCATTCCCTGTACTGACCCTACCTTCATATTAATCCATTAAAAAAGGAGCTGCTGCTCTCCCAATGTTTCATACAATGTCAACTCATTTGTCTTATAAACAAAACTCACCCAAAAGAGGAAAAGTAAAAAAAATGCTCTGTTTGTTGATTATTTGCCTGGTTGACATCCAACTACATAAGCCTCAAGAAACCCCCCATCCACACAGGTGTGTTGGATCAATATAGAAATGGTGCTTGACTGACACCTCTCTCTCTCTGGTAGCTTTGTTCTACCTTCCAGGGTGGAACAAATTATAGCTTTAGCATATCTGTACTATGCCTTGATAACCTCATACAATTTCAAGCATAACTATGTAGGCATTCTAAACTCTCCATGTGTAGTGTTTGAAAGAAAATCAATAGTCATGTTATAGAAATTAAAAAGAATATGAGCCAAGCAGTTTGAATGCAGACCTCACAGGTGTTGTAGTCCTCCGAGTTGAGCAAATTGCAGAGCTGCGGCAGCAGCTCAGGCCATGTTTGCAGCTCTCCCTTGGAGGCAATAGTAGTGATCAGGATTCCTGGAGCACCAAAGGAGATGACACATTTCAGATGGTCATTTATAATAAACAGGCCCATGAACGGTTGCCCTGTTGGCAGCTCCAGATCAGACAGTATGAATACAAATACCTTCACTAGGACTCAGGTTGATTTTATGCATCATTTCCAGAGGGGAGGAGAAAGAGATAGATAAAAGCAACACCCAAAAACTCACCGATTGTAGCACGGATGAGTGGCGAGGGGTC
>KV751340.1:767873-783237 GCA_001698575.1 Mola mola
GTAGTGTGCCTTAACATTGTTCTTAAGTATCAAACCGCTCAGAGAGCGAGTTGGCTCATCTAAAGACATGAAAAGAAAGGTAAAAAAAATAAGCGACTGGGATGAATCATGGATAAAGTGATGATTACATCTAACCAAACATCACTTCTTACCTATACACAAAGATCCTCAAAATGTTTTATTATATTGCTCTAGGCAGTGTAGTTTCTTAGTTATTCAAAAGCCATATTTCATGTGTTTTTTCAATGACCATATTCAGGAGCAACTAGAAAAACACAAAGATTTTTCCTTCAATAACTACATATTTATTGCTCATTTAGGGCAATTAAGTTATTGTACATGAATTTTAATGTCAGACAGTCTCTTTCAGTAAGGGTGGTATTAATAAGGCTGTGCCAATGCCAATTTTTGGCCTTTGAAGACTGAATGTGGGTTATCTGCAAATTTAGGAAGCTTTGTGAGGTGGACATCTCAGTTCTGCACACAGACGAGAACAACAGTCCTCACGATAAATCCTGTGCTTCTTTCAAAACGGACTAATATTTCAGAAGCAAAACATCTAACTGTTTCCGCTGGAGAAGTTCCAATGTCCTGTCCAGTTTATACTTAGTTTATTCTTTTCCTGCTTTAAAAAATTATTACTGCAGAGTTACTCACAGAAATGTGAGGAGACAAAAAAAACTTCCAGTATGTCACTCAAAAGAATTCCCCTGAAAAGAGCTTCTGTAAAAAAAAAAAACTTGATAAAAAAAAAAAAAAATAGTAATTAATAATAGGAAAAACATAATAAAAAAACATGACATAAGTCAAAGCTTCAAAGTATTCTGGTCAGCCTTCATAAATACAGTATGGTCTATTCTTATGTCACATATTTTGCATCATCAATATTTTGATAATTATTAACTACAATTTCCTCCAGCACTTTTAAAATATAAAATGGCAAATTCTCAGTTTAATTAGTCTTAAATTATTAAACTCATCACATACAGAGTTCACTCCAGGCCGTCCTCTGATAAAAGTGCGAGGGTGATACAGAGGAAACTTCATGTTGGATAAATGATCGAAGGGTCGTAGATATGGCTGAAAATGGAACAACGTATGCGACTACTCACCTTCAGTTTTGAGTCGTGTGAGGACAAAAATGAGATAGTTGTTGAAGTCAGGGAATTGGTTGAGTTGTTCAAGTTTCTAGCATGGTAGTTAAGGACAATTTCACTTTCGAATTGAGCAATTTATCACGGACCCCTATGTTAAACAATGTATTTGACAATTGTGCAATGTCTTAAAAAAAAAAAAAAAAGCAACGACATGTTCCTCTACACGGAATCAAAGGACACTGGGTCGCCCAAATAAATTTTCAATCTATTTCTTAATAAATATAAGCAGAAATGCATATATTCTGCAATGAAAATGCATTTATGTGAAATAATAGACTTTGCAGCTGACTCAAGTATCACATAGCCAAGCTTGCTGCAAACACATGAAATACTGCGCAGCCCCTCCATTCTGACAACTCCAGAAAAATCCTTGACTTTGAAAGTTAACATAAGATGGCAAAAACAATAAATTAACAAGGTACGGGTTAAAATTCCCCCGCACTTGCCCTTAACATTCAAACAAACATGTCATTAGAGCAGCACCATTTTAGTAAAATGCGATTTAGTATTTTGACTGTTCACATTCTGTGCTACACTGCAGTAGGATACTTGCTGGACAGCTCTCTGTGTGACTGTGTTGGGCGACTGTGAGTCTTTGAGCAGCTGGAGGACCTGCTGAAGTCCCTGCTCATCGGGCTGCCACTCCATCCTGAAACACAAACGATTCTGCTTTAATACTGCATTTCTTTTCTAATTGCAGCCATTATTTAGACAGATTACAAAGAAGAAATAAGGACAAGAAGGAATACAAGAGGTCTCTGGATCAGACAGTATGAATACAAACACCATCACTGATAGTCAGATGTTTATGATGCATCATATCCAAAGTCCGCATGCATACTTAAGGTTAGGAAAGGATAAAATTAACATACGCAAGACGATGTCTAGCTCAATTTAAGTAAAATCTTCAATGGTAGAATGATCCTAATCATTTTTCTGTTCATCACTAACTTTTCCATTTTTGTTTTATGCCAACACAGTGATTCTAAGCCTGCCTGGTTCCACTCACACAGTTACTTGAAGTTTAAAGTAACTCTGAGCAAAGGCTTAGCATGAATACCACAAAAATCTGAGATTACTAGACACTGCAATATACTTTTAAATATACACACTAGTTAAGCACCTGTTTTATAAGCCTCTGATGACACACATTGTTATTTTTCACCAAATCACTCATGTACCACATGTTTGAAGACGACAGGGCGACTAAGTAGGATGTTGACGACGCACATGGTGTACATTGAAGGCGGATGAGGGCCCCTTACGAGCTGTGGAATGGGGGGAGATGAACACGCAGTCACGGCACTACTCTAAATCCCACCATACCAACCCTTAAAATTGGTATTCGAAATCGGCCTGTGGCACAAAAACGGGGACATCAGACAGCACAACCAGCTAAAATCTCTGTGACCCGGCTTAACCGCCCCAAGTTAATCCTCCCCCCACCCCCATGCCAGCCGGTCCGCTGGTCTACGTTACAGATCGGCCTCGTGTGTCCCAATCTCTCTCTTTTAAACTCCCATCACCGTGCCGTGCAGCACGTGGGGCCCGAGACTGGCCCTCTACCCGAGCGGCCCCGTCCAGCTGTAGTCGGTCCGGGAGCGAGAACCGTTATCGAGAAAATTAGCTAGTTAGCGTCATGTAGCAGCCGGGCCGCCTTTCCCGGTTCCGAGCGAACAGACGCTTCACACGTTACATTTGGCTGCGCTTGTTGGTTTACTGGGATAGCTACACAGGTAGTAACGTAGACAATTAACGCATTTGTTGGTTACAAAACATTTTAAATGAGTATTTATAGTTGACCTGATGCCACTGAAAGTTGCCCTACTTGCTCAGGCCTGGTCGACGGGGCAGCTGCAGGCTGGGCACTCATAATGTGACCGGCGGTGTAAAAATACTCAAATACTGTTATCCGCTATCTAAAAAATGCAATGCAGTTAGCAACATATGTTTTAAGAATTAAAATTAACACCAATATGTATTTCTGAGGCGTCGTGGTGAACCGAACGCCGGAAGTCCGTGCTGAGCACAAACTTGAACACGTTTCACAAGCTCGTGTTAGCCGCTAAGCCCGTAATATTTGACCACCGATGCTAACGCTATTAGCCGGGCTAATGTTACCCAAATCGGGTAAACTCGCTTTAACACAACACCTTCCCCGGCGAGGCGGTCTGGCGCCGTGCTATGTCTAAAATATCAATCAAAGTAAAATATATTACTGGTATACGTACAATACTGACTTGAAAGATGAGTTATCAGTACTAGGCCGTTCCTTTGCCGTGCTTCTTAGCAGTTCCTCTAGTTCAAATGAGCACGCCGACTGAAATTGACCTATGGCGGCTTCCGTCCGATACACATTTTCGCTAATTCCGCGAGAATTCAGAAACTCGCCTCACTCACTCACTTCAAAGAAAATACATTCAAACCAATTTTTTAATACAATATCGCTCAGAAATGTTTATTAAACATAAAACTTAAAACAAGTTTGGCAATCAGGAAAATAACGCAAAATGTAAACATTTTTAAATCATAAAAACACGTGGTGTTTGGTGGGGATATGATCGTTAACATTGCCTATGTAAAACATGGCGATACTACTCTTGTGATTTTACACTAACAGAAGTACGGCAAAACAGGAACTTGTGGATGCATCTTGTACCACACACGATCACGACAGCTCTGTTGTAAAGTGAACTGAAAACTCTGAAAACATATCCTTTTAAAAATGTCTTTGTTCAATCACACATCACTTGTGATTGTGTATTACATGTTACTTAAAAGAAAAATATTCATGTGGGCTATCTGTCAAAATGGGGGTTATGTTAAAGTTTACATTTAGTGGATTCAGAGTTGCAGTAGTTTTGAAATTAAGTTATAGCTGCATTTCTGATTTACAAGTGTACATATTTAAAACCTTGCCTGAGAATAAATACCTATTACATTCAACAGACTTTACTTACATGGTTTCCTCGATGCTAAACATATAACCATATAGTTGCAAGCAGATGCAATCGTTGTCAGTGAAAAATAAGTCCACACCCTACAAAAGTTTTTATTCGCTGTCAGCCTGTGCTTCTTTTTTTTTTTTTTTACTAAAATACTACTCTTCCTTTACATTCTCACAACCAGGTTAATGTAAAACAGTAGCATGGGAGTAAACCTGAGTTATAAATCCAGAGGGAAAACTGAGCACCATGGGTATGTTCCAGAAAGCAGTTTTAATGACAACATTGCTAAATTGTCAATGCTGATATGAGAGAAACTCTGGATTTTCACTTCCAGAAATGGAAGTAGCTTTCAGACAGGTTTCATTTTAACTAACAAAGCCATTACTCTCAGTCTCCTTCCTCTTGCAGAGCCAGACACGCTTGGGTTTCTCATTTTGCTCCACAAAGAGGAGGAGAGGGTCTATTAGCACTGACATTATGTCATAAAAATCATTAAATACATGTAGACAAGCCTCTTAATGCCCTGAGTCTGCTCTCCAGGCTCCTGCAGTGAGAGGATAGAGGAGTCTGTCCAAAAAATGACACACACACACAACTGTCGAGAATGTTCACTAGTCAACATTGAGACATGATGAAACTTCTAATATTTCTGAAACAGTGGGCATGAAGTGCTTTTCGTAACCTGACGTGCACTGTTCCTCCTCTGATGAGCTCAAGCTCCTCTCCTCGTCTGAGTCAACCATTTTACTGTACGCCTCTCGTCCACGTTTTTGGTCTGTCCCGTGACTCTCCTCTGTAACATCATCCTGGGAGTCCATCTGTGAGCTCCTGTCTCTGACTATTGGTGCAGTTAATCTGTCAGAGTCAGAGGTTTTCTCCAGGGGGGACTGGATTACACCAATTTCCAACAAAGAGATTTTAGGATGCGGCTCATTGGTAGGAATGCAGATCCAAGCCACAGAGTCATTCATCTACAGGGGGATCATGCACAAGTTGTTGTAACTTGATAACACACTGTGACAACTAGGACTTAATTATAGAGCGCATGTAGTTATAAATTGAATAAGCAGACATCATTGGAATAGCAAATTAATGGCGTTAACAGTCAACAATGATTGTAAACTCCACTCTGAGATTAATGTGCCCCTCAAAGAAGACAAAGAAGTCCTATTGCTCGATCGGTCTCTCACCTGGTATTCCATGTCTCTGAATATGTGGCTGTTGCGAGGATCTGGCGCTTTATCACAGTAACACAGAGACAAGAGTGGACACACTGTGTTTTTCCTGTAGCAAATGCTGGCAAACACACAGAAAAACCATCACTTATACACAATATTGATGATCACTTTAAAATGTTGTGTTTAACATCAAAATTTCATAAAACAAAATATAAGTAGTTTTAATTAAAGATACATTGAGAATAGATAACACCAAATTATTGTGATAGTCTACATGTTTATCAACAAAAAAGTGGAAGAAAAAGCAATTTATCGCTTTTAAAGAATGAACAGAGACAAAAGAACAGAGGTTCAGGACAAGTTGTTCAAGATCAATACTCACCAGAATACAAAAAAAAAAAGACATAATAGAAAGAACGGACAAAGTATTCCTGTTAAGACTGGCAAGTGGTCTGAAAGAAAGAGAAACAGAGGGATGAACTAATTAAGCTTTTAATATAACAAGACTACAAAAAAACTCTTTGAACTCTTTGAACAACTCATTACAATAAACAAGACAAGAGTTAGGACGTCATGCAGTACCAAAATGTTCCTGGTGCTGTGTTGTGAACATTGTGATGGTTTTTTTCCCAGGCCCAGCTGCAGTCACAGCTCTTATCCACACTTCATACTTGTGTCCTGCACTGAGGGTCAGCAACTGAAAAGTCCTATTTTCATGCTGTGGCAGTGCACTCACATTGTAAACTAGGAGAGGCAAATTGTGCAGAGTGAGTTTAAGAAATCAGTCGATAGACTAACTGCAGCTTCACTTTTGCTTGCTAATTATCAAAAAGAGAGACCTACCATTCTAAAATAAGTTTAATGCAATCTAACAAGGATTGAGCCATCGTAGTGGAGCTGTGAGGCTGCACATACTGTAGGCACAGCAGTGCTTTGTGCCAAATGTAAATGTCAATAAGCTAACATGACAAAAATGAAAATGCAAATGCTAAGCTCATACAAGAGCTCAACCGATATTAAGAAGTAAAAAAGTTCCGATGTCATTGATTTACCGTGCCTCCTGGGAACTACTATATGAATGTCTATACAACATGTCATTGCGATCCATCTTAGAGTTGTTGAGAAATGTCATTCTGGACTAAAGTGGTGGACTGACCAACAACCAAAGAGTTACGCTACTGGGGATTAAATCATCTGATAGCAAATATATCTATAGTATACACTGTTGATATGTACCTGTATTTTGTCTGTTTACCCCTATTTGGTAGAAAAGGATCACTCCGCCCTGGTTGTTGAGAGGGACAGGCTCCCAAAGCAGGGTTACATGGTTGGCAGCGAGGGAGAGCACCTTAAATAATCTCACACTGGAAGGAGCTGAAAAATGCCAGAAAGAAACAGACATATTGATTACAAGTTTATTTTCCATCTACCGTGAGGAGAGATGAGGGATGAAACAGCTAAAAAAGTTATGCAGAAGAAAAGCAAAACACATGAATACTTACGTCGTTGAAGAGAATATCCAATAACAGATGAAAGGTGACGGACTTCACTAGCTTGTGATACGGTAAACAGTGACACTTGGTATGGCGTGTAGTTTTTAAATTGTCCTGTAGGTGGAGACACATCAGGAAAATACTTGCCATTTGCCATTCTTCATTTTCTTTAAAATGCATTTTTCTAGTTGAAAACGCAATCAGTGATTATCATAGAGGGATCATTGTTTTTAAATGTCTATTCTGGAGCCACACAACTAGATGTGTGAAATATTTAAGCAGTGGTGATGTACAAGTAATCTTTTCTGACTGAATTCAATCACAATTCAAACAGACCTATAAAAAATGCTGTTGTCTGGCTTTTGTTCAGTTTGACCCAGTCAAACTCCTGTCCTGGGGAACGTCCTGCTTGTTTGTACTGTACCACGTATTCCTTCAGGTTGTCGGAGGGCTGTGAGGGCAGATCCCAGGACACATTGAGGTGCTCTGGATCAATCTTGATGTGAAAAGCTCGCTCATCTTTTTCTTTACCTTCACAATAGACAAATACTTTGTTAGTTCTGCTGAGGGACACAAAAATGAACTACATACATGAAGGAATTAGGAAACTATTAAACAAATATATAATTGTTGTGGCACCATATTTCAGCCCAGACAGTATTTATAGCTCTAACTGTAACTTTTAATTTTAATTTCCATATTTTGGGGAACTGATACCTGGTCGTGGCATAGCAAGGTAGGAAGGCCTTGTTGTACCATGAGCGTTGTAGGCTGACACATTAGCTGATGACACATCCTTTAAAGAGGAAGTAAAGTAGCACTGAACCTCATCACACACCAGCTGGTCCCTTGGCTCAGCCGTGGACACGTTCACCAACACTGCAGTGCCATTATTACAAGACAACGTGATTAAATATCCCAGAATGTGACCGCAAGCCTGAAAAGTAGGAAGCCTCTGGGTGGGATGAAGAGAGGAAAACAGTGAGGGTTGAGTTTAAGTTCAGAGACTGGTTTCATTATGTCAACCAGAGAATGATCAATTAGCTTTATGTACCTTCCAAGCCAGAACACATTTGGAGCTCGTAGGGAATATCCCACAGTCTTTCCATACATCAAGCTCTCCAACAGGGACTGAACAAGAGCAGAAATTAAAGAGAATTAGAGCAATACTAGCAAAATCAGAAGAAACTGTAGGTCTTCGTTAGAACCCGACCAATATGACATTTTTGGAACCAATAATAACACCCATATCAGGCAGTAAAACGGTTTTAATAACCGACATTGGCCGATATTCACAAATTTTTCACAATGACCCCTCAAAATGAGGTTATCAAATATTTTTAACAAACAAAATGCAATGGAGAAGAATATTTTATAGATAAAAGATAAACTTTTACTGACTTAAATTAAAACAGTGCATTGAAACAGAAATCTTCACTGGAAATTTAATATAAATCATCTCACCTTTTTCTGCAATGTGTTCTTTAAAAAACATTTTCTGATATCGGCCGATATTACTAACATATAAGCTGATACCAATACATCTGTGATAGGCAAATATCGGCCAAACCGATATATTGGTCGGGCTCTAGTTCTTGTTATTCTATGGTGTTTAGTTTTAGCACTAAAAAGTTACTTTGTTTAGCTTGGAGGCTGTAACTTTTTTGTTGCAAAGTTCCTGTCAACACACTGTACACTGAAAGTCTGTACAGAGATTAAAGATCATGTGCCAACTTGAAGAAGTTGTTGAACACATTGGACATCACACTTTCTTACGCTTTCTTGCTGAGAAACATATACCACGTTGTATGTATAGTAAGGTAAAAGATAGCTCTTTGTCCAAAGGTAACAATGCTTACCCATCTGCACCATAAGCCCCACTTATCTAAATCCAAGCAACAAAGTGAATAAGCATATTTTCCAAAGAAGATCAATTGATAGATAGATAGCTACTTTACTAATCACAGAGGTAATTCTGGTGTATTCTCTTTAATACAGTTTGGAACAAGCACAATAATGTAATAATAACAGTAGTGAGAATAACAGTTTCTTGCAACTTAACTTGGAGAAAAAAATCACATATGAAGACTCACTTGTCTCTATGCCTAGGATTCTGTGGATTGCACTCCAGTTACTAGTCAAGGTTGTGTGACAGGCACAGCGAACTTGAAATTCATAGGCTATGCACTTCTGGGGATGTTCAACTGTATAGCTGCCATATAACCTGTCTGCCTGCGAAGAAAGGAG
This sequence comes from Mola mola, assembly GCA_001698575.1. Taxonomy (NCBI): domain Eukaryota; kingdom Metazoa; phylum Chordata; class Actinopteri; order Tetraodontiformes; family Molidae; genus Mola; species Mola mola. The sequence continues at coordinate 776,897 of KV751340.1, forward strand.
ACAAGTTACAGTTGTTTTATTTTCCTAAATATTCTCAAAGATTGCTTTTTCAAATCATTCATTTTTTCATTAATCAGGACTCTCCCCTCATGTCAGTCTAATTCATTACATAAATTATGTGGATTATGATGAGAGGAAGCAAAAGGACAATAATGTGAGACAAAATCCAAAACCAAAGACACCTCAAGCCAATCTTGGTCCACCTCAGTACGATATCGGACGTTACAATGTCCCTCAAACTGCTTTAGCTGATCACAGCTGGAATTCCAGTGAATCTCTAATGTCCCGTGATGGATCGATGTGACTTCAGGGGGGAGCGGCTTGACTGGTGATACAGAGACAGATACAGACACAAAAAAAGTTATTTAAAATATCACTTTAAAAAACAATAATTTTTAAGGTAAATTTGAAGTCAATACCATGTTTTCCCCAGTGAAACTGGCTATTTATTCATATTGTAGTTGTCTAAAAGGCATGGCATGGAGCACCACTATTATTATTGTTGTCTGACTCACAGATATCTGCTGTGTTGAAGACAGCCTCCTGAGATTTGGCAGAACCATACTGGTTCGTTGCCTGGACCCAAACATGAAGTTTATCGTGACTACGGAAGTGTTCACGATGGATAATGTTCGTTGAACTGGTCTTAGGCTCCTCCCTGGAAGACAACACAAGACGAGAGGACAAAAAGATCTTCAAAAGGTCTCTTCCAAGGCTAGCACATTACAGTCATCAAAGCTTTTAAATGATCACGTGACTAAGTTTTGGGACATGGATTGTTTTTACCCGCTTTTTTTTGAGTCCCAGTGCAGGATGAATTTTGTGGGGATCTGAGGCTCCTGCTTTGGATCCCAAGTACAGTAGATATCTACCGAACAGCTGATCTCATCACATGGTATAGAGCACTCTGGAGGAGAAGGAGGAGCAGGAGGACCCAGAGGAACTAGTAAGAGAAAGAACATGAGTGAGAGCTGAAGTGATATTCGGGTTTCAATTTCAGAAGTTAAACTTCCTCATATGTTGTGTAAGGAGCTTATTCGAATGTTTGCTGTTTGTCGGGGGCACATACGTGACCATAAAGTCTGATCCAAACTGACACCACACCATTTCACAATAAGAAAAGTTACTGCCTGCCTGTCCAAATCGGGATCAACAGATTACAATGGCATCTGGACCAATAGACTACACCTGTTTCTGGATCACTACATTTAGCATATCCCTGGATTTATAGATTTTACATACTCTTGGACTCAGTGACTACATCAGCAACACTCAGATCTTGCTACATGGACTATAATGACCCCTGGACCAGACTACACCTGCGTCTAGATCACTAGACTTCCCATACATCTGGATTTATAGATTCCACAGACTCTGGGACTCATGGATGTTTTATATATTCTAAGTAAACTGTTATTATCATGTTGTTGTGTTCTGTACAAGAGACATCTATTGCACGTCTGCCGTCGTGGGAAGAAGGAACCTTCCTCTGTGGTTCTTCCTGAGGTTTCTTATTTTCCCTGTTTAGGGTTTTTAAGTTTTTACTCACCCGGCTCGAGGGTCTAAGGGCACAGGGTGTCACATCTGTACAGTTTGTCAAAGCCCAGTGAGATAATGTGTAAATTTTGATTTTGGGCTATACAAATAAAATTTGATTTGATTTACTGTCCAAGTTTTACATTTTCTTATTAGTATTTATTATTTTTTAAGTCAGATACATTTGTCATAGGGATGGATGAAAAATTCAAACAGTCCTCCTCAAATGTGCATTTCTCACATCCTGCCAGACTTTCTTGGTTGTTGTTATTCATCACAAGACCGTCATCGTCACCCACTTCTTGTAAGATCATACATTTTCAGTGTGATGCCTGCGTACATCAGCTTGCAGGGAAACTTTCTGAGTTACACTAACAGGAAATGAGCACTTTGATGAGACAGGGCTCAGGTGAGCCCCTCCCCTGTGTTTCGGTTAACTTTAGTCTCTTTCTTTGTAAATTTGTGTGCCTTCCTTTAACCTTGTCTGAAAAAGCATGAGGCTGGAGACCGTTTTACACGTTTCTTGAGAGGGAGGTTATGCAGTAATGGTAAAACTACTGTGTTGCTCTACCGTCTCTCATGCTTTATTAAAAAAGAGAAGACTATAGACAGAACACATTTTTTCCCCCCCCCCGGTAACACTCTTCCACTACGTTGTTTTTTAAAACAAAACTACAGAAGCCTCGTAGTAACAAAAAACACCAAACTCATAGTGCTAAATCATAAAACAATTATTACAACAAAAGAAATAGCGCTTACATTACAGCCCCTAATTTTTATCCTTATAACACTACAAATCAACATAAAGTGTCATGTCCCATTTCTCCAAACTTAATAAAGGGCTTCTTTCTGTAAAAAACTTAAACCTTTTACCTGAAACATTTCACAAACTCAAATACATCTTATCATAACATTTGTGAGACTGCAGTCAAAAACATAAATCCTACGCTTTAAGAGTGCGTTGCGTATTATTCATCCATTTCAGGTTAAAGACACAGCTTATCGATTGATCTTACCAAAATGCTACATTTAGTTTTAAGAAACATACGCCCGACATGCCCATTTGAATGAGTAACTGTTTTTTCTACTTTCCCCATTAAGCATGCACTTCTTGGTGCAGTCTCATCTACTATGAGCACAACATCTCCTATTTTCAGGTTTCTCCACTTCTGTCTCTCCTGTAGAAGCTGTAGCTACTCATGTATCCAGCGCTTCCAGAAAATATCCGACAGATATTGCACCTGTATCCATCTTCTCTTTGAGGACAGATTCTCCTTTCGGAAAACAGCAGGTGGTAAGACTGGTTGTCTTGTCAACAGAAGTAGATGGTTAGGCGTGAGCGCCTCAACATCATTTGGGTCATTAGACACTCTGGTTATGGGTCTACTATTGATAATATAGTCAACCTCACAAAACAACGTATGAAGTGGTTCATCACTGAGAGTCTGCTGTCTCAGGGCCTGATTGAGAATTTTCCTCACAGAATGGAACTGTTTTTCCCAGATCCCTCCGAAGTGAGATCCAGCTGGAAGATTGAATATCCAAGTGATACCTTTCTGTTTAAGTCTCTGAGATCTTGGAGTGATCCCATGTTTCGACTGCGTCCCACATTTCCTTTAGTCCGATTATCTGATCTCATAAGAGACACCTGACCTCGTCTTGCAATGAACCTTCTAAACATATTGATGCAGGAGTCAGTCTCAAGAGAATGTGCAACTTCTATATGTATTGCTCTGATGGTAAGGCATGTAAACAAAACACCACACCTTTTGACTAGGCTCTGTCTGCTTTTGATTTCAAAAGGCCCAAAATAATCAATCCCAACATTGGTGAAAGGGGGCTGATCTGGAATCAGTCGATCTCTTGGCAAGTCTGCCATTCTTTGTTCACCAGGTTTGGCTGAGATCTTTCTAGATGTGACACATTTTGAGAGTCTTTTCCTCAAAGCAGAATCTGTTTTCTGGAATACAGAATTTCTCTTTCAGTCTTGAAAGCATAAAATTTCTCCCACCGTGACTAGTTTCCTTATGAATGTGTCTAAGGAACAGTGAAGAGACATGATGATCTCTAGGGAGAATCACTGGTTGTTTAATGTCTACTGCTAAGGCAGAATGATGTAGCCTACCACCAGCTCTCAATACTCCTTCATTAAGAACAGGATCAAATTTAAAAATGTGGCTTGTCCTTTTTACTTTCTTGCATTTCCAAAGAGCTGCAATTTCATCGCTTAAACTTTGACTTTGACAAAACTTTATGATCTCTATTTCTCCTTGTGCAAGATTTGCTGCACTTAGAGAGCAATAGAAACCCTTTAATGGGATGAGATGTGACGAATGAGCTTGTTAAGTTGATCTACTTGCATGTTTGTGACGTTCACACTTGTCTTGGCTTCCACATCTTGTATTTTTTTTTTACATTTCTTGTGGAACCAGCCAGTGTTGTGCCCTTCTTTAGGATATTTGTACCCATAATCCAGTCCTTTGAGTTCAAGAACATGTCTGCATTTATTCCACGCGATGCATGGTCAGCTGGGTTTAGCTCAGCGTTCACATACTTCTACTGACTCGCTTGTGTTTTGTCTCTGAAGAGTGATATTCTGTTCACTAAAAATGTTTTGAATCTGATATTTTCAATGGTAATGTGTCTCAAAACAGTGGTAGTCTCCATCCAAAACAGAGATTCTTTCAGCAATATTTGTAACTATTTTTTCATGAGCTATTTTCACAGCAACAGCCACTGCTGTTAATTCAAATCCTGGAATGGTTGCCAAACAAACAGCGAATTTCACTCACTTCACTCTGTTCACAAAGACACGTGACAACTCCATATCCCCTCTCACACGCATCTGCCAAGTGGTGCAACTGTGCAGATGAGATTACACCAAATGTGGCTGGTTTCAAACATCTCTGAATTTTGAAACCATGCAGCTTCAAAAGATCAGAAAGCCACAATGGTGACTTACTAGATAGTTCAGGTGGAATATTTTCATCCCATGAGAATTTCCTTCCACACAATTCTTGCTCGATACTTTTTGCTTGCAGGATTACAGGAGATAAAAGTCCCAGATGCTCATATATCGAACTCACAAATTAAAAGATACCTCTTCTTGTCTGTGGCATGTGTTCTTCATTAATCCTGAACGTGAATGAATTTGATTCGATACACAAATTTACACCTAGAACTCTTTCTTCAGGTAGTGCAAAATGAGACCGATCCGTGTCTTTAATTTCTTTCGCTCTCTCTGAGTCAGTGATGGATGAGAGAACAGCTCTATTGTTACTCTTCCACTTTGTCAAGTGAAATCCTCCACTTGCACACAGTAATGTCAGTTCTTTGACCATTCTGCATGCTTGGTCTTCATGCGACACTGACAGCAGACAATCATCCACATAAAAATGATTCAGCACTGCATTCACTGTTGCAGGTGACATTTTGTCTTTAGAATTCTCAGCTGTCCTCAGCGCGAAGTTGGCACAGCTCGGGGAGGATGTATCCACAAACAGGCGCACAGTCATTTTATATTCTTGCAAGGGTGCTGTCAAGTTTCCATCAGGCCACCTTAAGAACAGTAGCAGATAAGCTTCCTCGGGTGGTACCTTGACTTGATGATACATAGCCTCTGTGTCTGACATTAATGCGATATGATCATGTCTGAAAGTTCATTCTTTACTAAAGGCTGTACACCGCCTTGGTGGTAGCTGTGTGCAGATGAGGTGGACGATGCTCTTGATGATTGTGATGCGTGGCTGCTGACGGTGCTTCCATTGATGCAGAAGACAGGATTTCCTTGGGCAGGTTCAGGAGCTATGGATACGCTGTAATCTGGGTCCGCATCATCGATGTAGTGTTGCCTTTTAATTACTGTCCTCTTTTCAACTTCAGTCATGAAGCTGTTGAAATGCTCAAACTTAGGCTGGTACCAATATATTTGATCGGCATCTTTTTCTTCATCAGGCAACATCAGAAGGACATCTTCGCTGGCCTGAAGAAAATCACTCTATAGCTTTGAGCATTTATTCAAATGTTCATCAATAACTACAGGACCTTCATTATTTCTCTTTAAAAGATTGAATTTGTTTGTTTTTGATGACAACTGTGACAGTTTGCTTCCTTTTCCGTTTATCAGCCTGGTCAACTTCCCCTCCATACATTTTTCTGTATACTTTTGCACCCTTTTGCGACTAACACTGACGCTGCTATTTTGGTTGTCAAACTCATCCATAATGGTCATGAAACAGCTCGACTCTCAACTAGTGCTTCTAAAAGTCGGTTTATGACACAAAGCACACACTATTTTCTTCATGAGTGCCATCTTCCAAGAGTGCTAAATCATAAAACAATTATTACAACAAAGAAATGGCGCGTACACCCAGCAGCACAGACAGTGAATGACATCGGCGCAGACACAAGAAGGTGACCTGCACGTTATGGCACACAAAGCCCTTTATCACAACATGTTATGTTTGATGTAACAACTGTCACGTTTAACAAGTACATAAAAACAGGTCGTTTTACTTTTAGCATTTCCCACCCTAAATATTCTATCATGTAATTTCTTAATAGTTAATCATTTATTTTGCAGGTAACATGTTACTCAGGGAGGTAAACAGTCCTATTTAGCTGTTAACAAAATGTAGGAGAGCAGGAATAAGCAATAAATTAACAAACACTTACACGAGTAAAGTTGAAGCATTTGTTCACAAGCCTTTAATAAGCTTACCTGTTAGGGAAAAACAAGTGGCCAGTTCAACCAGCAAGATGGACAGGAGCCACCTTGTCCTAAGTGTTGCCATTACATTTTGACA
>KV751340.1:790965-829477 GCA_001698575.1 Mola mola
TAATATCTGCATATACACAAACACAAAAGTGTAATGAATAATTATTTTTTCAGGATACCTAGAAATACCTCAGTATTATCTTTATTTCAGCAGAGGTCTGTGGTGCAGGCCACCTCACAGATAGCTAAGACTGAGCCAGGAACCCAGCTCAGTGTCACCAGTCTACAGCCTGTTCATATCAGCCCAGAGGTGAGTCAAACACAAGCAGTAGTGAAGTTAGTCATTAGTTGTAACATAAAATATCTAACACAGAAGTCATCACAGCTTCCATCACAAACGGGGATTACACATGTCATCCAAAACCTCTTCACATTTTGGCATAGTGTTAATTTAGTAATCACAATGTTTGGTCCAACCTGCATCTGTTGGCTTGAAGCTCCACCTTTGCACAGGTGGCAGTGTTAGTCCGGGATGACAACCCAGAATGCCTGCTGCTTCATGAGATAGGACAGTCAAGGTGTCAGTTCCATTGCATCAACAAACCGTCATACCAGGGAGCAGTGGCAAACTCCTCAACCACCTTTTGGACATCTGTCAATATAACCATTTAACGTTCTCACACTCTGTGTGTGCGGAGAAAGATATAGGATCCTACCCTGCAGTCATGAGCTCATACCCTGGTGTGCCACCACCACAGGTTACAACTGTCACTTTTCAAAAAGGTCAGGGGCACAAACTACTAAATAAAGGGAGCAGACTATTGGTCTACAGCTAAAAAATGTATTCGATTATTATTTCAAAAGAAAGTTTTGATGTAGTGTAATATTTTCTTGTATGTGTGTGTGTCTACTCTGTAGGTCCAGCAGCAGCTCACTTCAGTACCAGTACAACATGTGTACACCAATCAAGTGCAGTATGTGGAAGGAACAGACACCAACTATACCACCAGCACCATGTTAGAATAAAACTGCATCCGTTGTTTTCTACACATGTCCAGACAGTTTTGAATTTTTCTTTGTTTGTAACACATTCTCTCATGTCCCTCATCCAGTCGTTCCGGCACCTTTCCTTACACTGACACACCTCTGTACACCCAGACCTCAGCCGCCCAGTATTACGAAGGCCAGCAAACCTCAGGTTCGCAGGCCTCCACGCCTGGCACGCCTCTAACTGTCTCAGTGACTGCTGGTACAACAACAGGCGTGTCCATGTTTGTTGCACAAGCCACCAGCGCAACAGGGGGAGGGGCCACAGTTGTGACTACAGGTGGCACCACCAACGGGGCAGGGGAAGGGGCAGGCACCAACGGTGGCACAGCAGGCAGCTATGTGATCCAAGGGGGTTACATGTTGGGCAGCAGCAGCGGAGGGGCAGCTGGCAACAGTCAGAACTATACACACACCGCCCGCGCCTCTCCAGCCACTGTGAGTATTACAGAGGGCGAAGAGAGTAGCGTGCCGTCGGCAGACAAGAAGGTATGCAGAGGCGCCAAGCGCATTGAACTTCTTTTTGTGTTTTTTCTCATCCACACACATCCCTCTTGTGGCGCACACTGATGATGTCATAGTTTTGTCCATCAGAAAGCACATTTTGAAATGTTCATATTAGGATAAGAAGTTGTTAATTCTTTGAGCATTGATCACATTAAAATTTCTTAGCATAAGATACTGTGATGATTTCACTTAAAAAAAAACCAAAACCAAAACCATGACCACATCATTTTCATATCATTACATTGCATATGATGAGGGACATTTTTAAGTTGCCAGAAATGCCTCAACACTATAGTGTTCATCCAAAATTCATCATACTAAACCCTACGTGATAATGGTAATTAGCCAATGCTTAGCCAACTTCTCACATTCCAGGTCATTGACTCATTGCATATCAAAGTTGTATGCCACGGCACGCAAACAACTATTTGTGTTTACATTCCCAACTGATCAACAAACTGTAGTTTGGCATGGATTTGTTTGTATTTGTGTTTTTGTTTTGTTTTTTTTCGTTAATTGATCAGAAGAATCTACATGTACTGTACATTGGAAATACGCACGTGTAAACTTGTTGGCACTGATGCTAATGTATATTTGCATCTACTTGCTTTGCTAACTGATGTAGCCATTGTCTTTATTTCGTTGCCTGCGTGTCAGGTACAGTGGTTGCTGGACAACTATGAGACAGCTGAAGGAGTGAGTCTTCCACGTTCTACCCTCTATTGCCACTATCTGCTACATTGCCAGGAACAGAAGCTCGAGCCTGTTAATGCCGCTTCATTTGGGAAACTCATTAGATCGGTGTTCATGGGGCTGCGCACGCGACGCCTTGGGACACGGTAAGATGGGTCATCACTCACATATGTTGACAGACGGTATAAAAATATAAGGATTCACATAAGGACCAGATAACCCATTCATATACATTTCATGCACATCTGTAGACATTGACAATGTGCTCAATTTTAAATCTGTTTCTCTGTCGAAATTTGAAAATGTTGGATATCAACAGGCACATAAAGAGAGCTCTCTGCTACAGTGATATTCTTAGTCAGGATGCACACTTTTGTACACACTGCATGATCCACGGGCATCTGCTGTAGATCAGAATTAGTGGACACCCATGCAAAGTTTCCCCAAGGGGATCTATTATGTATAAATCTCGGTGGAGCAGCACAAAATATTCACCAATGTAGGAAGACGTGTGGGTAGAGATGGGTTAGTGAGCTTGACAGAGTAAAGGGGTGATTTTTTTTTTTTTTTTTTAAATGTTTGGTAGTATGGGTTTAGTTAAACAATTCAGTATATATTGTTATTGCATTTTCTGAAATTCAAGATGCATATTTTCTTTATATACAGTATATGTAGCTTTTGAGGAGTTACCACACTGTCTCCTCTCACTCCTATTTCCTCCTTCCTCATTCTTGTCAGGGGTAATTCTAAATACCACTACTATGGGCTGAGGATCAAGGCAGGCTCCTCTCTTCTCCGTCTGATGGAAGACCAGCAACATCTGGCCATGAGGCAGCAGCCCTTCTCCCAAAAACAGAGGTACACGCATAATCTAAACACACCTACTCACACACAGCTGTCGTCTATCATTCTGATATCCTGCTGAGAGGTAACATTCTCTCAGTTATTGGTCATTGGAACATTCCATGTTCCAATAACCAGCTTCAGCAACCGGGGATCGGACCGCCAAGGCCCCTGTGTTTGAGTGCCACCCGATTCACAAAGCATCGGACCCTTACGGCTCCTCCTGTGGATGGTGGGCCCACGGGAGGACGGACCCATATCTCCCTTTCGGGCGGAGCCCTACCTGACCCCATGGACAAAGGCCCGGCCACCAGGTGCTCGCCTACGGACCCCTTCCCTAAGCCTGGCTTCAGGGCGGGGTCCCGGTACCGGGCAGGGTGTACAAGTCCTCTTAGTCACCATCATAGAAGTCTTTTTGAACCACGCTTTGTCTGGCCCCTCACCTTGGATCAATTTGCCTTGGGTGATCTTACCAGGGGCAAACAGCCCCTGACAACATAGCTCCTAGGATCATAGGGCACCCAAACCCCTCCACCACGCTAAGGTGGCGCTTCCTGGAGGGGTAAACGTCATTGTTATGAGATGTTATTGTTCCATATTTCTCTGCCTTCTATGATTGTAGAGATATGTTGACTATTTTTTTAAGTTCCAGATACCAGTTTGATTTAAGTTTACTTTTTCAGATGTTTCAAATAAGTGTCTGTACATTGTGCTATAATTGTGTTGACTCTGAGCGGTGTTTGGAAAGCATTGTTGCTGTGAGACTGGTCTATGTGTATCTGTTAGAGATGATAGTATTGGCACCTATTGTGGCCTGGGTTCGGTGGGTACTTTATCTGTGTTTGTTCCTATCAGGTTGAAGCCCGTGCATAAAGTAGAGGGGATGACCAATGGCACAGCAGCAGGAGCAGGCCAGCAGCAGCAACAGCAACAAGGGTCAGGACAAAAAAAAAGTGAGTTGTTTGAACAGTGAGAAAATTCCTATTTCCTGTAGATATTACATTATCTTAAAGATAATTCATGAGTCTGATGGGATTATTGTGTAAATGCAACATACATACAATACTGTCTACTGTCTACATTTAATGTGATTTGGCTTTGAGTATCCTGTGTTCCTGTGTTCCAGATGCATCCAGAGCTCTCCCAGAGTTCCCAGACATTGACCTACAGGGGAAATCTCTGCCAGAGGGCGTTGAGCTGGAGCACATAAAGAGCTTTCAGCTGCTGTACAGAGAACACTGTGAGGTAACTGATTGAGGATGCCTTTTTTATCGAGTTAGTGAGTCCGCGGAGGAGTATTTTGAAAGAAAGCTGAAAGGTTTTATACTTTGTATCAGTTTAACTGATCTTCTGAAAAGCTGTATGTGCTCTGTTATTTACACTCCCTGTGTTCTGTTAGGCTATACTAGATGTGATGGTCAACCTGCAGTTTACCCTGGTGGAAACTCTTTGGAAGACGTTTTGGAGGTTCAGCCAGAGTCAGGCTGGAGATGCCACACTGGCTGTGTGAGTGCTTAAGAATCGTTTCCTATTGTAGTAACAGTACCATTTTGTATAAAACGCAGGTAACAAAAACCCTGAGTGTGTGTGTTTGTGTGTGGCAGACATGATGAGTCAGAGAAGCGTCTCCCAAAGTCCTGCCTCGTTCTACTGTGCAAGTATGACCCAGTGCTGCGCTGGAGCCGTGACTGTGACAACAGCCTGTATCAGGGCCTGGTGGAGATCCTCATTCCTGATGTCCTCAGGCCCATCCCCAGTAAGGCTCTGTGAGAAATATGCTACTGTAGCAAAAGTGTCAAGTGCACTATAATTCAGAACATAATGTTCACATAACAAAATATCAGGTATGAATATTTTTTTTTAGATTGAAACTTTGTTATTTTACTTTACGCTCTTTAAAAATGTAATTGCTATTATATTATATTTGTCTATTTTAGTGTAAATACCTACACACAACTATCTATATAACTATTTGAAATGAACCTATGAGATAACAAATTTAATCTTTTCATCTTTAACATGGTTGAAATGTCTTGGACTGAGTGCTGCTGTGAAAACTTACTGGAGTCGTGTCTTGTTTCAGATTGAGTCAGGTGTTGAGTTTTACTTATTTGAACACTCCTATGACTAGGGAAGGTTCCTTACTTTGACCCAGTTGCACTGCTGCCAAAAAAAAAGTTTTCCACATCCCAGGTTTTATTCCTTTAAGAAAACCTTAATCACATTAGAACATTTGTGTATGCATATACAGCATGTGGCCAAATATGTGCTATGTTCTTAGTGAATATTGGATAACTTATTCTGAATTTGGCCTCAGTGTTCACAACTCTCATTTTCTTCCATGCCCAGGTGCCTTAACTCAAGCCATCCGAAACTTTGCCAAGAGCCTGGAGAGCTGGCTGACCAACGCCATGATGAACATCCCAGAGGAAATGGTCCGCATCAAGGTACACTCCCTCCTGCTGGTTTTAACAGCAATCATAGAAAAAGCTGTAGCTGTACTTTTGTTGAGACTGCCTGCAAGGTTAGAAATTGTTACCCTTAATATTTTTACACTGGTGCAAAACTAAAACCCATTTTTTGTTATATTTTTTTCCTAGTTATGACTATGTGAAAGTGAACTGGAACTCATTATTATTATTATTATGCTAGTAAATAAAAACACAATCCTAGTTGTTGCCAGCAATATTATACAGCTTTTGAGAAAAATGCAGGAGCCCTATTCTGAATTTCTTAAGGAAATAGTCTCATTTTGAAGATTTCTCACATTATAAATGAATAATTTTACCAGGATTGTTGATTGATAATGATATGTGCTTAAGCCTAGAAACAAAGTCATGTTTAGGGCTGTAGCAATTGTAATAATCGGGCTCCTTGTCCTTGTTGAGGCCAAAGCCATTTACAGATTGCTTCTGAGTGGCCCATAAAACCTGTAACTTAGGTTATTGGTAGAATTATTTGTATGTGTGCGTGCCTTTATGTAAGACGTATTTCCTTTCATCCTTTTCTGTTCTCTCTCAGGTAACATCAGCCAATGCATTTGCCCAGACGCTGCGTCGATACACGAGTCTGAATCACCTTGCCCAGGCAGCCCGCGCTGTCCTCCAGAACACGGCTCAAATCAACCAGATGCTCTCCGACCTGAACCGCGTTGACTTTGCTAACGTCCAGGTTTGTTTAGTCTCAGAATGCTGTTCAGTGGCACCTTGCATGTCACCTGACATTAATTTCAATGTTTTTGGTTGATCCCTCATTGGCTTTGGTGTTGTGCATATGCAATTATTTCTGCTGTTGCTTGTGGCTATTCAGAAGTGTTACTGAATCAGCCGTTATTGCAATTTCCCAACCACTTACTCATGCTTTTTCTCAGAAACTCAGTTTTTGTCCTTCCTCCACTGAGAGTAGAGAAACCCAGAAACTGACAGTAAATTAGTCTCTAGCTAACAGCATTTATCAAGACTCTAACCCGAGTTCCCTGTATAAAACCTTGTCTTTCCTAAACTTCTGCCTCTTACTGGTAGACAAATGCTTTTTTACTGACACATTGCCGTCAACCATTGGTAGGAGCAGGCCTCATGGGTGTGTCGGTGCGAAGACCGTGTTGTCCAGCGGCTAGAGCAGGACTTCAAGCTGACCCTGCAGCAGCAAAACTCCCTGGAGCAGTGGGCTGCATGGCTGGATGGCGTGGTCTCTCAGGTCCTGAAGCCCTATCAGCATAGCCCTGCCTTCCCAAAGGCCGCCAAACTCTTCCTGCTCAAGTGGTCCTTTTACAGGTGTGATGGAAAACAACATTGATATTTTTATTTATATTCTACTTTGTTGTCTTTGTTGTGGCTATGAAATATAGTTACATGTCTTTTGTAAACAGTAAAATTTCAGAAAACAGTAACCAAGAAAATGGGAGTGAATTTTGTACGGTATTTTTATAGTTACTGAGTCAAAAACTCCATGTCATGGTAGGTATCTACTCCTTGTTACCAGACACTAGCAATTACATTTTGAGCGTAGTTGGTAGCAAAAAATGTGGACTTGCCCAACACTGTTGCATCTCATAGCCATGTCCAGCTAAACAGTCTTTGGGATTATGTTTACGACAATACATACAGTATACCTTGTGAGAAAAATGCAACATGAGTCCTAATTTAACATCCTGTAACATGTGTCACTTTATGATATTAAAGAGCAGGCGGCAGAATTTTCTTCTTGACTAAGATAATGAATTGATGCTATAAATGTATAGTAGATTTACAGTTAAACTTGATTACTCTAATCCACTGTAGATTGACAGCTGTTTAGATCAGCACATCACACGGGAAACGGAAGTATCCATTTGTGGTTAAACAAGAAGTGATTAAGTTCCAGAACGTGCGTGGTCTGATGGGTTAATTCCCACCTCCGCTGCTCCTCAGTTCCATGGTGATCCGGGACCTGACCCTGAGGAGCGCAGCCAGTTTTGGTTCTTTTCACCTGATCCGCCTGCTGTACGATGAGTACATGTACTATCTGATCGAGCACAGAGTGGCCCAGGCCAAAGGAGAGACCCCCATTGCAGTCATGGGAGAGGTACCAACACACACAAACACTCGTGTATAACTGTAAACATAAGATGGACCTAGAGGACTAACACATTCCCTCTTTGACATTAGTTTGCCAGTTTAGGCCGGGGTCTAAACCAGCTAGATCCTGACAAAGGTAATCCCACTGTTTTACATCATCTCAGTCTGTCAGGTTTCAAACATTCTTGTCACTAACTCTTTTACCCCTGTGCATCTCAGAAGAGGAGGAGGAGGAAGAGGAGGAGAGCGACGAGGAAGGACAGGAGCTGTCCCTCCCCTCAGATGGAGCGGTGCTTGGAGAGGAGTCTCTGGAGCCGCCTGCCAAGCTGGCCAGAACAGACCAGCGGGTTCTCTTCACAACTGGATCAGCTGAAAACTAACCACATAGTGAAACTATCAAACATGGGTCGATGATATAGATCGTACACACACACACAGAGATGTACAAAGAACACTAAATTATACACTTCGAGAAGTGTACATAGATCTCGTGACTGTGCGCACACATTCGCTGCATCCTGTTAACTGTCCCACTTGTACTGTTGCACACTCAGTCAAAAACACACACACAATCAGTACTGCTGCTACTTGGATGCCACAACATCATGTTTTGAGGCCATTGATCCAACACCCACTCTTTACCACAGGATGTGATCTAAAAAAAAAAAAAAATGCGATAAGAAACAGCATTTTAACCTCAGTCGCTTTAATCTGTAAAGAGAAAACAAGAAAAACTAAATCTAGGTATGTGGTTTATTTCTTTTGGTGTGTCTCATTGAATCACAACCCGTAGCTTCGCTGTCTTCTTGCTTAGAAAGCTTCTGCTCACGTTAGATCCTCTGAAAGTGTCACTGCCATATCAAAGTGGTCTTGATAATACTGTGATGTGTGAGTGTATATGAATAAAGGTAACAGCAGGAGAGGGAATGCCAACAGTGAACGTTGAGGGCAAGCTGTGTAGACATTTGTGAAAGACAGCTTGCAGTTGGGATTTTTAGGTGGGTTTGTCCTGTTTCCTTGTGTGTGTGTGTGTGTGTGTGTGTGTGTGTGTGTGTGTGTGTGTGTGTGTGTGTGTGTGTGTGTGTGTGTGTGTGTGTGTGTGTGTGTGTGTGTGTGTGTGTGTGTGTGTGTGTGTGTGTAATTCTGTGTGAACATTGGGGTCACACTGCTCTGCTTTGACTGAACATGCCTCTCCATAATGGTGTGTGTGTGTATATAAGTGTGTGTCTGGTTTTGTGATTGTGAGACAAGTGTGGACTGTTTCTTCTGTAGATACTGTCTAAGGCATTCAGGTTTTGATTTGGGGGATGTGTCTAAACCTCCTGTTCGGTTTTATTCGCCTATAAAGAAACATCCTTGTGTTCTTGGAGTGCCTGAAACAGGAAACACATTATGTAAACATAAAGCTATGGCTGTGGCTTTGGGGCTCCCATTAGTTGCTGCAAAAAAAATCCTCTTTGATTGAACATCTGGTTCCACAATACAGGTACTGTGTCTGTACGAGTCATATTTTTACATTCAAACTGCTTCATTCTTGTCCAGTATGTTCCTTTGTGGCCTCATTTTCCATTCACATCATTTTTGCCTTATTTTTTCAATGTCCTTTTCCTTGTGTGCCAAACCTTTTTTGCTTTTATCCCAGATTTCATGTTTTTAGCACTCTTTTTTCCCCCCACGTTTTAAGGAGGACTGTGCCTGAGTAAGAACAGTGATATACTTATATTCTTCTGTATATTGATCCACTATTTTGAATTTTGTTGTCACTAAGTGAACCTCTTGTGCAGTGTATGGTGCTGTGTTGTCACACATTGTAGGCAACCTTTGTGTGCATTATTGATTTGTGATTGTACGTTCAGTTATCAATCCTGTATCATATCTTCTGACTTTCCACAAATAGGCTAAGGCCCTGCCTCTTTGCACATATTGACTATTGTCGTTTAAACTCTGACAGAGTTATCTGAATTGTTTTGCATTTACTTTGAAAACGTCATTGTGTTTTTAACAGTGGGGGATGCAGGTGTCGGATTTTGAGCACCGGTTTAAGGAATTTGGTGAGATCTGGTGACTCCTTCTGCACAGTCCTCCACTGATACTCATTTCCCCTCATCTCACTGCGTTTCCGCCCTCCTGCCAATGGCTTTGTTTTGCTTCGAACATCCATATTCTTGAACACTGTTCGTCACTATTTGGTTATTGTAGGCATTTTGGGATTTTCAAATAAAGCTGCAATGCTCATTTTCAACCGACATTGACAGCCTCAAACCAGCACATCATGTTACATGGGGTCTTAATGCCACCACAGCTGAGAGCATATCACTCAAGTCAGCATACAGAATGGCCATTGTTTACTCAGTAAGAAAAAAAATGTCTAGTCTTTTTTATAGTGCATTGTTTCTTATGGACAAAACAAAATGAGAAAAAAAAGATGTTCAGTGGCAGTGTTAAAAATGAATTTGGTCTGCTGTAAGTATGACTGTGCCTTTGGAGGTGGTAGAATGCAATTCAGATGTTTTTAATTTTAAAGATATAAATTAAAGAATTTTTAAAATTGCACTTGCATTCCCTCTTGTGCATTTATTTTCTTATAATTTAAGCAGCATTGTGCATTTTGAACAGCAAGCACAGACACTTGACTTCTGTGCATCCATGCTCAGAATCTTTGTGGTTAACAGATAACATACACTTGAGTCTGATAGTCACACCGACTTATTTCCTATTTTCATACACGCACACTTCTGACGTGATGTGCGATGTTGTTTTTCTTGTAACAGTAACCACAGACAAAAGTTCTGTCTACGGTTTCAAAGGTTTGAGATCACAGCAACAATATCTAAGCAACAATAAGGGTTCTGACAAGGTGTTTGGCTACCAGAAGACTCTGGGCTTCATCCTCTTACTATAGATGTACACCGATGGTGGCATCTAGTGGTTTTATATATATATATATAAAAAAACTGTGCTAGTGACAGAAGAGTGTTGTATTGTATATATACCCTGTAAAAGAATAAGACAATAAAATGTTCAACACACAGTGTAAAATGTTAGGCGTTTGCCCACTTTTAATTCAGAGTATTGCTGCTGGTGGTCATGTCTGAACAGTATCAACACAGCTGCCTTTCACAATACAAGATTTTTACCTGATGCATCCAACAGCTTCATATTGCTCAATATATTTGTAAATATATAATACCCCTTAAAATAGGACAAAATGGAAGACTGAATGTAATTGTTAGATATGAATATTGGCTGTGGGAAGACAAAATATCAATAAGGTTCTCGTTGCCATCCATAACAGTAAGGTATAAAAAATGTAATGCAATTACATGCAACTAAGAAAAGAAAAGAAAAGCATAGTTTGAATATAGCCTAGACCAAAAACTGGTCTCAACTTCTCTGCAGCAACAAATCTGTTACACCTTCACACTGTGACAAAAACACATGCAGTTCCTCAAGGTGAATCATCTCTTAAAAAAAAAAAAAAAAAATCACTTGAGTTTTCAAAGTTATGTAAACGTTCATATCAAGCCAAACATTTTTTTTTTTTTAAAAAAAAGGATCTTATCCTATTTTTGTCTGGCTAACAAGCATGTTTCTAGTCAGGTCAAAATATTTCATGTTTGAGAGGGCAAAATGTGCTTTCACAAACAACAGACAGAGGTACCACAAAACCAAACTGAAGCAAAGAGAAATGGCTTAAATAATGGCACCATAAACTGAATACTGCATCACCCGGTGAGCTTCACACTGATGGCCAAGCTCAGGCTGTTTATTGGAAGTCAAATGTGAATCTGGTGAAAGTGAAAAAAAAATCCTGCAACCTGTTTGCTCTTCGAAAAAGTTGTGCTTCTTGCCCAAACTTTACAGGGAAGAAGTCAAATTCATGTCATAGCCACCTCAATTAAACTCTTTAAACAGAAACTTGTGGACCTCTATGTGAATCTCAGGATGCAAAAACAGATTTTAAATCCATCTCCCTTTTTGGAGGATATTTTTAGTGTTTTATCTCTAATCTTTAGCAGCTATCAACAATTATATGCACCCAACATGCTGGAATTAACACTTTATAGTACAGAAGTATGTGAAAAAAATAAACATTTCAAATGTATGAAAGTTAAAAAAAAAATAAATAAAATACTGAGCAGCTTCAAATGAACTTTGAAAACAACAGCAGCCAATTCCTCTCCAACTCAGGAAATATAACACAACAAAATGAAGCTAAGTGCTTTAAAATGAGACTTAAGAAATATTACTTAAACAATTTAAGATATTAACTGGCACCTCAGGCTCCTTCACATAAAAGTAAGCACTTCAAAGTTTCCATGTTCAGAACCACGTATAAATAAAATACCAAAAATGTATATGAAGGCATTGGGATGCTGTGAAGGCATTCTCTGTCGTCGCCCTCCCCTCCACAGCAAAGAAACCGAAAGCTTCAGTTTACATTTTTATATGTACAGTATATTCAAAAAAAATCTCCAGAAAATTCTGGCTTTAAGTTCAGGGTGGTCTTGTGTCAAATCTTCCCAAATCTCTCTGGACCTTCTCCCATGAACGCTCACTGCATCTAAAATAGAAACCAATGAAAATAAGCACATGTTACTGTGAAAATAAACTATTACTTTCAAAATGATAAAATGGAGATCTCTTTGTAGCCTCTGTACCCACCTGTCGTTGTTGGGGAGTCACTGGAGGGCCGGTGGCCTGTCCTGTCTGTCCGTAGTAGGCAGCCTGCTGCCTGTAGTACTGCGCCCAGGCCGCGCTATAGTCCAGCTGCCCCCCCGTTGTGGATGCTGCTCCTGCTGCTGCTCCAGGGGCCGGGGCCGCCGTCCCAGGGACAGAGCCCCCTGGCTGAGCTGGAGGTGATGGACAAAACAGACACGACCCAGCTCACTGTTACTGTCACGTTAAGACTGGGAACAGTTCACTCGAGGAAAGACGTGTCGGAAATACATACATGATACTTGTACCTGGACTGATGATAACGTTCAAGTGACAAAATGCAGTAAACAGAAGCTGACAGACTGTAGCATAAAGTAGATGGACTGAGCTCTGACTAAGCTGCCGATGAACATGATTCATTCACGATGCAACACACAGTTTAAATGGAAAAGCTACTCACAGGAACAACATTTCAAATCACTAAATACACAGATACATTTAAAAGTTCTTATACTGCATACAATGAATCCTTTTTTTTCTTTTCTGCACGAGAGACTAAAGCTGCAACAAATGAATATTTTAATCGATTAACCTGACTTTTTTCATGATTAATTGTAAAAAAAATAATGAAAAATGCTCATCCCATTTTTCAGAACCCAAACTGACGTCTAAAAATTGATTCTTTACTCTAACTAACAGTTCAAAACACAAAGACTCATTTCCTGCCAGAAATGACAAAGATAAGAAGCAAATCCTGTCATTTATGAAGCTCAAACCAATCAACGTTTAATAATTTTGCTCGTGATTAGTCTGAGATGATTATTCAATTATCAAAATTGTCACATCACATCACATCATAATTTGTTGATTTATTTTCTCTAAATCGACAAATCAAGGAATTGCAGTTAATTAAACCCAATAAATGTGTCATATTAAAAGTTCATTCATCAAATTTTAAAAAATGAATTTCGAATAACAAGTATCTTCAGTATCAAGGACCAGGGACCTGTCCATTTTAGAAGGGCTCATTCTCCACATAAACTAATGACAACATAATAACAATTAAATTAAATTAAATTGAGTTTCTGTCCCTAAATCCTAGACAGTGGAGCCTTAATGAATGAGCAGAAACCAAGAATCAATTACTAAAATGTATGCATTAAAATTAAAAAAGTAATTGATCAAATGAATGATGAATAAACACAAATTTTTTCAGCTCAAGTAAGCAGAAAACAATAGAAATTGGACACTTTGATAGTCTCACCCATCTTCTTGTAGTACTCCTCCCAGGCCTTGGAGTAGTCCGGCTGGCTCCCCGGTGTCTGTGTGGCCTGGCTCTGGTCCCCTGGCGTTTGGGCACCTCCGGCTGGGTTAGTGGGGTACTGGGCCGGCACAGCCCCCGGCGGCTGCTGGTAGTACTGAGCATAGTATGCCGCCCAGGCCGCACTGGGGTCATTCGCCTCTGCCTTGCCTAGAAAAGATGCAGGGTGGAGGGGGTGAGGTCCTCAAAGGGTGAGGGTGAGCCCCTGCTACTGGCCTGGAGACCGGGCTTGGAGACCAGGGGGGGAAACAGAGATAGGGTTAGCCAGAGCTGCATCTGTGTGAAGACATGCATCTCATCACAACAATTCCATCCTGCCGACCTTCCCAGATTTACTAAATATCACTCATCTGAAATAACTGGGAGGGTTGAGAGCAAAACATACAGTGACAGATGAAAGTACTGCAGCAGTAGGTTGATATGTTAATAAAGAGAGGAAGCGTGTTAATATGAGCATAAAAAACCAGATCTGTGGCAGTGAGGTCAAGGTGACTCACTGGGGTCATGAGGTGCCGGAGGCTGCCACTGCTGGTAGGTGTTGTTCCAGGCCTGAGGGGTGTACTGGTGAGAGCCTGGAGGGCCACCACTGAGGAGGAAAAAAGTGATTTATGAAGACTTCTTCAGACCCTCACTCTGAAAATCAATAATAAAATGCTTAAACACAAACATTATTTGTTGCTACTCACTGTGGTGGTCCAGGATTGTATGGGTTAGGGTTGTAGGGAGTCATTGGACCAGCAGGACCCGGCCCACCCGAGCCTGGGCCCACTGGACACAAGGGACCCTAGAACAAATAAAATAATCAATCAAACTAGAAAGAATGCACTCAGAGAGTGCAAACCTCTGCCAACGCAGCTAAATTCCCTACAACATAAGCTCCCGAGCAATAAATGCTTAACTTCTAAGGTCATCTTTCTTTCCTCTGAGGTTATATTTCAGCTTTCTCACAGACTTTGGTATTAGTCTTTGTTTTGGGCATTCTTAGACGCAAATTTTAGGTCAAGGTCATTTGGTGAAAAAAAAAATGCCGACGCCAACAGATGGTTGAAGCATGAACTGCAGAGCCAGCTGGTTCTGGCTATGCGAGTACCTGTTAGTAAAAAAATGATACTAGTTAGACTTCTCTAAGTCAATTCCTTCTGGAGATCCGTCCAAAAAACGTGTTTCAGTGTCTTTCAGTGACCTTGACCATTGAACATTTGGCCATTATAGTCCTAAAGTTAATCATCTGTATCCGGTACTGCCAGCTACAAAATGAAACCAGGACATCCTATTTCAATTCTATTTCAATTCTATTTCAATTTAATTCTTGACAACATCTAACCAGCTGTAGGTTTGGGTGAGACGTGCCTTTGATGAAAATTACATCAAAATTGGTCATGTAGTTTTTGTTTAATCCAGCTATCCGACAGACAATCAGACCAACTTCATTGGCAGAGGCAGTGAATGTAAAGAAAGAAAAGCATCACATTTTCACGTCTGAAAGAGTAAATATTTCCTATTTTTGATTTTTAAAAATTGGTAATTTTCTCCTGACCAACTACTGTAAATGCAGCTTCAGCTCGGTCAACCCACTGTAGGGCACCTGCACAATTTAGTGTATTTAAAAAATTAAAATCTATTCCACATCAAGATATTTATTGAAAATGAACTGGAGACATGATTTTGTTTTTACCACATGCAACTAAAAACAAGCATAATGGGTACCTCAATCTTCTCCTCAATGAGCTGCTTGGCATGATCGATCTGCTGTGGTGATCCGCGGATGATGAACAGCTTGAAGTTGGGGTCTCCATTGGGGGGAGGCTGTCGCGAGATTTCCACAAAAGCGCCGGTCTGCTGGTTGATGGACTTAACGTTCTCTCCTCCCCGGCCAATCACGAGCCCACACTTGACGGCAGGAATAGAGAACGTCATTTCCCCGCCAGGGGTCCCCCAACTACCTTGTCCCCCACCTCGGCCCCTGTTGCCTGCAGGCATGCCAGGAGGACCAGGAGGACCCTGGGGATGGCGGAGAGGAAGTCTCAGGACTGCCGCACAATACATCTCATACGGGTACATGTTTATATTGAATGAGAAGAGTTAACTCCTTATATTTCCAGGTATACTAGTATGGAGGTCAATCTGGGCCAAAAGTTTCACTAATTTGAAAAAATAAATTGTGATTGAAAAACAAAACTTTTACACTGTATATTCAGTTTTTTATTTGAACTTCAAAAAAAGACTAAATGTATTCCAACTAAAAATAAGTCAATGAACATTTTTTTATTTAAATAAAATTTTAATATGTGATTTTTTTTAAAATAAACTTTTGATTTTCATTTTTGCTTTTTAAAATATATTTTTATAATTGTCTTTTTTTTTTAGTTTCAGATTTTATAATTTCACATTCAAATCTTATTTTGTCACACTCAAATCTCTTTATTTTGGCCTCAGTTTTCCTTTTCCCTTTCGGATCATGCTTTTTTTTTTTTTCCAGGTTGAGACTTTTGGCCCTTTTCTGGCGTGGGGTCCTGTTGTCACCTAGGAGGGGCCAGGAATCACGAATGACAGCAAAGCACCAAGCTACATCACAAAACATAGATACTTTGACAGCAAGTATGACTGAACACCTTTTAAGCAGTGTATGCTTAAAAATAATGAGAAACTGACACTGACAAAGTTACATTTAGTGTGCTGTTTTGGACCACACTGAGCCACAGCCTCTGTGTAAGAGCAGTAAAATATGACCAATTGTAGTTCAACAACCGGATGCACGGTACCATGAATGCAGCTTAGCATCCATGGCTTGCAATGGTATGTAAACTTTACTGGGAGAGTCTCTTAGTGATAACGCGCACATAAGACATGCTGTTTTTAAAGTGGACATGAAATGAAAATGATCAATCATAGAAATGATAATCAAGGGTGAATTTTGTAACACGGGGAGCAACATAAAGACGTTTTCGCCTGGGGAATTTCCCAATGTTAAGCAAAGGGTGAGCTGTTGCCCAATGCTTAACTCTGGCAAACTCCTCCGCCAAAGACAAAGACGAATTTTGGTCTCTGTTACAAAAATCACCTTTCAGACTCTCCCGGTAAAGCAGACACCGTCGCGAGCTGTGCTCGGTGTGGTCTAAAACAGCACACTAAATATAACTTTGTCCCTAGTGTCAGGTTCTCACACGGCCTATGCTGCTTAAAATGTGTTCAGTCGTACTTGTTGTCAACGCACCTACTTTTCCTGAAGCAGCTCTTTGCTTTGCTGTCATTCGTGATTCCGGGGCTCCCCTCCCTGGTGACGACACCTTCCCCATATATGAAAGTATATTTTCTAAAAAAAGAAAAAAAAATATTCAAATTGAAATCAAAATTTGGGCTATATTGAAAAAAAGTGTTTATTCACTTATTTTTAGTTTTGTCATTTTTTGAAGTTCAAAATACAAAGTACAATTTAAAAATGTTTTTCAATCACAATTTTTTTTTTTTTTTTTTTTTTTAAATTAAATTTTGGCCCTGATTTAGCTCCATATGCTAGTCAGTGGTTTGTTGTGGATTGTGTAAGAGTGTGCCACTATGCATGCAGTTTCCTACCCCCTGTCCCTCATCCCTGACTCTGATGCTCTGAAGCAGGTCACTGATGATCTGGGCAGCGTGTTCGCAGCGCTCAGGGGGACCACTGATGTGGGCAATTTTATCAGGACTGGTCCCATCATCTGCAACAAGGATTTGAATCTGCATTTTGCAACATTTAATATTAATCTTGCATTACTAATGCTAAAGGCTCTCTCATTTGCAACCTGGATGTACTGTTCATGCGCAGCACTACATAAGCAGATGTGGAAAATGCATTAAACCAAAGTGATCAAGGCTCCTACCTTGTTTGAACTGTATCCTGACTCCTGCATCATTCTGGATTTTTTTGATCATCTCTCCACTGCGACCAATGACCACCCCGACTGAGTGCCGTGGTACCGGGATCTGAGTGGATAACATTTGCAACGTTTGTAAATTTGGATACGGCTCGAAGGCCGTTGATGCCTCATCTAATAAACTCACATCCATGCCTCCCCCTCCTCCCATGTGGGAGCCAAAATCGTTCCTTTCGCTAAAGCCACCATGTCCTCGCTCCCTTAGAATCTCCTGCACCATCTCCTGTGCTTGCTGAAAAGGACAATGTGTTTTTTTCAGTCCACTGCTGGGCAACTCAGCGCCATGCATTCTTCTTGAACACCGTGAGATGATTTCAGAAACCTACCTGCACTTTGTAGGGGTCGCCAATAATGCGCAGGGGCTTGTCCACATTGGGTCCCTGAGAGGCATCCTGGATCAGGATCATCTTCACCCCTGCACGCTCCTGGAACATCATATAAGGTTTGCTGCTATGAAAAACATTCGGCACTCTATACTGAGGCCTATATTAAGGAGTAAAGAAGTTCCATTACAAATATATTGGCTGGTAAACACAGTTTTTGTCATAATCCCTCAAAAGAGGTTATCAAACGTTTGTACCAAAGTCATACAATGGAGGCAAAATATTCTAATATTTTACAGATGACAATGAACTTTTACTAACTTCAATTTCATCATTAAATAATTACAAACCCCAAGCATCTTTTTTTGTATTGCATTCTTTAAAACCATTTTTTTTTAATATATCTGTCAATATATTTGTGGTAGGCTGTGATCGGCCACCTCATATCAGTCAAGCCTTAAAGGCCTTAAAATAAAAAATCCACCTGGATGACGTAACAGCAACAGCAGAGCTATGTACCTGCAGCTGTTTGATGGTCTCTCCTCCCTTGCCAATGACCAGGCCAGCCTTGCCAGCTGGGATCATTATTTCGTGCACCGTGCCATTCTGTCCGTTCGTTGACTCGTGATAAGAAGAAGGAGGTGTGCCCTGCCCTCGTGACACTATCTCATCCAGCAGCATCTTGGCTTTCCTTACAAACACATAACATCAAGCTGATATCATGGTAGAAGACAATGAACTAGTATCATATCACTTGGTTTTAATAAAATTAAGGATGAAATATCATTTAAAAAATATCTGAGTACTAGGTGGAAGTACGCATGTCAATGTACTGTATGTCTTCATAACTTAGAATTTCTGATGATTCCACAAATAACAGCAATGAGCGTATGAGGTCTGGAACTTACTGTATGGAGTCAGGGGAACCTGTGAGAGAGACACGCCTCTCTGGAAGGCTTCCGCTGTCTGGAAAAACACAGTTTGGCTCAGTTTAAAACCAAAAGCATTGTACAAGCTGCGGATAATCGTTCAGGCTAAGTCCAAAGACATGCAGACGTTACCTGGAGCTATCTGAACCTTGCAACCGGAGTCCTGTTGAATCTTACTGATCTGTTCACCTCCACGGCCAATAACTAGAGACAAAGAGACAGCAAAACCAAATGTTGTTGACATGGCACGCTCCCAATAATGCTGTCAACTTTGTGCCTTATGTCACAGACACAGAGTGGCATCAATATGTGCTAAATCTGCTGCAGCTTACGTTCATTTTCAATATTAGTCACTTGATCTATAAGATATTGTGAAACTTCCTGTCACATCGCTCAAAGTGACATTTTCATTTTCACTGACTTCCTTTGTCCAACCAACAATCCAAAACCCAAACAATATTCAGTTATTTAGGGGTGGGTCAAATTTTGTACTACAATTGAATCAATATATTTTTAAATATGTTTTATAGTCGCACGGACAGCAATGACGCAATGTCATATCCGTTTCTGGAAAAAACAGCCAAGATCCGCTGAGGTGTTGTGGAGAGCAGCACAAAGCAGAAAATGGCAGGCAATCCCAGACCACCGACGATGAGAGTGTAATTTATATCACATTTTTCAGAGCAGCTGTAATAGATGTCAAAGACTGACATGTGATGACATTTGATGAGCATTGTTGTGAAAGAAGACTCATCATATATTGTTTCTAGAAAAGAAAATAAACCAATATAATCGAATCACAATATAAATTGAATTGGGACCAAAGTATCATGATAGAATCAAATCAGGAATAAAGCATTTTGTCCCAGTCCTATCAATTAAATTCATAAAGGACAAAGAGAGGCAGCATTTAAGCATTTACAAAAGCTGGAACCCGAGCAAACGTTTTGACATTTTCCTTTAAATATGAAAAGACTGCACTCACTGAGTCCCACCATGCTGTCCGGTACGCTGTACTCCTCTGAGGCGGAGGCAGGCCTGACCCCCGTCAGGGAGCGAGCATGACGAGTAAACAAAGACGGGCAACAAGTCAGGCAACAGAAGACTTTCTACTTGTATTTTAGCTATAGTCTCATATGTACACAAAGACACAATACTTCTTCATTTTACACAATCCACTGAAAGCCACGAGAGCTCACCTTTGTTGTGCCAGAGCAGCCAGCTGTGCACTTATAGCTGAAATGGGACAACAGAGTGAGGGGTTTTGGATTACTGACGGACTGTGGGATGCAAATAAATCTGCTGAAACAGGAACACTGTACAACGAGAAGTCCATATCAAATACGGTCAGCTTTTTTTCATTTTTAACGTCACAAATCAAAAAGTAAACGGAGTATAAATGAGCAGGATGAACTCACACAGTGCTTTGGCTGAATCCAAGTCACTCTGCGCAGCCATCTTCTTGCTCTCCGGTTCATCTGCCAGGTGAGAAAATGACATACTCGCAATGATGGGGCACGTATGGGGTACCTGTGAGGACTGAATACCTTCAGCAATGCAGAGACGGATAGCATTTACATTTGGCATTTATTCAGCAGCTGCTCTTCTCCCAACTCTCATCCCGATGAGGTCGGATCCCAGCCACAGCAGATCAAGGTCACATACCTGCATCCTCCAGCTGTCGTTTCTGTGCAGCGAATGGAAAGGCATCGGACGCAGCGTTGTTGCTGTTGTTCAGGGGAGGTCCAGCATCGCCCCCGATCTTGGCTGCAATCTGAAACGTATGAAAAACCGATACTGTGCTCCTCCTCATCTCACATCAGCAATATTTACTTCGCCCCTTTGTAACGCGCTGATGTTGTATTCACTGCACATTCAAGTTAACGTTACAGTTCTTTCTTTTACAATCAATTCTCATTTTGTTGTGTTAAACGATACCGAAATGCTGTTTAGTCTGTTTCTTCAGCCTCATTTTTGTTTGTGAGAAGTGGCTGCTTAAACACTGCATTTTGATGTTAGTAAATGACTGTTCTACCTGGGAGATCCACTGTAATAAATCTACCAAAAAAATGAATTTTCTGAACGTTCCAGCAGTGACGTGGTGAAACGACTTGAATTGTGCAATTGTGAACATCCCCTGAACGGTAACTTCATGGGCAATCAGGGACGAGCCGAGCTGTGTCAACCCTGATAGCCACCAGGCTAGCAGGGAAGCTAGCCCTCCGTCCAGTCCGCCTCCCTTCCCTCACCTGCCGGGCCCGCTGCACCGCGTCCGCAAAGGCGTCTCTTTTCACGCCCCCTGCTCCGTTCCCGAGGACCTCCTGTCCGTCCAGAGGCCCCCCGGATCCGGCCAGCGGACCGGCATTGTACTCCGACATGTTGACCCGAAGACAGGCAAAAAGATCCGTGATCCGACCTGCGCAAGTCGGGGCAAGGAGAAACGACGGCGGCCCGGGAGGGTTTACCCACCTTTTTATAATAATAACAATAATAATGAGGAGGATGATAAGAATAAGAGTAGTAACAAAAATACTCATATAAATATACCCACTTGAATTAAGCAATTTAGAGAGAGTGTTAAATATATAAACCCAGAGGTATGTGTAATCTACTGATGTGTTGCAGTTGTAGTCTGTTGATCCATAAATCGTTTTAGTCCATGGATCAAGATGAGGCTGGGCCATCCAGACTAGGAACCAAGTAACGTGATCTCCCGTCCTCTGAGGAAAAACGGCCCAATGTGATCCTGATCTACAATCCTGAGCCACATGAAGACCTCTCCACCAGCCAGCAGGAAGCTAAAACAGAAGAAATAGGATATAATTTCCACGTTCCAGTCAGTACTCAACCATCAGCTTTCTGGGTCAGCTGGAGAGTCTTTAGTAGAGCCTGATAGTAGAGAATTACAATAGTCCATCCTAGAGGTAACAAATGTGTGGACTAATTTTTCTGCGTCTCTATGAGCAAGGAAGTGTCTGATTTTTGTATTATTATAAACATGAAAAGGGGCAGATCTTGAAATTTGCTGCGTATGAGAGTCAAAGGATGGATCCTGATCAAAGATAACTCCCAGATTTAGAACAATAGTGCTGTAGGCCAACATTACTAAATCATTTGAGAAGGTATTTGTGAGATATTTAAGACCCAGCATTATAACCTCAGTTTTAGCTGAATTTGGCATTCAAAATTGCATGTGGTCCAGGTTTTAATGTCTTTAATAAAAGCATGAAGTTTACTTCATCTATTTGTTTCGGCTGGTTCTAAGAATAAATATAATTGGGTGTCATTTGCATAGCAGTGAAAATTGATAGAGTGGTTTCTGAGAATATTAACTTAAGGAAACATAGATAAGATGAATAGAATTGGTCTGAGTGCAGATCCTTGTGGAACTCCATAACTAACCGTGGTGTACATAGGTGGCGTTTCACTGACATGTACAAACTGATATCTGTCTGATAAATGTAATTTAAACCAGCTTAATGCAGTTCCTTTAACACCATTAAGTTTTCCTCTCTTTGTATAATGGTCTGACGGTCGATGGTGTCAAAAACAGCAGTAAGATCTAACAGAACAAGTACAGATATAAGTCCATCGTCCAATGTAAGTAATTTTGACCCATGCTGTTTCTGTGCTATGATGCATTCCAAAACCTGGAGGACTTCAAATAAACTATTGTCATGCCGAAAGTCACATAACTGACTAGCTACCACTTTCTCAAGATACTTGGAGAGAAATGGAAGGTTATAAATCAGTCTATAGTTTTCCAGCTCCTCGGGGTCAAGAGTAGGCTTTTTTAAGAAGAGGTTTGATTAAAGCGACTTTGAAGGCCTGTGTTACATAGCCTGTTAGCAGAGATAGATTAATCTTATCTAGAAGAGAAGAACTCATATGGGGTAGTATTTCCTCAAGCAGTTTAGTTGGGATGGGATCTAAAAGACAAATTGCTGGTCTAGATGAAATAATAATTTCGTCTAGACCAGCTCCATCTAGCTGAAGGTCAATTGAAGTAAAGCAGTCCAGGTAAATATCTGGTACACTGCTGAGAAGAAACCTGTGATTATTCTTATTGTGCTCTATCAATGTTGAGAAATAGGCTGTTCTAGCTTTGCGGAGGACCTTCTGGTACATTTTAAGGCTATCTTGCCAAACTAAGAGTGGTATGGCAAGGATGAGTACGATTGAAGTAGTGAGTAGGCTTATGTACAAACTGACAGAAGGCAGCTGAGTTTAACAGTGAAATAAATACACGGCCAAGGCTATCACATCAATAACCAAATAAATATTAAAATCACCTACAATAATTACTTTGATTGTCTTAAGAACTAAAGTTGACAAAGACTCAGATAAAATTCAGATAAAAATTCAGTATAGACCAGGTAGGCATTACATTATAACAAACGAAATTGGCTGTACTTTTTTCCAGATTGTGTGAGAAAGACTAATAATAAGGCTTTTTTAATGCATCATAGTTTAGTTTAGGTTTAGGACAAATTAATAGACCTGTATCAGAAGTAGCTGTGACTCCACATCCTCGGTTGGCATTCCTAAGGAATGTGAGTATTAATATGACTGGGAGGAGTGGATACATTTAGGCTAACGTTATCATTAAAAATTTTCACTAATTTCACTGAGCTGAGTTTTTCATTTCACTGGCATTTCTGTAATTCCGACATAGATTCTGTCCAACTGAAACCCACTAGAGGCAACTTAAATGCAGTAAAATTGGTCACACTTCCTGCCTCATGCTATCACTATTGCTTGTAAAAAAAAAAAAAAAAAATTTTAATTAATAATAAGATAATAAAATGATTCAATTTTTGCACTCCTCATACTTTTAATCGCGGTTAATGTATATTTATATCAACAAATATTATCCCACTTGAAAAGTCTAAGTGTTTAATACATGATGACAAACTAAAATCAATGAATGTGAACCAAACTGTGATCTGGTGCGGCCAGAAGAGGCAGCTGTCACGTTTACCTCTGCATGAAACGCGACACCGGACGCCGTTTTTGTTTTGGGCGATGACGCCAGCCGATGACGACATACTTTTCTCGCGTGTGATTGGTGGAAGTCGGTCATGCCAAAGGTCGCGTATATTTGGCGCTCTTCATTAACTCCCGGACTGGCGGGCTTTTGAAAGCGTAGTACTCCCCAGGAAACATGTATTCAGAATTAGTATTCAGGAAAATAAGGAAAATACTCACATGACGGACTTCCACACTCTCTCATGATGCCGTGGCTGTTATGTGGAGGATGTCTGGACCACTTTTGGGGTCTGTGAGACACGGAGTCGCGTCGCGAATATCTTCTATCGGCTAGCTAGCTTGTTGTTTTCCATTGAAGTGTCTGTCAACAGATAGCAGTCCGCCTCACACAATGAGCTGTAAGTTACCTCTGTTGCTCCTTCACGTACACACGGGGAGGTGAAGAAAAGACAAGAAGACGGTCTGTGAAGTTAGACTAGGTTAATGGTTCAGCTCATCGGTGAGTGTTCATTCACCTCGACCTTTGCTTTTTTGTTAGCCTCTATGTACTATCAGACTCAAACAGTAGGAGAACTGCTCGGCGCCATGTCGCACACAAAGTTAAGTTTTATGTTTTTGTTGTTTTTTTTTTCCCTACTGAACCAGATTCCTGACGGGAATTGTGCTGTATGCGAGTATTTTTTCCTCTAGCAGAAGTATGAAGTTCTGTCAGCAGTGTCGGATACACTGAAGGTTGATTTTGAGGTTAATGTCTTTTTTGGTCCATTTTTTTTAAGTTTAAAACATTCAGGGGCTAGTTTGTCTAAAAAAAAAAAATAATATTTCTACTCTGCTAAAAACGCAAGTTGTTTGTTTAGTTCTAACCAGGCGTTTTGCTAGGTATGGTATGTTATGGAATTTATGCTTTAATTAAATTATTCCAAAAAATAGGAACGAGGAAAATAGGATTTATCCAGGGATTAGACCACTGAACCACAATTCATTTACGTTCTCGACTTCTGTGTGTATTACAGTGTTTGCTTTTGCTTTAGGTCTCTTCAAATGATGGCTGGCGTTGTGGCTATGGCATCTGTCATTGAGGACTTTGACACTCAGGTACTTCTGTGATGTTTGTAGCATGCAGTCACTGTTGCACTAGGTTGTGCATTCTCCTATTTTCTCAACTTTGTCACTCCTTTCGCAGCCATGCAAGAAATCTCGCAAAGATGAAGGCAGCCCTGTTGTCAAGACAATCACAAACTATTTCTCTCCTGTGCCGAAGCCTCTAGAGAAACCCTTTTCTCCTCCTCGT
This sequence comes from Mola mola, assembly GCA_001698575.1. NCBI lineage: Eukaryota > Metazoa > Chordata > Actinopteri > Tetraodontiformes > Molidae > Mola > Mola mola. The sequence goes on from KV751340.1 coordinate 815,914, forward strand.
GCCAACAACATTATGGACTATTTTACCCGGAAGGCCCCGACCAAGTCTAGCTCTCCAGAGCAGCTGACATATGTCTGTCAGAAATCTCAACTTGATGAAACAAGAAGTAGCTCAGAGGCAGCTGTGAAACCTCAGAAAAGGAGCAGAAAGCTCAGCAGAGCTGCCAGGAAACTTGTGGAAGCTGAAACTGTCAGCTCCATAAAGGAGGACTGCTGTCTGATTGTAGAGAAACAACCTGATAACAGAGAATCAACAGCAGAACTAGACGGGAGCTGTGGTGTTCCTAGCAGTGATGCAACAGCCCTGTCAGTCCAGTTTATCCCCGAAGCTTGTATCAAGGGGGAAAAACTAGAAAGCAGTGCCACTGACACTATCATTGAAACAGATGAGCATCATGAATTAAGTGTTACTGAGTTATCTCCAGTTGTACCCTCAAAGGATAAAGCAAAACGGGTCAAAACCTTTGCACGAAATTCACAGAAGAACCAGCTACAAGAGGCAAACCACTCAGAGCCAGAAGAAAAGGAAACTGAGAAGTCCTTGTGCGATGTTAGTATGGAAGTAAATGTGGATGAAGCCTCCCAGTTAAACAGCAGCACAGTTACAATCTCCTTTGAGGAATTTGTACGAAGTCAGAGCATGGATATGGATGATGACACTGACCAGTTAAACATCCCTAAAACTGAAGAAAATGTAGGTTTTGGGGAGCCAGCTCTCCTCCATGTCTCGCCCCGAACGGTCACCATCCAGGCTGAAGTGCATGTGGTCTCACCCAAACAGGAAGCTGTGGCGACTGGAAAGTTAGCTTCTATCTTCAACAGGCGAAAAGGGACTTTGAGCCCTTCAGAGCCAGTGACACCTGCTAACATTGAAGGACACCAACTTGGTTCTACCTCTCTGACTGTCAAGCGGAAATCCAATGTGGTTCTTGAGGAAGATCTGGAACTGGTTGTGCTCGAGAGCGAATCCACACACAAGTGCAGTGAGGTGGAGAGAAAGCAGTTCATGGCTGCCTTCAAACAGGCCAGTTTGGAGGGTTCCAAAATCAAGCCTGGTAAGAGTCAGGGCAAGCAGAAGCAACCTGGGGAGAAGGTTTTGGATGACACAGATAAAGTCACTGAAGAGGAGGGTATAACTCCACCTTCTGTTGAGCACGTACCTACTGCGTCTCAGGGTGACATGGTTGCTAAAAAGACACCAGCTAGAAAAGGCAGAAAGAATGGTAAAGAGACAACAGAGGTGGCCCCCACCCTATCTGCTGCTTCTTCTATGGAATACATGGCGGCCACGACAGTTGTGGTTGATGATACAATAGACGAGCCTCCAATGACCTCAACTCCCTCCATCCCAGCAGTTCGGAGGTCAAGAAGGGAGGCTGTAGTCAAGCAAACACCGAAGGCCACATCAGCAGCTACTGTCAGAAAAACCAGGAAACACAGTGAGTCGAAGGACGTAGCTGCTGCCCTACCTAGCCCTGCAGAGATACGCAAGTCCAAACGTGGAGTCTACGTAGCAGAGATGGTGTGTCCTCCTGACACCCAACAAAGTCCAATCAGGTGACACATAAAGCAGCATTTTGGATTTATTTATCTCTTGGTTAGTTTATTGTCTATAGTAGTCTTGTAATAAAGCCAACCTTTGTGAAGATGAAAATATTTGGTTTTTGTATTTAGATTCATCTGTCTGCTAGTTTTGGATGATGCATTTTATGGAGTTTTTGAATTGTGTTGTAATAAATAGAAATGAGTTTCTAATCTTTAGCCTAATTCATTGATATAGTAAATAAATAAAAAACACCAGTTATTGACACAATGTAGTAAAGTTCAAAAGCAACACAAACTTAACCACTATTGAGTCAAAATCTCACTAAATGACTTTCACAGTAAACAGAATTTTATAACCTCCAAGAAGATATTTTAATTGCAACTGAGTATGTACTGTTTGTGTATATTTTGTATATACAGTATGTACTCACACTGACAGATATATACTATTCTTTACTGTATTTTACTTATGTTCTTCATGTTCTAATTTCAATTTTTTTGTTTTTAATAAGGATGAAATTTATTAGAGTCAATAAAAATGTTCCTGCGACCAAGGTAGAGAGTGGATGTGGTGCATACACGTCTTTGGCTAACAAGGTAATTATAGTAGTTTTTTCCCCCCTTCCTTTCCTTCCTGACTTTACAAGGATGACCATATGTAAACATTGTCATAATATTTGGCTGAGGATAACAAATGCGCTTCATTTTTTTTCAGACATCAAATGACTCTAAAAAAAGGAAGCAGGCAAAGAAGCTGGTCCAGAAAGCCAGAGTAATTCAGCAGGGTAAAAAGGCAGCAGTTGAGAAGAAGACCACCTTAAGGCGTTCCACACGCACTCAGGCCTCTTCTAAGAGCTACTGTGAGGATGAGGTATAGTTATTAATCCCAATTTTGAAAACATGAAACAGTATGGTTGAAGGGCCATTATGCTGATGCAATGAACTGGGGAGAGGAGTGAGTACTTCTTTTTAAAATCATTAACAAGTATACTTTTAGTGCTTTTTTGTACAACAAAAATGTTCATCTTCATTCCTAATTAATTGTGTATTCTCTTTTCCCTCACTATTTGGTTTGTTTTGTCAGGATTCTGTTATATGCCTGGAGGAAGCCCAGACAGCCACTCCTAAGACGGCACCAGAAAAGAGTAAAACCCAGAAGTCTTTACGCAGTTTGAATGACGTTCTAGGAAAGGCCTTGACCAAACCTGTCCCAGGTAGTCTTTCTCGCTCTATTTTGTGCTCAGCATTTTGTAGACATCTCTCAGGGTGCTGTGACGTCTCTCTCACAGGCTCCAAAGGTGCCTCTGTGGGCCAAGAAAAAAGTGTGCGGAAGGTGTCAGCCGTGATTTCCATCTTTGACGAGAGCAGCCGCGAGGGCTCTGAAACCTCTCAGGATGATGAGCCGTTCAGGGCACGCAGAGAGTTCTTGAAGAGCGGCCTACCTGAGTCCTTCAGGAAACAGATGGCAAAGACCGCAGCCACCAAGGAGGCCTACTCTCGCTCCTGTTCCTTCTTCCAACCAGTGATACACGTGAAGCAACCACCATCAGGTAGGCTGTCACCTTCATTTGATAGTCATGGAGAAAAACACATTTTCTCAAGTATTGTTCAAGAGTACAGTTATGAAGTATTTGTATTACGATACATCTATTTATGTTACCCTGCTGAATCAATTAGATATATCAAAATAAAAGGCGACCATACCATGATAGCTTTTGAAAGGCGCCTTTAAATAAAATGTATTATTATAAAAGCAACAAATACATTTTGATGTGTTTTAACAGATTAACTTAAAACTCTAACTGATCCCAGAGAGTATTTAAGCTACTCAGCAGTTTTCAAAGGAATAAAATTAGTCCTATGGTTACCGGCTATACATTTACGTGACATACTCATGCACGAATACACATTATTCTGAACAGACATTGTAGATAATGATAATTTCCTGAGCAATCTTTTTGTTTTTACGACTATTGTATACACAAACGAACACAAACATATATAAAATGGTACCGATAGATTAACAACAGTTAAAAGGTAGGGAGGTGTATTGTAATTAAGTGCAATTTATATTCATGTAATCATGTATTGTAGATATGGAATAAAAATGTTGCCCAACTCTTGCACTGTAGAGGACCACTCGGATGTCTCAATGTTGTCCCATATAACCCATATAATGGTGTTTCCATTATATGGGTTAAATCTGTTCTCCCCATCATATAAAATGTAAAATTTAGGAAGGGACCCCAAATATCATAAAATGACTATTGACCCATGATGACATACATGTTTTGTTTTTTTTCTAAGGGTAGTGTTGTAGATAATTCAGAATGACATCTGCCCAAACTTGGCTTCCTTACCATTTTTAATTAAATAGCAATCACTCTTTTGGTGAGTTGTAGGCCTAAGACAAAAAAAATGTGATGTAATAATTAACAGGATATATACCTAATAAAAAGGTTTAGATTTAAAGTTTTCTGGATACTCACTTCTTCCAAGAGCACCTGGATTTGATTACACTGCCAAAGACAGTGGAGATGTGAAAGTGTGCCCTTTTTGTCTTAGCACTTAATATATAAATCAGAAATACTGCAATTCTATTAAGATTTTCTGGCATCATATATGTCTGCATCAGTACTGTACTCACGTTCAGTGCATTTGGTAGTTCGTTACATCTCCAACTCTTCATTAGAATTTTGAATGCATTTATTTTCCTTGAAACTTGCTGTGTTTTGCCAGATTGCCCTCTTTGGAGTCTGTTGTGGCCTCAGTCTTCTTTACTGTGCAATCTGCAAGAACTTTGGTACCAGACCTACAGGCCACTTCTACCTGTTAGTGGTTGTCTTTGGATGAAGACAGAGCCTGCGCATAGAGCTTCTTATGAACAGGTATGTTCTAATGACTGTAATCATATCTCTCTCTCCCTATCCCTTCACGGTCAAATTCAGAACAAGACAAGTGGACTTGTTGGAGAGTTAGTTACAGATTTAGCAGGATGAATATTTCAGAACACGTTTCTAGTTTATAGCTGCTTTTTGTCTGCCAGTATCATGATGATGTAACCATCCAAATCCGTACACTATATTTGTCTTTTTTTTTTTTAATTTTTTTTTAAATAATATAAAAACAATGTTGTAATGTTACAAACCCACAGTGCTGACCCGTGTTAAACTGAAAATTCAGTATTAAAAGTATTTTTCCTTTTGAAGGGTTCCAGCAGGAGGCCTGAGATATCTGAAAGTGTTTGTGAGCTTCTCAAAGAGGAAGTTGGCACCTGTAACCCTCTGTTCCCTGTGGAGAAGTTCATTACTTGCTTCCTGAAGAGACGTGCTGATCACCAGGAGCAGTGCATGGCCTCAGGTCTGTCAGACTGCATTGAAACATAGCAAGATGTTTTGTAAGCAAAGTACGTTGCAGTACGGATTATTATAGGTTGTTATTAAACTTTCCTTCTAACTTCTCTTAAAATTTCCTTTCGTCATTTTTATATTTACCATAATTCTTGATGGAAAAAATGAAGGAAGCTTACTTTTGCCTTTTTAAGTCATTCATAATGCCCTCAGAACATAAATATTAGAGCAGCATTTTAATCAGTTAATGCTTACAAAGAGTTGAAGTGCCACCAAAATAAAGGCCAAATTCTAGCATGGACTCATTCTCAACACCAAATTTTTATTTTTTTTTTTACTTCCCAAAACTAGAGACTATAACCAGAGTCACAGGGACCACACTGCCAACCAAACCAGCCGGAGGGAAGAGGAAGAGGTTTAATGATGAAGGGGAAGCGACAGCGAAGGTGGCTAAAAAGCAACGAGCCAACTCCTCAGCGGAGCCATTAAAAAGGGGAAGCCGTATGAGAAGAGGTCTGAGATCCAGGCCTGAGGAAGAGACGAGTAACAGCGCAAAGCCTTTAGTCAAAGCTGCTAATGTCCTCCCTGCAGATGAATCCGTAGTTGTGCCTTTGGGAGAGGAGATTGCAACAAAAGGTAAAACAATGAATGTGGTCATGTGGTCCTAACTACTTAGTTTTTACTTAATTCTATTTATACATTTTTGGATCAACACTACTTCTACTACTAATACTTCCGTGATCAGATTGTTTTTTTTTTTTTAATTTATTCTTCATTTAGAAATTGATAGACATTTAAGCAGACTTTCCCCCATCAGAACCAGTTGATTTCGTCTGTAAACTTCATTTTGACTGTTACACATTTTGTCACACAGTACATATTTAAAGCCCTAAGGTTTATCTGAGTGTTGATGTTTGTTTTTTCAGATTTAGTAAAAGAGGATGTATTATGGACAGACAAATATCAGCCACAGCACTCCAGCGACATCATAGGCAACACAGCCTCAGTGAGGAAGCTGCACAGGTGAGGCGTTAATAAAATAAAATAATAATTTATTGTACATTATACCTGGAATATTAGGGTGAATATTAATTTTAAAAATATTTTTAATTTTTCAAACAGCTGGCTAAAGGAATGGAAACTTCATGCAGACCGAGAAGAACGAATAAAGCAGATGGACAAGAAACGAAAGGAAGGCAGCAATGGTTGGTAACATTACTTTTTCCTTTGTTTCATAACTTCTTCATATGTGTTTGTTTCTACTCAATGGTTCCTTTTTGTGTCCAGACTCAGACTGGGACTGTGGAGAAGAAGACTCCCAGGATGGAGAGGACATGTTGTGTAACACAGTTCTTATCACTGGACCCACTGGAGTTGGAAAGACAGCCGCAGTCTATGCTTGTGCACAGGAGCTGGGCTTCAAGGTCCAAAACCCTCAAAATATATACACTTGCATTGGATTTATATTCCACATTTTCTAAATTTCCCTGGGGTCTCTCTAGGTGTTTGAGGTGAATGCTTCGTCTCAGCGGAGCGGCCGTCTGATTCTGTCACAGCTGAAGGAAGCCACTCAGTCACACCAGGTGGACAGTCAGGGAGTCAACGCCCACAAACCCACCTACTTCAACAGTTATGGCACCACCAGCAGCTGCAGCAGCACCGGCTCCCACAGGCCTGGATCCTCTCCCAGTATGTATAGAGCTGAAATGGAGAACACTGTGTCTGACTTGCAATATGATATCTTACTGTTGGGAATTTATTGGCGATTTACTTTTCTTCATCTTCCAGGAAAGAGTAACTCTCCTCGGCCACAGGTTTCCTCTCCCAGGAAACATCCTCAGTCCCCGAGAGGTGCTAAAAGAGGTGGCCTGGCTCCCACCTCTTTAGCTAACTTCTTTAAAATAGCTCAACCCACTAACAATGAGACACTGAACACTAAGAAGAATGAAAAAACAGGTAAATAGACTTTCAGGGTCATTTTTGATGAGCTATTTCATCATGAAGCCTAATATGAATGCGTCTTTTCTTTGTCTTCCGTTCTCATCTTCACATACAGCATCTGCCAAAAACGCTGCTAATGCAAGTGAGTGCACCAGAAAGCATAAAGAGCCTGCAGTGAATTCACCAGCAGCTAAAGAGAAGAACAACGAGGAGCAGAGCAAGAAGACCGCCACTTCTCTTATCCTGTTTGAAGAAGTGGATGTCATTTTTGATGATGACTCAGGCTTTCTAGCTGCCATCAAGACATTCATGACCACTACAAAGAGGCCAGTCATCCTCACTACCAGCGGTGAGTAGGAGGAGGAGGAGGAAGGTCTCACACTTTGCTAATGGTTGTGATTTATATTCTCTGGTCTGTTGAGTTTGAATCAGATGTATGTTTGTAGACCCTGTCTTCAGCACCATGTTTGATGGCAACTTTGAAAAGATACATTTCAAAGCTCCTTCAGTGGTAAGAAATATTTAATTCTTGATTATTGGCGCAAGAGTTGTGGTTTGGCTCATGATGGTAAATGAGGAATATCAGCTATCACAAACTAGTTTCTGTATTTAAGTGATGTTTGTCAGTTCAGTCACTGTCTCCCTGCTCCAGCCGGATGCAAGCAGCTTCCTGCGGCTGTTGTGTCTGGCAGAGGGCGTTAGGACAGACCAGTGGGACATCAGCGCTTTGCTGAGACTCAATGGCTGTGACATGAGGCAGAGTTTACTGCAGCTTCAGCTCTGGACTCGCAGCGGGGGAGGCCGCTACACAACCAGGCCATTGTCAGACACTGGCAAAAATGGTAAGGAGAGTAGCTGGAGGAAGTGCACTGAGAAAGTAATATTGCTAACTTTGACGTTTGCTGATTTATGTTTTGTTTTCCCTCATTCTTTAAGAAATTGAACCCAAGCGAGAAACTGAAGATGCATTGTGTGCAGTGACTATCCCATCTGATCTCCCTCCACGTGACGCTGGCTGCACTGAGAGCATGCTGGGCCTTCTGAATCTCACACCCGAGAGAAACATCTGGGAGCTGCTCAGGGTAAGCTCTTCATTTACCTCATACACTGGACAGAGTATAAATAACAGAGGTCAAGAATGATGTTATTACCACTTATGTGATTTAGTTTGCTGTGTTGATTCATATTGACTTTAAGACACTAATAGAGCATGTGTCCTCAACAGAGCTGTAGTCTGGAGGAGGCATTACTGGACCTGCTTTCAAACAGCAGACGACGAGGAGTGGACCTGCTCTATTCCAACATGGAGGCACTCTTAACCCTACCAGTCACACAGTTGACTACCTCCACATACAAACCAGAACACTCTGTTTTTGTTTCACAAGACCCTGTTATTCAAGACAAGCGGCCAACCACATGCTCGCAAGCTCATGCTCTGCCATCCCATGCCAAGTTACTGCACACAGCAGAGTCAGCAGATTGCTTGGATGACAGTAGTCCATTTAAAGTGTCCAGCAGAGTGAGGAAGACCAAGAGGCGGCACAGTGTGCCTGAACAGGATAAACTGAACTCTGACCCGGACTCAGAAGATGATTTTGTATCTCTCCGTACACCCAAGACCACTCCTCAGACAAAAGAAGTTATCAGAGAGAGTTTAGTTTCCAAGAAGGTGAAAAGAAAGACACTGACAGCTGAAGAGAGGCTAAAAAGTCTCCCCATCTCCCAGTGTCTGGAATCAGTATCTGACTTTCTAGACAATATGTCTTACGTTGACTCCTTCTTAACTGCCCCTCGGGAGGAGGGTGATAGTAGTAGAGGAACAGTCGATGCAGTGGTAAAAGATGGGATGAAAGATGAGTTGAGGGTTGAGACTGAAAGAGGAGCCCAGATGAGACTAGAGCATGCCCTGGAGATCCCGGCTGCTGTGGAGGCTCTGAGCTTCCACAGGTGTTGTGTTTCAGTAGCAGAGGCCTGGAACAAAGCCCAGCAGTTAGAAGGGGAGCTGGGAAAGAAAGCTGCAACAGAACTCACTCTCCCCGTGGCTGCTCATCGTGACTGCTATAGCTTCAGCCAAGACAGCCACTGTCAGCCACAGTGAGTCTTTATACAGTCCTTTCCACTTCCTGCACTCTGAAACCCTGTGTGCATGATATCATTCACAGAATGAATAAATTCTAACAAACCTGTTTAAAGAAAGGTAATTGTATCTTGATATGTTCCAGGCTGGTCCAGCAGAGGAGAGAAGTGATGGAGAATTTGATGTTCAGAGGAGTGTTTGGTACTCTATCCAACAGACCAGCAGCTGCTCTCGACTATTTGCCAGCATTGCGCACCATCTGCAGATCACAGCAACTTAAGGAGCAGGGCAAGGTTAAACGAAGGTGAGCAGTATTTCCATGTAGCCACTGTCATCAGGTGTTTGTTTTGAACTGTGGTCAAGATCCGGTTAATTGCCTGAACAGACAGACTTTACAGAGCCAATGGGACAAGTTACAAGTAAATGTATGTAACCAAAGTCTGTTGAAATAGACAAACTGTGAATTTGACCTGTTTTGTTTTTCCTTTTTTTTTTTTTTTAGGTTCCTTCACTACTTAGACACAATCCACCTGGGTCTTGAAAAGAGAATTCTACAGCACCTTTCTGAAGACTTCCCTTAAACTACAGAGATCAGACGTGGTCACACAAATATCGCTCTCCGAGTGGTTACATTTTGTCAGTGAGGCTGGAAGAACTGGCACATTTGCAGCTTATGTTGTGGCACAAAGTTGGGCAATAACATTAATCAGTGTTGTGTTCAGTTTCTTAAGATGGACATAACTGAATTACTGAATACAGAAAATATGCTCTCAACTAAACACCTCAATGTGCTGTGATCTGGCATATCTTTGGGTGCTTTCAAAGAATGCACTAGTACTTTTATATGCTTTCTAATTGTAAGCTGTGCTGGAGTGTAAGTTTTTTTTTTTTTTGTTTTTTTTTTGTACAGTAGTGTTTTATACATTTATTAATTTGCCTTGCCTTTTGTAAAGTGTTTTTTATCAAACAATGTGTTTTTGAGGAGCTGTTATCGTTATGATTTGTAAGTAATTAACATGTGAAATTGAATTTTGGGTCTGTGTTTGTAAAGGCATTGTAAATTACCATTCTGCACACAAAGCGCTGCTGATGCACCACACATCTTATTTGTGCTTTTTGAATAATTAAATTCCCACCTCACATTCGTCACATTTTAAGATTTCTTTGTGTTTAGTTACATTAATCACAATGGGTTTTGTAGTGACCAAATAAAAGTTTATAACAACTAAATCGTTAAACAACAAAAAAAAAACAAAACAGTGTCACCACTTCTGTGTTTGATTTCCGTTGAGCTGTCAGACCTGCCCACATTGACAGACTGCTGTTTTGCACGACATGAGGTGATGGCTGGTTTCTACAGGCTCGTGAGGCGGACAGACAGGTCTCGGGAGCGCAGAGGCGCGGCTGGACGCTCTCCAGAGGAGGGACATCCCGGCTCGTCTCCTGTTGTGAAACCATAAGTTCCAGTTTCCACACGGACCGTTGTAAGCGATGAGGCCACCATGTGCAGCAGCGTCGACAGCCGGATTCACCATCGACTGAGCGGAGTCCTACTTTTTGCCGAAATGGCAAACCGCGAGCGGAACAAAAAGATCTTGCTGGAACTGGGGAAGCAGCCGGACAACAATCAGTGCGCCGACTGCGGCGCGCCCGGTAAGCGACAGGCTGAAACTGCACTCAGTCGTCGACTGAACTAAAATTCAGATATATTCTGTGTGGCTTAACGATCGGATCGGACGTACCTGTCTTCTCAAACTGATAAGATAAAGTTTAAAGATGGATCTGTTGGTTCAGCACTGTCAACAAGGAGCGGTTCGCGAACAAAAGCCCCCCAGGTTCACTGATCTAGTAGTTTCCATCCATCCATCCCTTTTCTACCGCTTATCCTGTTAGGGGTCGCGGGGGGCTGGAGCCTATCTCAGCATCATCGGGTGAAGGCGGGGTACACCCTGGACAAGTCACCAGTTCATCACAGGGCTGACATATAGAGACAAACCAACCATCCACACTCACATTCACACCTAGGGTCCTTTTAGAGTGACCAATTAACCTACTAACCCCCAGTTTGCATGTTTTTGGACTGTGGGAGGAAGCTGGAGCACCCGGAGAGAACCCACGCAGGAACAGGGAGAACATGCAAACTCCTCTAATAGTTTCATTCATTGTAATGCGTGATGTCAACTTGTAGGATAAAAGGCTACACTGGTTCAACTATGGGAAGTTATTTTTTTGTAATTCATAACGTTAAAACTACTCCATATTCATTATGCGTAAAGTGTTGTGTACAGTTTCTATAGCTACAGTGAATTATTCAAATATTTTATGGTATATGTTTTTCTTTTTTGAGCTGTAGTCCAAAAAGTTTACTGCTTGAAACATTTTAGTGTAATGAATGATTCTAGAATATATTAAAAGTTCACTTTCTTAAATAACACTGAGAGCACTTGATGCACTAATGTTTTATGCACAAGATGCACTAATTCGTGCCTTTGTGTTGATAACTCAGAGAGGATTTCTGTAACAAAACGTAGATCTAAGGTGATTCTGTTTGGTAAAATATTCGCAAAACCTGGGACTTGCAGAGACAGCAGAAATCGCATGGAGAAGGATAAACGGGTTAATGATCAGGCCCTCAGTGCTGCATTTGAATCTTGCTTCTTGAACACTGCAGATCCCGATTGGGCATGCTACAAGTTGGGAGTGTTTGTATGTCTTAACTGCTCTGGCATCCATCGCAGCCTGTCCAGCCACGTCAAATCCATAAAGTTGGACTTCTGGGAGGATGAGCTGGTGAAGGTTGGGACAACTGTTTCACACTACTGTTGCTATAATGAACATAATACAAATTTATGTAATTGGATGATTTAGCTTCATTTTTCTTTTTGGGACCTGGGAAGTTCATGAAAGCCAAAGGCAATGCCAACGCCAAAGCTGTGTATGAGAAAGCTGTCCCAGCATACTATTACCGGCCTCGGGAGAATGACTGCGTGTAAGTATTTTTCGAAAATGTTGAGATTGGTCACAAAACTGACCCACTGGCTCATTACTTCATAGTGGAATATTCGGTTATCACAAGCACATATCACTGACGAGGCAAAAAATAGTGAGAAGTGCAACCGATCATTGGAGAAATGAAATTTGCATACATTTGTGTCCATAAATCAAAGTTAAGCGACCTAAGTTTTTGTAGCTATATTGCCACTAGAGCTAAATAGTTTCTGTTGAACTATAAAATATTTTTAAGAATATATTTATGTTTGCCTCTGAACCATAGAGTCTTAAAAGAGCAGTGGATTCGAGCTAAATATGAAAGGCTGGAATTCACAGGAGAAACCAAGTATCCACCCCTGTCGTATACCACAGGTGAGGTTTTTTGTGCATTTGTCTCTGTAGAATGTAAATCTGTCAATGTGGAACAAATAGGAACCACAAGTTTCCTCATACTAATGCAGAACTGAGCCAGAAAAACCTGTTAACAAACAGACAAGCCAGGAAGTGAAGACCGGTTTCACTGCCACCATTCACAACACCTTTGGTCATGATATTAAAAAAAGACAAAACATTCATTTTGAGTATGACCAGTGAGTATTGAAGCGCTTGTGGGAATTTTTTTAATTGAATGCAGGTTTCTACGAAGGAGTGCTGTGGAAAAAAGGGAAGGAGAACACACAGTTCCAGAAGAGGAAGTTTGTGCTGGTCGAGAGAGAATTCACCCTGTCTTACTACAACAAAGAAAATGTGAGGTTCTCCGTAGCTCTGACACAGCCTAACTGCACTTCACAACATTTAAATTCAGTGACTTTCATAAGCCAGCCCGACAAGACGCAGAGTGGATAGAATAAGAGTCTTAACAAATGGGCAGCATGTGAAATGGTTTCACAGAATTCACTTACCTACAGCTGTTCTTCTCCTGAATACAGAAATACGTTTCCTATGATGGTAGTTGATTATTGCCCTATTTTTGTTCTAACTGGACAAAAACTAAGAACCTGCGAACATGCTTTCAGCCCTATGATGATTGGTTAGCCTTCTCGCATTTCTGAATGAACACTCAACCCGAAGTTGGGGCTGATGGGAAATTTCAATTATAATTTTGCAAGTATTTGATCATTAACAAAAGTTAAAAGGACAGATTCATCCTCTGTGGGCCATGAATTTCTCTACCAAATTCCAACCTATTCCGGGAAAGTCACCAGGTATCCTCTTAGGACTGTGGATGTGTGTACCGAATTTATGGCAAATGATCCTCTCTTGAGCCTTGTGTGGCTAAAACTGAGGGCAGAAAAAGCAGAAGGTTAATGAAATTGTTGAATTGTTGTTTTATAGGGCTGGGTGATATGAACTCCAATATCAGAATATGCAATATCTATCACGTTATTTCTTCTCAGAAGTGTTTCATAAATGCTTGGACTGGCCAATGTTTTAGTCATCGCCTTTGGTACTTTGACAAACTATTAATACAATGAGATTTTTGATAATCATTGGTAATGTGTACTAAAGTGGGTGATGGAAAATATTAAACTGGTAGAACACTCTAAAATATACATAATTTGACTGTAATGAAGCCTTTGAAACCAGGAAAAGAGAACATTCATGCCATATCACGATACGATAGATAGAGAGATAGAGATGACTTTATTAATCCCTGTAGG